>CAJRST010014446.1:7111949-7179065 GCA_907169785.1 Menidia menidia | reverse complement strand
GCAAGCATGGGCTGTGCTGTTTTGTGAGAGCTAAAAATGACCTGAACTATGCAGCTTTGGAGCCAAAAGTGCTAAACCTGCGTGTATGATTTATTTGTAAGAACAATGTGTTGCTTTTGTGCTCTTTTACCCCAAAGTATGGAGGAATGAAGAGATTTGAAGGAAATCCAGGAAGATTCCAGGTTCTTGGTAAGTACCGAAAATGAGTCATCCATGATATGCACAGTAGTAAGTAATAGTCACATGTCTCATTAAACGTTATGTCAGTGTGACATTTTTATATTTTTCATGCTTTTTTTCATCACAGCTGTCATTATCACACAGTCTGCAAATGTCAAACATGATGCTGTAGGCCAGGTCATCAGAGGCTTGGTGCTCAGTATTGCTGGGAGGACTTCAGAACCAGGACCTGTCCCACCTATCCCAGAGCTCTCAGACATGACTGAACGCACAAACAGCATCGCTTCCAGTGTTAGTGTGTGTGTGTGTGTGTGTGTATGCTTTTATTTCTCCTTCGCATTTGTCACCAAGCAGCAGTAGAATCCAAATGATATTTGAATGTTGCTTTGTGTGTATTCAAAACAGCCTGGGTCATTAACTGTGTGTTCACAGCTGCAGATGCCATGCGGCCGTGCTGTGCCGCGACAACACAACGCAATCACACGTCAGCAGACCCAAAATGCTGAAATGTTGGAGGTTAGTATGGTGGTGGGTGTTCCTGCCTGTAACATGAGAGACTGGGGGTTCAATTCCCCAACGGGGAGAATTGTTGATTTTAGCCAGCCAAGAAGAGCTTGCTTGGAAAACAAACTGTGTGGCTGTGGTTCAGGTGCCTGTTGATTCATCATGCAAATATCATTTAACCTTTTAAACCTTTAGAGATCACTGTGTATACGGTGAATTAGCAGTTTTTACAGGTAGCTGTTTGGTAAGAAGATCTAACCCGAATTATCCTTGAATTAACCTGAATTTATTTGTTTATGTAAAACTTGTCTTATCTAAAAGTAGTGCAAGTACATCTTAAAACACCAGTAGGTTTCTTCAGGAATCATACATATCATTGTTGAGGTGCTTGTCTTTTTTTCTCTATTCTTAAGGCCATTCTAAATCATATTGTAGAACTGAAGTGAAAATGAAAACTCTTGCCTTAGAGGACATGTATCAAAATCAGAAAAAGATGGATTTTTAAGTGGAGCAAATGTGTATCTTTTTTTCCGTGTGTAGTTGTCTGTAATATTAAAACACAGAAAACAGAAAAGTAGTCATCATTTGAGTGTGAGTGAATTCATGCGAGATTCATCAGCCAGTACTGATAATTCTTATTGCTGTGCCTCTTCTGGAAATTACTTTATTTTTTCAGTTTCACCAAACCATGAGGCAGAGTTTGATAGTTTATGTTCTGTAAGCATTTTTTACTCCACCCTCAGTTTTTAAATAGAAATGTTAACAATACTGTCATACGTTATTCACAGACAACATATCTAGAGTGACACATTATCTAGATTCTGTTTGTCATAATGACCAACAAATACTTGTGTTGAAGTGACACCACAGTCGCTACTCTTAATATCATAATGGAATAACTTCTGGATCACACATTTATATAATGAAATATAAAATCTAATTAGAGTCAAAATGTGAGTGTTATTTTTACTCTGTGTTTCAGACCAGTGCTTCTGTTGCTGTTCATTAATCCTGCAGTAACTAATTTGTAATTTTTTTATGCCATTGTTTTTTTTTTGCCAATGCAAATAAACCATATTTGAATTACACGTAGACAGGGAGTCATCATGGAGACTCTATGGCCAGCTTGAAAAACATATATGAAGCAACTATTTAAAGCTAACAGAGGAAAGGGACACTGAGGGAAGAATCTGACAAACCCCCAAAAGGTTAGTCACAATTTCTTATCTGTACCATATGGATGAGTAGCACTATAAAGGCAACAATCTGGATTCAGTTATTTTACTGCATGATTTGAATGACAAACAAGTAAATATCATAGATTAAAAACATCATCCTTCATATTGACTTTAAATGTCTAATGTCTTTAGGTAAGGTGCACTGACACCTATTTGCATCATGTATATCTTTACCAATATATTGTCTTTGACACGTCCGTGGACGGAGGAGGACTCAGGCGCAGAGTGGGTTCAAAAATACAAAATTTATTAACAAAGGGCGCTCTCGAATGAGAGGGCAAAACACAAACACAAAGCGCTCCGTAACGGAGGACAAAGTATCAACAGAAAAAGCACTCGAACCGAGGCTGGGAAAAAGTTACAAAACAAAGCTGAAAAGTAACAACGTAAATCTCTCACTAAGGAGGCTGGACAGGAAACAAAAGTAGCAACAGAAATACTCACTAGGAATGTTACTTCTAGGAGGGAAAAAGACGCACTCGAGGCAGAGGCAAAAACTAAGGGCTCAGAAGGCAAGGAACAAGGGCTATGACTGTGACGAGGGCTAAGGACAAGACAGGCTCTGTGGTTGGGAACGAAACACACTGGCACGGGACAAGGGGAGACGAGGACTATTTGAACACGAGAGGGAAGGGATGCCCAGGTGCAGACAATAAGTAATCAGGGAGACGCTCAGACTGGTGACACAACAGGAAGTGCAAGTGACCTGAAACGAGATGAGGGTTATTCTTCAAAATAAAACAGGAAATGACGAGACTAGCAAAAGACGATACGAAAAACCCCTCCACCAGGGCACCTTCGTGACAGTCTTTAACAATATATTTAAACCAGAGGTTCATGCTTTTAATAAAAGAAAAATGGCATTGTATATTACATAGTAACTGCCTTAGCAAAATGTATACTTTTAGGTGCCAAAAAACATATCATTTAGATGCCCTCTTACTGAGTTTAAATGGAATAAGAATAGTATTCTTCACATTATCATAATACACTTGGGAATAAGGGATAGTTATGTGGTTTTAGTTATACCACTAGCTGTGGTGTAGTTAAAGGATGGCGGAGTGCTAATTTATTGAGTTTGGATGTGGTTAAAAGAGCATCATAACTTCTGCGTTAAGGCTGAGGGTTGTGAAATGATGACGGTCCATTCTGACTTTCCGAACCTGGTCAGAAATAACGTTTCTGGTGCAGCAGCAGGAGTTGGGAGGAAGAGCAGAGGCCATTAGAGCCACCTATAGAAAACAGAGAGATTCTTTCAAATAAATTCATGGGGAAAAACTACTTATTGTTTCTGTTTTTTTGGTTATTTTCTGCATGGGATAACACAAATCGATCATACGATTAGGATCAGGCAGTGGGTCGTTGTCACAAACAATCTCAGTAAAAAGATCATTGCAACCTAGCTAAAAGGATTGGATGAATGGCACACATTCAGAAAAATCAGTTGTGTTGCATAGGAATCACTTGATGGCATTTCCTTTAAATGGTTACAGGGTTTATGTCTTTTTCTCTTCCAGGCATGTCAACATACTCCTCAGCCAACAATGACTCTGTTCCGCATGAAAACCTACACACCACCTTCTTTGAGTCATACTTAGTTTGTGTCATGTCCAAACCAAGTTCTTTCATTGTAACTGTGTACAGCATGAGCCACATCTTGCTCCACCTCCCTCTCTCTGTGTCCATCCTCATCCACGGTCACCAACAATGGCGGAAAAGACACACGATCTCGTCAACAAGTCACTCTGACACCTTCACGTACCACGTGGTCATCATGGAGCTGATGGGTGTCGTGGGATGTTTCCTAAACGTTTTTGCGGTCTATAGTGAAAAACGAAATGTTGCAGTGATCGGGATCTTATTCTGTTCTTTCACTTGGTTTGGAGAGATGATCTTTCATGTCCTGACATGTGTGGAGCGCTATTTGGCAATCGTTCATCCCATTATCTACATAAATCTGAGAAATGACAGGGGGATTAGAATCAGGAATACGTGCCTCGGATGTGTTTGGCTGCTTTGTTTGGGAGGCACAAGTTTGGTTCCAACTGAATGGTTTGCTTCAATGAATTTCTACCTTGTGATCTTATGTGTAATTGTGGTTTCCTTCTGCAGCATTTCTGCTCAGTGCGTTTTGATGCGTCCACGCCCTGGCAAACAGGGCCGGGAAAGGGTTGACCACTCAAAGCAGAAGGCATTCTATGCCATCCTGCTCATACTCGGGGTACTGTTGCTGAGATTTTCTTGGGGCTTGTTTTGGGCCACTTTCTATCTCATAGAAAAAAACAATTGTGTGGTGATGTCAATTGATGTCTGGATTAATCTCCCCAGCACTTTGGTGTTGCCCTTGCTCTTTCTGTACAGAGCAGGGAAAATGGTGTTATGCACGAACGTCCTGTAGTATATGGGACTACGCGTCCCATGATCACCCAGTGTTTGGACAACCGATGGGACTTGGGGTTTGGCCTCGGGGGCTTGTGGGTAGTTTTGTTTACGTTTGGAACACGTTACCGCACAGTCAGATGTGGATACGAGTTTTATCACATAAAAGTTGAGACTACTCCAGCTGTGGTGGCGTCTGTCATTCACTGCACAACACCGGGGCTTGACACGTCCAAAAAAATATCAGGGTTCATCTTGTCTAAAATCACTTAGACACAATAAAATATAAAAGAGCTGACATTAATGTTGGTACAAATATAACAAAGAAAAACTTTCACAGCTGTGTGGTTTTCATGCTGGATTTCAGCATTGTCTGAAAGTGGGCCTGCGAACCTTTAAAAATAATGAATGAAATTATTCAAATGATTTTTATTTCCATGTCTCCTTCTGTTGTGGCTTGTGTTTTATTGACAGCTCTGTAATCTGCCAACTGCAAACTGCACAATATTGATTTGTGAGTAATTTGTCATTACAAATTAATTTTGTGTCAAAAGTGAGGTCCCTATGTCAGGACAAGACATTTGTTTCTACACTTTAACCACATGCATATTAAAATGTATACGTACACACATGCAAGCTAAGGGGAAACATCTAATTTGCTTTCTTCTTCCTTCTTTCATCTATTTGCAGACCTTGAAGAGGTATTTTGAACATGGTAGAATGTAGTTTGTAGATGTCTGTACATAGCAACACATTGAAAAGGGTGATGCAGTTTGAGTGCTCAAACCTGATGTTTTTTTCGTTGTTTTTAAATGATGCTGTGATGTTTTGACCTGAGGAGAAACCACGGTCACCGTGGAATCCCCAGTGCTGTGTCCCTTAAAACTAATGGGAATCCTCTGTGTCCCTGTATTTAACCTAAAAAGACTTTGGCTGGAGGTTTTGGCTTATGAATAATTACAGTGAGCCCACATGAGAGCAACACTGACTTATCTAAGGTAAATGTTGTTTTTATGATCATGATAGAAAATGAGAGTTCCATTAGAGTTTTCCTTATATGCTAATGCTTTGGATACATAATCGGTCCTTATTTGTCTAATTATGACTTTGATTAGGTTAAGAAAGAAAATTTGATCTAATTTCTTAAACTCTTCATTGTAATAACTGTACTTTGTGACATGTGAAGTCATATAGAAAAGTTATTTATTTCTTAATAAGTAAGCTCATGATAAACTGCATCAATGCAAGTATTCAGTCTTAAGATATCTAATTCATTTGGAAGTTTAACAGATAAACTGTATAAATCCGATGCTTTTCTTTATAAAAACTGTGAAGCAATAAGTTTTATCATAATTATTCAAATTTGCTGTCCGGTTGTTTTCTTTATGTACATGTGCCAAAAAAATAATAAAAGGTAACATTAAATCTTCTTCTGTTTGTTTTTTTTCAAGGCGTCTTGATACCGGGTAAAAGCAGTATGAGTAGGTATAGTTTTATTTACATAATCTATCATCCACAATGAAACTGTCATCTCAGATATTGCAAATGTTTTGAAAACAATCACCATGTAAATTTCATGCATGCTATGACATTACTGATAGTTAGAGGCGCGATTAGAACAACTTAAACCTGAAATACAAACATTCAGAGCCCACAGCTGATGACTGATTTGGATAAATGCAAAATATCAGTTTTATTTGACTTCATAAACTCTTCTTTGGATATAAAAAAGAGATGATATAATTTCTTGGTGAAAAATAACAAACAAAGGTAAGTCAATTTGTGAGAAAGACAAGGGCACATTTATTGCTCTTTATTTAGTCTATGTGGTAGACTCAAAGTACAGAATGAGATAATGCCCATATCTAACCGTCAACTTTTATTTCATTACAGCAGAACAATGGAAATCAGACATTTACAGATTATATTTAAAAAGAGATCTAAAAAGAACAAGGTTGTGAATGTGTGTTCTTAGATTTTAAAATGCAATAGGATTTTCCATCAAGGGCTTTTGTTAGGTTTTAAATGATGTTGTGATGATGCGCCTGTGGAGGAACCATAGGGACCATAGAATCCCAGGGCTGTGTCCTTAAAACTTCAAAGAATCCTCCTAGTGTCCCTATTATTTAAGATAAGATAAGATAAGATAAGATAAGATAAGAGCTTTATTGATCTCACAAGTGGAGAAATTTACTGGTCACACAACGGTTAGAATTTAAAAGGAGGAAAAGGTGCATTAAGTACAGCAAGAGCAAGCAAATATACAAGGAAGCAACACAGCGTAAAGATTTGGGTGATTAAAATATATACAATCATTGATGGCTCACACACAGTACACATATTACACAGGTCAATAAATATAACACAATTGCACAGCAGTTGTTAAAGTGCAGAGTTGTACAGTCTGGTAGCAGCAGGGATGAAAGACCTGCGGTATCGCTCTTTTTTGCACACAGGGTGTCTGAGTCTTTTACTAAAAGAGCTGCTCAGCTCCTCTACAGTCCGATGCAGGGGGTGAGAGGTGTTGTCCATGATGGATCTCAGTTTGGACAACACTCTCCTCTCAGCCACTTCCTCCACTGAGTCCAGAGGGCACCCCAGGACAGAAGTGGCCTTCCTCACCAGCTTATTCAGCCTCTTCCTGTCCCGCTCTGTGCTGCCAGGGGCCCAGCAGACGACAGCGTAGAGGAGGGCTGAGGCCACTATAGAGTCGTAAAAGCTCTGAAGGAGGGGCCTGCTGACTCCAAAGGCCCTCAGCCTCCTCAGGAGGTGACGGCGGCTCTGGCCCTTTTTATACAGGGCGTCGGTGTTGTGAGTCCAGTCCAGTTTGTTGTTCACGTGAACACCCAGGTATTTGAAACTTTGTACAGTTTCTATGTCCTGCCCCTGGATGTTCACTGGGGGGTGGAGTGGTGGTCTTCTCCTAAAGTCGATCACCATCTCTTTACGCTGCCCCTCTTAAGTCTTATTTTTAAATGATTAAATTAAATTATTAATTTTGTTGTTTCCTTTCAAAGACCTCGGGAGCGTAAAGCAAATCTAAACCGCTTCTTAAATCAGAACAATTCGAAAACAGGAGTTTTATTGACACATAAGGGTAAAAGAAGGCTGCGGGAGGTTTCTTTTATTAAAGCAGCTCTCATTGAGGATAAATAAAAAAAACTAAAGAGGGAAAAGGAATATCAGACTTTTATAAATGAAAGCAGGCATTGTCTGTCTGTTATCAGATATTATTGGTTTATCCTATCAGAAATTATTGTTTGAAGTTTTTATTTCTGGATCTCCTGCTGTTTCTTTTTTCGTTTTCCCCCCACGTTTTGTAAAAACAACAGAGGCGACACCAGACTGCCGGGGAAATTTAACCATAAACCAAAACTCATGAATACACAATCAATTTCTTTTCCTGCAGCATATACAGAATTAACTGTAAGACCCCAGGTAAACCTCAGCATTAGCACTCCCAGGATCGCTAAAATGGTGTGGAAGGCCCTTTTTTTCGATTTGTTAACCCTCTCCCTACCAACGCCCTGCTTGCCTGGACTCGGGCGAATCAAGCCCCGAAGAACAGAGAGATTACAAAATAGAATTACCATTACGGCAAATGCCATAATACAAAACTCGAAGATGACAGTAAGAGTTTCTGAAATCGCAAATCCCGTTCCAGCTAGGCAAAACACCCAAACGCAAAAATTGATGATGTTTCTGATTCTGATCCCTCTGTCATATCTCAGATTCAAGTAGATCAGAGGATGAATGACGGCCAGGTAGTGCTCAACACAAGTCAGGATGTGATACAGGTTTTCTCCATACCAGGTAAAGGTCCAAAGATAGAGCCCCATCAATACAATGTTCTTCTCCTTTCTGCAGCCACCACCAATCATGATACTATTGCCCAACACACCCAAGATTTCCATTGTGACCAAGTGATAGGTGAAGCTATCAGAGTGACGTATGGTTGCAATCGAGTGCTTTTTCCAGCAGTCCCGCAGACCATGGTACAGGATGAAGACCGAGAGAGGGAAAAGCAGGATTATATTTGTGGCGCTGAGTGAAAATAAGATAAAAGAAGAAGGTCTGGAGATGTAGCAATCTACATAATAAGAATTAACCGTCTGAGCAGAGGATTCGTCTTGATAAGAGGAACTGTTAGATGTGTTTGTCCACATCTGCAGGACAAAACAGAACACAAAACTAAACACTCAGGTGATTTGATCAAACCTTTCATTTCAAAATCGACTGTTATCTGTTACCCATTTCTATTTTTGTAGTTTAAAAAAAACAACATATAGTCTTCTCAAGTCTAGAAGCAATAACTTCCCTTTGTTAAATTTATATACAGATACATTTTTTAAGTAAAATAGGAGCGCAAACCTTCTCAGTGAGTTTTTCTGAGCTTCCTCTCTCTGTGTCCTATCTTGGTGGATCTTGGAGGCCTTTTGCTGCCCCACCTTGTGCCACTGTCTTTGTGTTCTCTTGAAATTCAAATGCCATTTATTTGAATAAAAAAACAACCTGACTGACAGACATATAGGTCTATGACTGATGACCCACACTCAAAACACAACTGTTGACATCACATCACACAAATCCTATGATTTTGTGAATGATTACTAAGGTTCAGTGCTCTTAATATTGAATTATGATGGCATCCACCAGTCAATGTCAAGCCAATATGAAATGATGTGCAAACAAACACTTGTATGCTCATACAAGAGTAAATTCATTGTAAGTTTGCCACGGGCTTCTCACTGCTATTACAGGCAACTCATATATACTCTTTATATTTTGTTAATTATTCTAATTCATTTATAATATATTAATTTATTGTACATTGTGACTAATGTATTAACTAATATTTGAGCACCCTTAAGTTCAGTGGAATGTCTTTTAAAGCTTCCTCGATTTTATTTTTAGCATTTATAGGTTTACTATTTAGTTTGAGTATTTAATTTGCTTGCTTTATCTGAAATCTCAGCGGGCTGCAGATAGAGAAAAGAAGGAGCTGTTGAAAGATAGTAGTTGTTTTATCAAGTGGGAAAATAAATAAATCCGTCCTCTTCCTGTAAACCTCTCCATTTGTCTTGTAGGCCGAAACAACCTCTAAGAACATCTTAAGAAAATGCAACCTCTGTTGATTTTGAGAGCAACAGCATGTGAAGCATAAAAGTGGGCTTAACAATGCGATGTTGGAAAAACTAGATTTTAGTCCTACATTAGCTTTGCTCTTGTAAATGCAAAGACACAGTTTCAATTTGTATTGCTTCAGTAGTCTGTATGTTTGTGAATGTGCTAACTACAGCCAGATAAGTGTGATGCACAGATGTGGCGGTTGGGTTTTTCTGAGAACTGGCAGGTCTGACTTTGGAGTGGACTTGAGAACACATTTTGGGCAAATGGGCCTGACTGTGTCTCACTTGAGAATTGCATTTACATTGCAGTTAAATTTGAATTATAGATTGATCTGGATCAGCCCAGATCTTTGCTCAGATTGGATCTAGGATCAGGTTTCCTCTTCTCAGCCGTAATTGTGGTTTAAGAGGTGTGACATTTTCTTTTTGTCTTTTAATGCCATCTGGTGTTTGCTATCCGATCCAGCACCATCCTTCAGTTTTCAGCATTTTCAAGGCCAGTGGTCCTGAAGCTTGGATCACATTAAATTACATTTGAATTGTAAATATAAACAATTCAAAAGTCATTTTTCTGATTGGGACAACATTTATTTAATCATTGTTGCTTTATTTGTTTTGCACTTATGTGATTTGGTTTTGTTGTGAGTCTTGATTAATTATTCTTTGGAGCATTCCTGAATTCTTCTGTATCATTCAGATTCATTTCTCTTGCAGTGATCACAGCAGCTACCAACCTAAATATTACTCCTGGAGGCTGTAGTTTTCTGTCTAAGCAGCAGCTACTGCTTCAACTCTTCAGACGTGCTTCTTATTTTTAGCTTCAGAATGTCTTTCTGTGTTTTTGTGTCTGCTTTCTCAAGCTTTCCCTTCCTCTCAATTGGTCTTCTCCCACATGCACACTCACTAGCTGCAGCATTACTCCGGATTTCATCATCCTGTCTTCTTTGTCTGCAGAGATGAAGAATAGAAACAGCAGATGACAATAATCCTCAATCTTCTCCCTGCCACTTCGATTACACACCGAACGGTCAGATACAGGATAAAATAGACCCGTTCCGATTGTTTGGATTTTCATTCTCTCGCACAGAATAGTTTTGCTTCATCACCATTAACTCAGTTTGACATTGTTGTCAATAAAGTAAAATAGTTTTGGTTAAAAAAACAGCAACTTTAATGGATCAGGGTCAGGGTTAACATTCAATTTAGAACATTTTTCATTCAATTTCTCCATCTGTTCACTCATGTGCTGCCTAATACTTATGAGCACCCAAGAGTTGATCTTTTTTTTATCAGTCCACACAGATTTTGTCTCTCTCACTGTTTGCATCAACACTGGAAATAACACTCGAGTGTGCTGAGACACCGTCCTCACTTAACTTAAATTAAAGGAAGTTTAGCTGAATTCAGAATGCAGCATGAAGACTTAAAAGACAGGGAAATAATCTACTTTGCCACATGATTATTATGGTGGGTGGGAAACTGTGTCATTGCAACTGATGTAAAACAAAAACAGAAAACTGCCTGAGAAAATGATCATTATCATTATTCAAGAAGGAATAATTATGATTCCTTTTTTATTTTTCTTTCATTTAACGATCACAAATAACTACAGGTTAATGCATTTTTTCCACAGCGTATTTGTTTGCAGCTTTTGGTTTTCAGCTGCAGTTACATATAGCTGCCAACAGAGGTCACTGAATACCTGTCTGCACCTCTCCTCCAGACGCCCTGGAGGAGCTGGCTGTAAAAAACAAACAAAAAAACACCCAAATTCAGCTTAAATAGAACAAGCTATCTACCAAATTGATGTCACCAAGTCTTGAAAACTGATGTCTTTTATTAAAAACATTTTTCAAAGCTTTGCCCCAGTTCTTTAATTCATCAGGGTCATAGTGAACTCACATAGTTTCCTTCAAATCTTGTCATGTTTTTTTAAGAAGAAAAGGGGGTCTACAGTACTGCGGCGTGGATTGTACGGATTTAAGACTGCACAAAATCAGGATGTCATAGAAAAGGAGACATGGAAAGTATCTGAAAGTGTGCTTGTGTGTAATCCCTGTAATTTCCCCACTTGTCCTTTTACGCACGTGAAACCAGCCTTAGTGAGTTATGGGTCATATGTGTGGAGATTGTGGAGTCATCATCTCTATATCCTTCTGCCACTGCTAGAGAAAGGGTTCGGGGCTTTTTGAGAAAAATACAAGGACTTTTTTGCTAAGTTTCTGAGAATAAACAGAAACTGGACGTGGATAACATCTCAGGAGTGAGCTGGATGGAGAAGAACAGCGAAAAACGATGAGGGTTGCTTTCGTTTTGGAAGCGCTCCTTCTGGCAGATTACCCAGAAAATGTCATAATCACTGCCATGGAGGTTTAATCAATGATCTGCTCACTCTTGTCCGCGCCAGATGATTTTCGTCGTCTGGAAATAGAGCTAATATACATATTAAGGATGTTCCCTTTGTCAGTTAACAACTTCCTACACGTCCTGCTCTTTTTGCTTTGATTTGCTTTGTTTTTTAGGGCACTTCCTTTCTTTCTGCTTTAATTCTAGTTAGCTCGTCTTCATACTTCACCTTAATGCAGCTGAGATAACGTGACGAGCACCCCTTATGTTTCTCTTTTGAACATCACATACCTCACCCCATGACGATCGATATAACACTGTGCACACAACATGTTTTCAAACGTAATGATTTCTTTGTTTTAGGGTGTGTAACATGTATCCCTATGCGTACCCAGACTCTAGCGGCCGATGCTTAACTTTGCTGTCAGCGAGAGAAAAAGGAGAGGGAGAGGGGAATGATGAAAGTGGAGCAGCTCGGGAGTAGTTTTAAAGAGTAAAGGCAGCGAGGATAGAGTCTCACAAAGAGATGAAAGAGAAGAAGAGTCATGACGGAATGATTCACTTGCAGCTGACCTTTGACTCTGTCTTCTTATCTATCTCAACAGATCACCAGTCTATTGCGGGGTCAGGTCAAGTAATGATAAAGATTACTGACTAACTGCCCTTTCCACTAGAGCCTACTCAGCACAGGTTCACTTGACTATTTCTATTTTTATTTCGGAATCCATAATATAGCATTACCTGGTACCAGTTACAATTTTAGCACCTTTACTCGGTCGAGGCTCCCGGTGAGCTGACCTCAGACTGCAGGCCACTGAATGCCACTGGGGTTCCGTACCCCGGATTCACCGAATTTGAGGTATAAACAGCCTCTGGAGGACACGTGAAGATTAAAAGCACAGCCACAATAACCGTGCGACCAGTGAGTGATGTGATCGCCAGTGTGGTAAACAGTCATTTACATTATAAATCAACTGAAAGGACACAGATTGAAGACTGCAGGGACGTGGCATCCTTCATTGTTGCGTCTGGTTCGTGTGGCATTCAAATGACACAATGAATAATAATGTATAACAATGTATTCCAACCCCGTCCACATTGATTTAGAAAAAGGGCCATTAGTGATGATTTAAAGATGCTCATGCTCGACAATAACAGAGGATGCCTGTGAGGACTTATTATTGCGGAATACGCCAAATAGAGCCGAGTTTTTTTTTTTTTAAGCAGAATTTCGAGCATTAAAATCTGTTTTTATATTTGAGCTTGCATCACAGAACATGGTGATCTGTAATATGTGGACTTTAACTCCAGAGGGTTGTGTTTAAGCTCTATGCTGTAGAAAGAATGCTTGTGTGAGCTCAAGTTAAAAAGCCTAATTACCCCAAATGCACTGCTGCAACCATAGTTCAGTAAAAAAAAACGGGAAAAAAATCAGAAAAAACTACCTTGTCCAGAGTGGACAGCATTAATATGCTTTTTAAGTTTATTATGGCTTCATAGCAACAGCTTGATCAAAACAAACACAAAGCTTGATTTGCGAGGATAACTTCCCTATACGTCTTCTTAACATAAGACTTTTGTTAAATAATCTAATAATAAATGCACGCAGCAAAAACTGTGTCTTTTCTGTGTGGCCTCAGGTTGTGATCGAGGAGCCATGTGGAGCTGAACCACTGTGGATCACACTCTGCCATGCAATGGTGTAATAGCTAAAAATGTTTTTCTTTGAGATAAAAGTGCTTGCAGGGAACTGGAGGGTTATTCATCCCACACACCAGTAATATTCGATGTCCAACTGATCTGCTTCCACAAATGGACTTTGCAGTGATAGCAACCATACCGGCAGCTTTTCTTTAAATGTATTTTCAACAGCACTGTGCTTAGGGCTGCTTCACCAGATGATCCCATGTTCTGAAAAAACTAAAAAATTCAGAACACTCCAATTTTTCCAGTCCATCATAACAGTGAGCAGCCCGTGTTCACATAGGCGGAGAACAGGGAGAATATCAGAGCTTCAGTCTTTAAGCATGTTTGCAGCCACTGCAGAAAAGCCCTTTATCATATAAGAATGGAATGTAGTGGAATGTAGTGTCAAATGAGCATTTTTAGGAAATAGAAAACGGTCTAAACTTTCCTATCAATACTTTTCATAAATCCACTTTCTGTAACTTTTGTGCGGCGTGTGGGGAACAGTTTTTATTGCAGTCACCGGCTTTCTTAAGAAGGGATTTTTGGGCATTTAGTTGGATCATCTGTTATGAAATAGATCTCCTTTGACTCAGCCCCCGAACAGCAAGCCTTCACACGGATCATTTCATCCAGGAACATATAAGGTAGTCACAGCTGGCAAAGATAGAGATCAGCACATGTGGAGTTTAACTTGCATATCTGTCTATTTCCTCATTCATAGTTGCCTCTGCTTATATGGTAGCATTCCGTCCAGGTTCCACCATGTGCATGTGAGCGGGCGTAGATGCTGGATAAGCTTAAAATAATCCACACACACTTTCACTTGAACAACTGCTGTTCTGGAAAATGTCACACTCTCATACGGATGAACAACTCTCCCTACCTCCCTCTGCACTCTCATCCTTCGCTCTCTTCATTTTATTTCCTCCCCCTCCCTCTTATCTTCTGCTTATCATCCATTCTCCTGTCCTTTCTTTCTTTTCTCACTCCTCCCCACTCCCACCCAATTCTCCTTTTATTTCTCCTCTCCCCATTTCTGGTAACAGTTTTAAGCTCTTCCTTCTGTCTCTCTTTCCTTTCACTTGTCCCTTTGTCCTTTTTTCCCCTTTCTTTTACTCAGCTCTCTGTCTTTCCATTCATCTCTTTGTGGCGAGCCAGTAATTTAATTAAGTGTCCCATGGATACAGACTCCCACACACCGGGTTGAGCAAACACGCACACGCTGTCCAGACCACTGCAGCAGTAACAACCGAGGCACCAGGTGTCTGCGCTATGATGGATTATTAGTGTTCCCACACGCAGACACACACAGACACACACAGTGCTCGCACGTTCATTCCTTTTGTAATAAGCACAGGAGAAGATTAGTGAATGCAGTGACCTCAGGATGATGGCAGGGTTTGCGCAGATTTACACAGTAATGGCGGGTTTTTGTACCCTAACAACACCATGTTACACCATCACGTGAATGTGCGGAGCAACTGTAACTAAGTCACTGGTGTGGATCAACCCTCAGGATGAGAAAACATCAGTGAAACCAGAAATAATGTGTTTAAAACATTAGTTTTTTGTTTTGTGCCACCCACCAAGCAATTTCTTTGGGCAGGGTGCTTAACTACTAACTGTAACCAACTTCGGTTTCATCTGTCCAGCTGAACCAGTATGGGCAACTCCTTTCACAAAAGCTCAGTTTCGCCACATTTCTTCGAAAGGGCATGACAAAAAAGTTCATGGTGTTGACCTGGCTTTCAAATTTCACAAATCTCTACTTGATCAAGGGGTTTGGGGAATTTTGTGTCCGTTGCTCTGTAGAGGGAAATCCAGTTACATAGCAATAATATGGCATCATATAGGTGATCTTACAAATTACTCTTCATAAAATGATGGTAAAGATTGTCAGTTATCGGTGATCAAATGGGCATATTCCAGTCCTCTTGCATTAAAGCTATAAAACATATCAAGATCTAATATAGGTGATCAGACTTTATGACTTGTGAACAAATCCATGGCAACAAATCCTGTTGATGGGGTCAGTGGATGTTATAGGATTACATATAATGGAATAAAGTCATTTGACTTTTATGGAATGGGAAATGCAACAAAACAGGTGTGTTAGCTGCCCTGGGAGGCCGCCGTGCTCTGCTTGGGTGGATTGAACTCCGTGTGGTGGATATGTGGCTTCCATCACTGCAGATTACCGTCAAATAAAAAAGCCGACCTCTCATTGGTTTCAAGATATTTTACTTTGGAATCGGTCCACGTTTACTTTTACCTGTATACAAAGTTTTGTGTCTGTTTTAGACAACACACACTGTTGAGTTTAAGTATTGAGCATTACAGTGGCCCTGTGCTTCGAGGTTCTGAAAAGTTGATGGTCTCTTTTATTAATCTGCCAACAACAACATAGACGCTTTCTCAACAGAATTCATGCTCGTTTGACCAAAAAGACAAAAAAGTGTCATCTAAATGACTCCTCAAGTATGTCGCTCCTCTCGTTTCAGTTCCAGACCTTTCTGATCATTGATCCGGTGAGGAGTGAGAAATGAGAGAGGAGTTGAGTGGACATGTTAAGTGTGTTGAAATGTGGAGAAGGGACGAGGGGATTGTCTATGGGTGGCCTTCAGTGTGGCGGGTAACTCCGTAGCCTCACAGAAAGAGGGTCTCCGGTTTGGAACCGTGCGTCTAATAGGATGGGCTCACTCTCCTCATGACTAATGGCACCACCAGTCGCACGGCCTTCTAAAAAGTCGAGCTTTTCCATTTTTTTTTATCTATTTGCAAAGTGGAACATAAGTCAAATGATAAAAAGCGAAAAGCATCAACAGAAAATACACGGATCCATGCTTTAAAAATGTGACCGATGTGATTTAGATTTTTCTTCCCACAATGTATTTGTATAAAACAGGATTTCCACAGGAGGAGCAGCCATGTCAATACCCTTTCCCTCTATGAGAGCCATGAGCGGGTGAGACAGTGTGAGGGAGAGAGAGGACATGAAGTGCTCTCATGCCCGCAGAAACAAACACATCGGTGGTGGTACAGTACCACTCTGTGGATCACAGGCGCTGCAGGGTTGTTGTTAATTTTTCTCCATTCCAGAAATTAGAATCACCTGTTGCACCAAGGTCGTTTCTTTCCTGAGACAGATCGGGGACGGACCTTATCCCCTCTCTCCCCTCCACACTTCCCACCGCGGCAGCAGCACCGGGATGGCTGGAGCCGGAGGAACAGGGTCCACGCCGCGGGCAGACGCCGAACGCACCGCCGCGTCCCCGGCCTGGTGGCGCGCGGAGGAAGAGCCGACCCCCCGGAGCTGAGCCAGGAACACGGAGGAGAAAATCCCGCGAGAGAACAAAAAAAAAATCAGACAGAAAGACGGACAGACGCACACACACACGGAGAGGAGAGTGAGGAACAGTCGCACGTGAGGTGCGTTAGTTTCCACCCCCCCCAGGACGGAGGGAGTATTCGTTAATTTTGGAGAACAGCGTTACTTCTATATTTATGTATTTTTTCCCCTTTTCTACACGGCTGTCCAAAATAGGTAAGTGGAACCCCCCCCCCTTGCTCCGTTTTTGTTTTTTTTCTCTGGCTTTTTTAATTCCAATTAAAACCAGGCATGGCGCAAATTAACACCTGTGAGAAGCCCCGGTCTGATTGAGCAATTACCGGCGGCTGGGGCCGTGAGAAGGTCCCCGAAACGCTTCCAACAACAACGCACTGCTACCTGTGATCGTGTCAGCAGCGGTTTTCCAAATTTCGGCGTCGACCATAGCTTGGCATATCAGTTTTAAAATAACATACGCGTATTTTTTTTGTTTCTTAAGATGAGACATAAGCTCTGTGGGCAGTTTAGTCTACTTCCAACTGTATGGATCCATCTCAGCTGGCATGGATGATCGTTAATGGTTTAGATTTGTGTTTTTGGGAAAATAGAAAAGGCTGCTTGTGTTGTAATTCACATGTCATGATTTAAAAGTAACATTTTTTTTCTTCTCACGTGTTCTATGGCTGTGTTGCATCTTAATGTTCTTCTGGCTGCACCGAGACGCGTGCTGATGGGTCATCTGAACATCCTCAAACTGGTTGTTGTTGTTCCAGTGATTAACTGTCCGTGAGTGAGTGGGGATGGATGTGAAGCTGTGTGTGCGCTGTTGCAGGGGGGAGAAAGGGTTCGGCTGGTGGAAGCTTTGGGTGACTGGTGGGTGGTTTATGTATCCTGACTCTATTGACTAATGCTGGAAAAAAGAGGGGGTGTGGAGGGAGCGCGTGCGCGTGTGCACGTTGGAGGGCTGGGGAGTTGGTGTGGGTCTCCGTAGGCTCTGTTCTCTGCGCGTTTGTGCGCTTCGCCTGCGCACGTCGGATCTGTGCGGGCTTTTGCGCGCGCGAACTCGTGTGTTTATGCGCAGGCCCGCGCATGTTCGTTTGTGTGTTCGAGGGCGCACAGGGAAGGAAGACGCAAGATTGATCGAGCTGCAGAATGTTTGTGCGCGTCTTGTGCCATGAATTTATCTGCGCACACGCACCCCGGCGCGCACCCGCGGACCCCAAAGGGTTTCCCTGCATATTAAACTCTTTTAAGCCCCTCCTTAGTAGGCTTTTTGTTATGCCAAAGTGAAGGAAAGTACGTTTTCCTCCTGATGCATTAAGTTTCGGTCGCTAGAGCACAATGGCACGCGCACAGAACTGGCATGCATTGCGCGAATGGAACTATAAGGATAATTAGGCAGACTTTGTGTTGACATTTTAATTATAAAACACAATCTCCGGTTTCATTCAAGCTTAATAAAAGATATCAGACGTTTTAAAATGAGACTCCAAATAATTTCGACCTCATTACCGGCGTCAGTGTGTTACCATTTTGTCCTGCCCTATATTCACTGGTAGTTGTATAAACTAATATAGTGCTGGAAAATATTTGCAACAAATCCCACACAAAATGAATCATCAAAAGAACCTGACCAACTTAAGATGAATAAACTCGTAAGATGTTTTTATTTTTATACATTTTATTGATTTCTTTTGACTGGTGTCTATTTTGAAGAGGCTTTTTCTGTCCAAACACAAAAATGATAACTTCATGTTTGTGTTGCATTTTAATGAATATCTCTTTTTAAAGAATAAAAAATAAATAAATAAAAATAATGAATTTCAGTTTTTCTTCTTCACACATTTAGTTAGACCTTGTCTGTGCTTGATGATTCATGTCTTGGACATGTTTTTTCTTAGGAGAGGCACAGGCATAAATTTGCAGACTTTAAGTGTCTTTGAATATATCAGATAATTGACATTCAGTTTTCTTATGCTCTGAATCCACACTTTATAGTGCTGTCCGACACTAAAAGAAATTGCCAGAAAATTGAGGTAATTGTGTCAAGATCATATGTTTGAATGTTGACATTCTGACAACAGAAGTCACTGTTCAAGTTTTTGCCCCATTCATAAATTATAGCCCCAAGTCAGGAAATGGGGAGTACAGGAAAAGGGCTCTCTGCTAGTATTTTACTTTCATTTTTGGCTTTGTGGTTTTTAATTAAATCGATTGCAACCTCTCAGCTAGAGGAGCTAGCTGAGATACAGTTAAGGAGATTGTTGCATGTTTATTTGGAAGGCGCATAAGCCCGGGCTCCCTTAATCTTGTATTTATCGCAGTTTCAAAAAGCACACTCTTTAGTCCATCAGATTTCAGAGAGGAACCGGTCAGAGGTGAAGAGCTGCCGTTTCTCTGCCTTTTTATTATCTCTGACCTCAACATTTTTCTTTTGTGACTGTGAGATTGCACGGAGTGGGGGGGGGGGAAGCATATACAGAGATGGACACGGAAGAGAAAGTGGGGAAAATAGAATAACGGACCCATTGAGGTACACTGGTGTGACCAAAGTGGAGGTTAATCACAGTCCACAGATTTTTGGTCTGGATTTACCCTGGAAAAAATACACTCGGTAACATGAATATTCAGGCTGCATGTCAGAAATGCCTAATGCATGCTTACCCAACTTTCTACATTTACAAAGTCATAAAATATCAAGTTACATCAGATCACAAAGTAGGTTTCCTGTATTTTTGTAAAAGAAATGGATGCATTTAAAACTCACAGCTTGTGCCAGTCTGTTTGGAGGCAGCTTTGCGTTCCTTATTTCTCCCACACTGCTCAAAAAAACAAACTAATGGTCATTTTGAGTGCAGGGACCGGACAAAGGAAGACTGAGGGACAGAAAAGATGAAAGAAGGAAACTAAATATAACTGATACCCTTGTTGAGGGAAAGCTTTAACATGAATATTTCTTTAAAGAAGGGATTTAAAAGAAGGCAGCGGCTTAGCTTTGGGAAGGGCAAGGACTAGCAATAGTTTCATAGTAGGATTTTAGAGTGCAGGGGGAGGATGGATTATATCTGTGCCTTGTCTTAGGATAGCCAAGTTTAAACACACAAGTTAAGCAAACAGTTCAGTTTTGTGGAGCCATACATTTCATAGATGGGAAAACTACAGAGACATGTCTCCTCCAATCGACAGTCTGGCAAAATCTTTGCATCATCACACGGTTCAACTTGATCAGTCGATGTCTGTGACTTCACTGGTAAGACGTAGAGCAACTATTTCTCTAAGCAAATATCAAGTGAACTTATAAAAGCTCCAGGAAACAACAAAAAAGCCATTTACCTCTCGACAGGTTATTTTTGCATTGAGGCTAGGTTTTATGATTCCATTTATTATGCCATTAGGCATTCCTATAAATTTTGGCAGCTACCTT
The DNA here is from genome assembly GCA_907169785.1 of Menidia menidia. Taxonomy (NCBI): domain Eukaryota; kingdom Metazoa; phylum Chordata; class Actinopteri; order Atheriniformes; family Atherinopsidae; genus Menidia; species Menidia menidia. The sequence continues at coordinate 7,158,848 of CAJRST010014446.1, read as the reverse complement.
TCGCCTGTTATCCAGATATTTGTCTTTGTTTTGTGTTCTTTGGGGGGTCGGGTCATGTCGGCCTGTCACTTACGCTTCTCAGCTGGTTTTGGGCTGACAGAATTAAAGTTAAAAATGATTTATTGGACTTGGGTTTGTTCTTCTCTGACCTGTGTGGGCGAGCTTTATTTTATTTTTTGAGCTATCACAGTCCGCTCTTTCTCTTCATCACCCATCCCTTTCTCTCCCTCCCTTTCTTCCTCCTCCACTCTCCTTTTCATTTTCCAGGTAGATAGATGGATAGCGAGGTGCTTGGCGTGTGATTATTTTGTGCAGTAGAGTGCAACACAGGTGCTATGCTTCATCCTGCTTTCGTCTGTCCATTCTCCTCCATCTTTGGCTGCTTTGTGCCAAAATACTAATTTTCCATACTACTTCTTCATATATCTTCTCCCATCATCTAATTTGCACCGTCTCTCATCTTTCCGGTTCTTCTTTAAAGAGCCTCCCCTCTTTATCTGCCATTCACATTTTCATTTGGCTTCATGTTTCTTCTTTTGGGACTGTACACTGACTGTCCTGCTCCTTTCATTCTCTCTCCAAACATTTCTTCAAATCTCTGCTCTTCCATGCCCTGTTTCTTGTTCTCTTTTTATCACTCCACTTGACAGCAAAGCCGTTGTCTCATGCTCTTTATGCAACCTCCTCCTCTTCCTTGCCTCTGTCACCAGCTGATTTAGTTTCCTTTGTGCTCCTGCATTCCTTATAAACTTATTTTTTTTGCCTAGCCCTCTGCTTTTATAGCCTTTTATAGCCCCAAGTATTACCTCTGTCCCTATGTTTGCTTAATACGAATTTAATCCTGACTTTTTAAAAATATTCTAAACTTTTTTACCCTCTTCATGTTAATTTTTTTCTTTTTCTTTATATCATTCTTGCCTCTGACTTCTTTACCCCTCACAGAGATATTACCACATAGAATTTTCTTCTTCTTTATATTTATATTCCTACCAATAATACTCTTAATGTCCTTCACATCCCACCTCTCTCCTGTCTTCCTCCCATTCATTTATTCTTCTCCTTAAGAGCAGTCAAAATGAACCTCTCACAGACACACAATTGCCACCTGTGTAATTGCTTCTTTTTGTTGCACACACAAGTACTTATATTCAAGTGTGTGTATTTATATATACTTATAGAAAATCTGTGCAGCATCCATGCTCAGGACTGAGCCTGAGAAAATGTCCACATCTGACACATGCTGCTACATTAAAACGCACCTGTCCCCTCACCCCTGAAACACTTCATGATGTGTTACTAGATTGCTTTCCCACTTGGCTCGTGTCATGGCTGCATTAGGCTCAGTGTTTCAGAACAGCAACAGAGAATTGTCAAACTTTACATAGTTGTTGGGACCTTTTAATGGGGGGTTTTATCTTAGGCTCTCTGGGGTTCTTTCTGGTTGTTGACTGTCAAGGGGTGCCTGTACAACTGTGTGTATGGTATACTGCACTGACCCCACTGCTCCTTTATGAGCACCAAACAGACCGGTCCAGTTCCCTTAATCTGCAGGCTGGATCCAGATATCTTTTTTTTTGTAGCTGTAAGTGAAGAGTAGCCATCCCTACCTTTAAAAACGAGATATGGTGCCTCTGTTAACAAATAGTTATAATTTGGTGTGCTGCAAGCACTTGGTTTTGGGTCTTCAAACTGCAGATATGCAAAACTGTAAAACCTACGTCATTCTTTGTAACAAACACCTGTCAGTAGAGACACAAGTCAGCATCCAACAGCCGTCTGCATTTCTTATCCAAAAGAGCCACACTATGGTATGATAATGTATGTTTCCTGTTTCCTCACTGTCCCAACAATCAAATGAACATTAGCCAGTGCAGGTCATAAACAATTGGAAATTTTTAATGGATGGTTTTTAGAGATGTTTTAGTACTTTTGTGGCCAGCACACTGGTTTTCATTTCACCAAATGGAGTTAATGGATTTCTGTAATTAGGTAGTGCCTTTTGCCTTCTGTGTGCTGGTGATGTAACCTTTGTGCAAAAGAAATGCATCATTGTTACTGTGTACATTCCTTGTCTGCAGTCAGTCTGTTGAAATGTAATAAAGTAAGGCAGCTTGTTTGATGATTGATTTCAGCGGACTGACTGTAGGCTAAGAATGTACACTCTAGCAATAATAATTTCGTTCAAGGTTAGGTAACTGCTCTTCCTTTTACAAATATAATATTACGTGAAGATGCAAACAGCAGTTTCATTTGATTACATTATTTGGTAGGATTTCTGGTTAAACACCAGATACTGAGGACCTTGGTGATTTAAAGATACATTTACAGGTTAGTCCCCCAGTGACTGAAACTATAGTGAAGCATGGTAAACATTACTGGTTATTACCTCATCACTTCAAAGACAAGCCAGAGATGTTTTTTCATGTGTGTATGTATATATATATATATAGTCTAACTCCTATAGATCCATTAGCATGAAAAGAAAAAATAGACCAAATTGGGAGTAGCTCATGAATGTCAGAGTAAATTTAACTTCTTTTGCCCACCTGGGTTATATAACAGAGTTCTAAAGAGGTGTATCATATTCAAAGCAAGGATCCATCAAATCAGAGTCTGTAATGGAAGAATAGAAGGCCCGCTGTTCCGAGGCACTGAGTTACATGATGAAAAGACGGAAAATAAATGAGTTCGTGTGGGTCCTTTTAGTGGATCTGTGTCAGAGGTGTAGTGTTTTTTGGTTTGTTTTTTTCCAGCTAAAATGAGAACCAAAAGAAGCCAAAGCCATTTGGAAATTCAAAATAGATGCTTGTTCATGTTTTCTGTGAACTAACAATATTTCCTCATTTATTTGGATGTAGAGCAACCTCACTTAAATGGTTTGTGTTTTCCATGCAGAGATACAAATATTTCCACATTACAATATTTTAGTATATTCATGTGAATATTTGCCTGTTTTCTGCGCAGACCAATCTTTGTTCATGCGTGTTTGATCACATGCGTGTGCCTATATATGGACATGCCTCTGTGGGCGTGTTCATGCTGCTGGTTCTTACCTACAGGTTTGCAGTGGCAGAATAACTCGACTGTTGTTTCTTTGGAAGAGAAGGAGAAAATGGTCTGTCCTCTGAACTGCCTAAACATTTCTCTTTAGTCCTTTGAGTCAACAAGCCTCTTCATCTGATCGATTTTAAAACTTTGCAAATCCTTTTTTAATCTACACCTGGGACCTTTTATTCAGCTATTTAATTAAAGAGTTGGACTTTCTTAAACGCATTTTAAAAGAAACTAATACATTTGTACTTCCTATGACTTACAGGAAAAAATGTATTTGGCAAAATCTACGCACAGCTAAAGAGAGCTGTGCATAGATTAATGTGCAAACTGTTTCCATCCAGTGAGCAGTCGAAAAACGGTCTGCTGCATGTAGTACTAGCCTCACGTGCAGCAAAGAGTCCACACATCGCCCCACGTGAGCCTCTTAAGTGCACAGACCTCAACTGACTCGGGCCTGACATGTTTAAATACACAATCTCAATCCATCAGCCGACAAAGGCAAAGCAGCCACAGCACAATCAGTGTCTCAATGTTGAAATGAAGCAATTTATTTGAGCTTTAATGTGCTGTAACTGCAGTCGTCCATAATTTGCCAAACAATGAGGACAGGGCCATTACAGAACCACAGCAATTACTTTGAGAGATAATGGGCTGAATTTAGTTTATGTGCAGAGAAGCGCGGCATCTGATGTTTCTCTGTCTTTTGAATTGTCTGTGTAAGATTCTGTTGTTATGAAGACATGTTCAGTCTTACTGACAGCTCGAATCAAACTTTTCTCATGTCAATGCACCATTAGTCAGCCAAACCTGATCAATGGTACAAATAAAAGTGAAGACTTTAATATGGTACATATGCAAATTGGAATACGTGAATAACCACACGTTTCTGAGATCTTCTCCAGGATATATTTTTTTTAATGGAAAATAATCCTAAAAATATCTGAAAGTCCAATTTGTCACACACTGGAGTTGTCTCTATAACACATAGTTTCTATGAAAAGAAAATTGCTGGATAACCTTTAGAGGATTTCTTTTCTCATTGTGTAGGGTAGTGATCTATATTTTATTCAGTGTTGACAATAAGTCTTTATAGTCTTTAAACATGGTGGACAAAGAAAACGCAATGACAGGAAATTAGAACGTGGTTCTGAGCACAACAGATAGTTTTGTTTACAGTTCAGTGCACATGTACTGTTTTCCTATTAGATGTGTCATTATGCTGAAGGGGACATGATATTGGTGGAGGGCATGTATTAGGTGTGTGAAGTCAAAGTGTGTGTGTGGGGGGGGACTCTGGAAAAATAATGTTAAAGATTTGTCAAGGTGTGAAAAAATCTAATTCAGTGAGCCACTTATATTTACAGGGGATTTGCATATTACATTCCAGTTCACAGAAGAGTTTTCCAGCTTTCACAGCAGGCAGAGACGTGACATTTAGCAAAGGGCTGAGGGTTGGGACCTAAACCAGTCTACTGTGCTCTGTAGACAGCCACCATCTGTGCGTTTTCAGTCTGTTGTGTGCCGATCTAACAACCGGGGTCAGTTCCACAAGCAAACTGGACATACTTTTCCAAGAGAACGAAGTTGGCAGTTCAGGACCTTATCACAGTTTGTAATCTGTACTTGTGTTGGCTGTCAGAAAAGGTTTTTCTATGTTGTTGTCATGTACAGTACAGCATGCCTCAGGGGCAATTGAGTGGAATCTAATTTTGCTGTAGTTTGAAGCTGTTGGCTGGATTTGAGTTAAGTGAAGTCTAGTGGGTCAAGCCCCCCCTGAACCAGCTGCTATGGAAAGAACTAGTCGGGTGTTATAAAGGGTATTTTATCTCTCTCCAAATGGGATATACACTGCTATATCATTAATTAAATCATGTTTATTATAATCTAGGATTCATTCAAATAAATCATGCCATTGATCGTGTTTGAAAATTTTAAGAATCCCCCAGCGCTCCTTTAAATATGTGCGGATGCTTTGCAACAGCTGGATCTAAACTCAGTCTTCAGAATATTTGACTGATTATGTCAGAAGACTTTAGTCAGTGTAGAGGATCACATTTTATAAAAATGTTGGATAAATCGCCAGTTTGCAAGCCCACAGAGGTCTTGAAATGTAAAAAACAATATCTCAAAATTAATTCTCCAATAAACTAGCATTTGGAGTAGTCGGCCTTTTAGAATAGATCGGAATTATGAAATATTCATTAGCTGGTCTAAAAAGAAAAGCACATAATTTGTGATGAGCCAGTTCTACCAGTTGAGACCCTTGGCAACATTTTTTATTTATTTTTTTGCTCTTTAAGGGGGTTTTTGAGATTTCGTCAAGACTTTGGTAGTTATCATCTTTCAGACAGACATGCAGAAACATACCAGGATCAGATGCTGTAACGTCTGTTTGTCATCAACATAACAATGAAAGGAACTTAACAAAAGGGCCACCAAATTACACTTTTAGGACTCCATATTTTAGTGCAAGATGGCCAAGCAATGAGTTCTAATAGAACTGAGACCTTCAGGTTATTTGTTACTTTAAGAAGGACATTTTTAGTGTTATAATGGTAACAGAAACTGTCTGAAGAATCTTACTTTTTTTTTTAAATGTAGGTGTTGTTAGCCGTTTAACGTCCATGTGAAATATGTGGACACCTGTTTTTTATTTTTTTATTTTATTTTTGCAGTTGCATCTGATGGATTTGGAAGTAGTACATCAGTGGTGATGTCTCAAGCAGCTCTACTATGGATCAATACCTGAGAGCAACTGATACATCAGCTTAGTGCTCACCTCTGTGGAGGGATTTATCTCAACAATCTAAATCTCTGCATTGGGGTTCTTCCCCTGGCACTTAAAGAAGCTTACACTGAAAACCAGTCAACAAAGCCAGCCTCTTACAAAGAGAGATTTAATGACGGCAGTACTGCTGTACAACTACTTCTGAGTGGAGCAAGTTTGGTGTAAATCTATATTTATGCAATTCAGCTGCCTGCTGAGTCTTGCTTCTGCTTGGCAAGTGTGTATGTGGGTCTGCCTCCCCCCCCGTTGTCTTCATCTTTCTCCAGACTCAAACTGAGTTACTTTAGAATCAATTTTTATTACAAAAATAGTTTATATAATGGCTCTGCAGTTTATCAGAGGTGTTAGATGCTTTTATGGGAGTTTGGCCTCAGAACAGAAACCGATTAATCCCACATCGACCTGCATGCTGCTGGTCCTCTTCCCCACACAGCCGCGAGTTTAAGCGCAGCCATCCCACTGATGAGCCAGCATTTTAAGGAGGGAGCTGGAGGCTGAGCGCACACTTTTTTTGTGTCATCCTGTATTTTTTTTGTAATTTGTCTATGTGCCCTTAACCCTAAAAGGAATAGTTATTAGGCTGACTGCACTGTTGTTAAATTCCTAAACTTTAAACTTTTTAAAAAGATGTTCTTAAACAACCAAATGATCATCCCAAGTGTAGTCAGTTGCAAAATGAAAAAGTGGGGTTAGATGGATGATGACGTGACCAGAGAAAACCCCAACGTTTACCCTGTGTGAGGCTTCCTCACACAATCCCAAATGGGAGTGTGCACCGCGTTATGTCACCGCTTACATCTCCTGAGTGCGTGTTTGTGTGGTTCTTTTGTCTCCTCATCCCATCACATCTTTTTCTTTCTGCCCGGCTCCATCTTGTTACTCCCTTGGCTGTCTTCTCGCTCTACTCTTGGCCGTCCCTGAGCTGCAGATAGGATTAAAAATGAACACTGTGTGCACATCCCTGAAAGACAACGAAAGAATAGATTACAGCTAAGCTACTAAAATCACGGCTGTTCCCGAAATGTAATGGCTTGTTTTTAGTCCACCGTTTATGTGAACCTGGAGACGCTCGCTCTGGGATATGTTGGATGACTCTTTCAACCTGAGAATCCACTTTGGAATCCCACTTTGCACAAATGTGGGTAAAGGTGAAAAGATTTTTCTCCCAGGGCCAAAAGTCCACACCAAGACCCAAGCAAGGCTCGTCTTATTACATCGTTTACATTGGATTGGTTAGTTTTAGTTTTGAAAGCACTATTAACTTATTTTCCTGCATACCAAAGTTTTGTTTTCCTCATCTATTTATCATTATAATTCTAAAGTTTTAACCTACTGATATTGACGGAGCATGCTGGTGTCCAATCAAATGCCTGCATGTATGTCATGATGGTGTTTTATTGAATAATTAATTAACTCCATGCCTTTGAAATAATCCATAAAATCAATGACATGACGTTTTCATCAAAATGAGCACTAAGTAGCCCAAAGTTGGGTAAAGTATCACACATTAAGATGCAACATGCACATTAGAGAAAAAAGTTAAAGGTGAATCATTTATAAATCCATACACATCTTCTGGGCTTATTATTAAATCCTCTTATCATCACCAGGACTACTTACTTTAATTAGCCCCTGGTTTTAATATGGCTAATGAATATCCTTATCATGTAAAACTGCTAACATTTTCAATTAGCAAGGTGTCTAAATGCAAGCTTCCCAGTGGCACTGGATCAGTTTTTTAAGGAGGTAAGACAATTAAGTGAGTGGGGATATCTTTCAAAGTGTAAAAGAAACCAGGGTGTCTCTGCCTCTACTCCAGGTTTAACCGATGTGATTAGCTGTTAATGGTCCATGATTTATCATTTTATACTGAAAATGTTTTGATATCACAAACATTTTAGGCAATCATTTGCATTTATACAGACTGTATCCACCACCTTTGGCTGGGTCGATTTTCTCATAGTTTGTGTTAGGCTGGACCAAATGAAAAGACCTGAAAGTCTTGTTAAAAATTAGGTGGGGAAGTTTTAAGACCTGAATTATTCTTTAGCTTATCTGATCAGAGTTAAATGATCTCATAGTAAAGAAAATATTTGAGGTTTCGATGAAATGGCTGACATAGTTCGCTCAATGTCTGACAGAGACCTTTGTTTACACCTCACATATTTAATTTAACTTATTCTCAATTCTTTAGGTTTATTTTTGTTTTAGTTTTTTTTTACAGTTAATGAGTTTCAGTGGAAATTTAGCACATGTTGAAATTACAAACGGCCGTTAGTAGCTTTAATGGCCTGTGTGAGAAATCAGAATTGTGCACACAGAGCTCCAGATAGAATTTTAGGTGTAAAACTTGCCAGAAATCAAAGGTGACTTGAGCTGTGTAACTGTCAGTCGGCAATATTCCTCCTTCTTTCAGACTACATCCTCCATCTTTATGGCCTCTGACAGGCGACATACTCACTTTCACCTTGTGGCACTTCTTGGCAAAAGAAAAATCCTTTAAGATGTCTCTCGCTGAGAGAGGAGTTAGTGAGTAAAGATATTTCACAACAGCATTATTTGGCCACACAGAAGAAGACGAATTATCCTTTTCCTCTTCTCTCAAAGGCTTTTCTCCTCTGCTTCAGAGTAAACATCACAACTGCTGGGATCCTGACGGATATGGGTGTTAAACCTGCATCAGCATTTTCCTTGTGGGTCATTTATTTGACTGAGAGTTTCACAACAATCATGATCAGAAGGTCTGGATTAGTAAGAGAATAATGTAACAAAACTCGGGTTCATTCACAGGTTGGAGTGCCCTCAATGTGATGGCTTCCTGTGTGAATACATTCATTATTCATTATCATTGTCATTGCATTTGCTGTGGATTTATAACATTAAGTACTGGCATGTATCTGCAATGTTAAAGTCTGTAGACTTATCCTCTACTCTGTAGCCCAGACGCAGCGCTCTGATGTGCTGAAACACCATCACTTTCATTAACGCATCTGAACACGCACACACCTGCCCGCACCTGTTACTGTACACCTCTGTGCTCTTTTATATTTTTGTTACTTTCTGGCACCAATCAAGCCTCAATTTGTCTCATTAAGGCAGATATTGCTTTGATTATTCAGCATATGTAAGACTGACAAGGCCGTCGCCCTGCCCGAAGCAATCCCATGGGTTGTTTTGTTTACACCAGCAAGAATCCTATAATTATCTTCAACAAATGTGCTACCTCTGTGGGTTGTGAGAGCAATTACACACGATGCGTAGAAGAAGAAACCATTAAGGAGATTGTGGCGTAGTAAAGAAAGCATGTATTGTATTCCTCAGCAGTCAGTTTGGTAATCTATCATTAACACCAGTCTTCATGATGCTGTCCACATGCACACGCTTGATTTTTACTCCAATTTTGAGTCCTTAGTAGGTGCAGACGCTTTCCTGCATTTATTTCTGTGTGTCACGACTCTACGCAAACAAGGTGATGTAACTGGGAACAAAAAACAAGCGCAAACGCTCATTACTCAAGGAGGAAATTAAATCTACTTAATCAGTTCTGTCATTGGAAATGGAAAGAAAAACATCTCAATTTAATTAGTTCCTGAAATCAACACTACAAGTTCATAGGAAATGACCCTGCACAGCAGAAAAGGAAGTGGTCAGATTACTAACCGGAGAAGATTCATGTCCAGTCAAACAAACACTTTGAAGGATTGTTGAGGATCAATGGTCACAATTCTGCTTTGAGACGATCATTCATTTGGGTTTTATTGTGCTCTCGCTCCATATTCCAAGGTGTGGGGTGTAAAGCTCTGTGTATACAGGCACCTTTTCGTCTTCCTTACGTGGACTTTGTGACTTGTTAAAGGAAGCAGTTGAGACTGACATCTGCTCGGATGTGGAAACCCGGTAGTATAGGACAGGCTGTCATAATGGGCTTGTTTTGTCATTCCATTCGGTGGATTTTTTTAAGGAATCCAGGGTTCACAACTCGCCAGCCGAGCACAGCCATACAGTTCAGTTTTATGACTGTGTTGCTACCACACTGTATCTGAGGACAAAAAGTTGTCCCCTAGACGCATGATGTCACCAATTGTTTACCAACAAGAGTTTGTCTATAATCTTCTAACATTTTACTATTTAACTATTTTATTCTGAACAGATCAGATCCCAATATCACCATTTCAGCATCTAAATGTGACTTTATGATTTAGCTTGCTATTAAGAAAAAAAAAAGTTAACCTTACAGTCTGTGGAATGGTTAAAGCGCACTTTTATGTTCTGTAATAGCTTTTTTTTCATCTTTTGGATCAACAAGAGTTCATCAGTGCAAATTTACAGCAGAGAAGAGCTTTAGAGTGGTGCTTTCATCTGCTCACAGTTTGACTTCTTTCATTTCAAGAACATCAGAGCAATCAGTGATACGTGGGGCACAACAAGAGGATGACGTATGAAGCACCTAGTGTGCATTCCACACTTCTAATTCAGCCTTGCGTTGTGGGATTCATATTTTCTACTGCAAAAAAAAAAAAAAAAACTCAGTCGCTGTTCATGTGTCTGCATGGTTGTATTCACCAAGGAAATCACCTTCGTTTTATGTTTGACTGGCGTCGTTTGGAGAGATTAACGTCAGCTCCGCAGCATCTCATGGTCTTCCATCAGAGTGTCATGCAGCATACTATTGAGATTATCCAGCAGTCTCTGTTTCACCGTCCACATAAATGGATTTTCTTTCCTAAATTCCACCTTATGAATTCCTTCAAAGTGCGCATGGCCTCTGAAAATGGGAGTGTTATTTGGAACAAGTAAAACTTTGTTCTGCACTTGCTTAAAACAAAATGAAGGCTCTGCCAGCAAAAATACAGTGGCACTACTAGCCAGCTGTGTATGAAAATATGTAAAATGACACTTAATCTTTTCCAGTCCTTCGCAAACGCCTATTGAAATGTACTGAATGTGTTTCATTGTGTTGTAAATACCAAGCCGATGCTCTCATCCAGTTAGCTGTAACAGGTTGTTACTCAAGGACGCCTGACAGTTGGGCTTTTGACAGCGGAGAGATTCTCGAGCTGTCGAAAAGATTTATTTAACCACTTCACCAACGAGAAGATGGTGCTTTCTTTTCAAGTCTATTCTATTCACTGAGGTGTTGTGCCGTCAAGGGAGAACGCTTTAAAAATGATGAGAGGCTGCCAAATGCAGGGAACTCTTTGTTCGCATCCACTCCACTGTATTTCCTATCAATTCTCACAATGTCAACCTGAGTAATGGTACATTTTTGGACTTGCAGTTTGTAAGTTAACAGACCAAAACAGCAGAGATTTTATCATTTATTTTCAGAAAGATTACGATACATAGTCAGTTATTAATGACATGGTGACTAAGACTTGTTTTTTTATTGAAAAGTGGTTGTTTCTGAGGGGACACTATTCTCTCTATTCTTTCAAAGAATTTCCTGTTTTTCCTTTTTTCCTCATAATTCTTTATCGTTTGATACAAGAGTCTTGTGCAAATGCAGGATTTGTTTCTTTGTTTTCTCAGTCTTAATTCTATTGGGGCTGACACGTATACATTAAAAAAGAAGACTGTGGAATATGAACGAGCCCATTGTCTTAGAAAGCTAAACAAGACTGTTGATCACATGCTCACAAATCTTCTGACAACTCACCCCTCAAGGACCGCTTTAGTAGGCAGCTGCTCATTGCGCTGCATCATAGTGAGATATGACATTTAAATTTAATGGGAGGGAAATCAATAGCAAATAAAAACACCTCCTCAGCTCATTCACATTCAGGGGCAGACTGAGGAAAATTATGGCCATGGAAGTTGAACCCGCTCCTCTCTCTCTCTGCGCACCCTTTTTATTTTTAATACAATAAGATAACACAAAAGACCCTTTATAGCACACATCTAAATTAGAAAGTACATGTTAAGTTGTTTGCTTGTAATTCTCTCACCTGAGCCCTTGAGCAGAACAATCACATTATAGAGTGGATGGAGGTCTCGGTCTTGTGGATGTGTGGATGATTTTAATGTAATCTGAATAGATCAGTTATTTTAAAAAGAAAAAGAAAGGACTTAACATGGACCTCAGTGATCCCATCCATAGCACAGAGCAACAAAAAACACCTCAAATGTTACATCAATGTTAATTTTACTTTTTTCAAATGAATAAGGACAGATGCAAAAACCAAAGTATGACCTGAAAAGACCTGGGTTATTGTTTAGTGCTGCATAAATCATCTTAAAACTAATTCACTTTTGAAAATGAAATTTTCATTGTAAAAGTTTTTCATCTTAAGCTACTTTGATGCACTTCCCTTTAGCGCCCCCTGCTTTGCTCTCTCATATCTCAGCTCACACTTACCACAACCAGTTACTCTGGTTAATGAGATTCTAGCATATCACACTTAGTATTCAGGTTTAACACAGTCACAGGCTGTCTTAGTAATACACCTCAGTATTACAGCCAAACTTCTTTATCATGAAGTTATGGCCGTTTGTCTAAAATGTTCAAAAGGAATCGGTGCAGTTTCATTCCGATTAATACTGATGCCCTTTTCCCTTTTAATATTAATAATTGGTTTGGGAAAAATGGAAAAAAAATTAGGCTAGTCTGTGAACTCTGGAAGCAAAAACCATAATAATAATGGGATAATGTCCCACAGATCACACTGTGAATTGCTAATTATAGGATGATAATAATACTCCAATCTTTAGGGCATATTTTGCTTGTGGCAAAAATAACCTCAATAGACTAAAACAAAGTCAGCACCTGGAGTGAGATGCAATAATGTAGCAGCTTGTCTCCAAACTCCTGGCAATTTCCTGTAAGTGATTAGGCTGTATTGATATTCCTGCCTTTGCTTTATTGCTTTTCATAGCTCATGAACATATGTTCTGGATTATTTCTGATCAAAAGGTGAGTTTGCGGGGGGGGGCAAAAAAAATGACGTAGAGAAGCAGTTAAGGACAATATATATATTGATCTGAAAACACACGTCCATGCTCACTCACATACACACAGAGGGATAAATGATTTTTACTTAAAGAGGGGGAAGCAGTATAATGCGGCTTACCAAAACTTCTCATTAGAAAATATTATATTGGAACCTCTTTTTTGCCTAATTCTTATCCCCTCAGTGTTATTGTATACTGTGCTGTCCATTATGTATTCTGCACAGCCCAAACCAGAACCCGTGTGCCGTTCTGTACCTTTAAATCCCTCCAGGACAATCCAAAGCTCATGTATCATTCAAACCAGGTATGTGCACAAGACTATGTTGTCAAGAATGTTTCAACCATCATGGATGTGTTGCTTTTGTATGTTTTTGTAAACGTTGAAGTCTGAGTCAAAAGGTTCCCTCAATCTTCCGTGTTCTGTCAAACCAATGCTTTTTAAGAGCTAATGGCTGATACTCTCTGAAAATGCATTAATAGTCTGATTTATTATCAGTTTATACTGCACTATCCATAAATTGATTTAATTGTAGAGGGACTTAAAGTAGTAGCCTTTATCATTACTATTTATGTTTTTAGAAAAATGTTCTTTAATCTTTTTTTCCTTGATAAACAACATCTTTCTTTCATTGTAAGCCCTGAGCCCAGTGTGAGAATAATCGCTTTCTAATTTTCTTGTACCACAAAACATATGATGTATATAGTTTATCGTCAAACTCAAAGAACGAATCAGGACAAAAAGCTTTTTGAATGTAAACACTGTTTTTGTTTTTCCATTGCTCTCAGGACCAAGTCGCATTTGTTTGTGCGCACTGGAACAAAAATCGTTTAGGGGAGAAGCCGTCCTCCCGCTGTCCATCTGCCATCATTGTTGGCGAAGTTCGATTTTAAACGGACAGCATATACATTAACCTCAGACTTGGAGAACTGTGTGATTCAAAAGGAGATGAATTTTCTGCCTCTGACAGATTATCTTTATTCAGACCTCAAGGGAACATTTAAAGGAGAGCAAGAGGTCAGTCTGTTCGTCCCCATTTTTAGAGGAGATGCTTAGTTTGTTGCTGTTGTCAGTTTATAGAAGTGAGGGTTTGGGTTGGAAAGAAAGCTTTATTTACTTTATTATATGTTGTTGATTATTGTTGATAGTGACAGAATGTGACCATAAACGATTAGTGGAGTTTAGATGCACATGAAACACGAGATTCTGCAGAAACGTAACCATGCTTGATTAGCTGATCAGTCGGAGATGGAGCTTCAGTTAATTAGAAAATGAAGGAATGCAGGCATAGAACTTAAAAAGTGAAGGCATATGGAGGAATCCGTGTGCCTTTTCGTCCTGGGACAGGGATCCATATTGTCTTTAGTGGTTGTCTGTGACTGATGGGTTTTCCTCTGAGGCCTCTGCAGCAACATATTACCTCTGATTAGATCACATGACCACAGAAAGAAAGCTGGAGGGCCCTCATGAGCATGCAAGAATTCAATAGTCTTGCTTTAATATTAATGCTTTTCTGAATCTGTATCCACACACTGTGTGTGGGTGTGTGTCTGTGTGTGGGAGGGATGGGGAGATCAAGGGAAACACAAGGGGCACTGGCATTTGTCAGTGCTGGTTGTGCACATCCGTGTGCTTTAAAGTTGGTTCATTTCAAATGCTTTTCTCATCTCCCCACATGCTCCAACTAAATGATGGCCATCTGGTGTTTGTTTCTCAAGTGTCCCACAAGTAGCACTGTGGAATGCATAACTGTTTGTGTGCATGTGTGTTCTTTTTTTTTTTGTATGTATGTAAATGAATTCTACTCCTGGTGGGCCTCCTTATTCATATTTATATTTCTGCATTATTGACCTTGTGTGAGCGGTTTTGTGTTCAGCATCATGCACAAGTCGCTTGCATGTGTGTCACATGTCATTCTTCATGAACTCGCATGTGGGGGACTCGTCACATTGTCCCCAGACAGCGCTGAGCAGCGTGACGCTCCACAGTTGTTGTCAGGACGGCCATGCTGGTTACCATGACAGCCACGGTCGTCGGGGAGCAGCGGCAGAGAGTGATGACCCCTGGGATAGGCAGCACTGTCAGGTCTCACGTCCTCCCACTTCCACTCATTTTCATTTGAATTTTTCTAATTTATGCCCATTAATTTATTTTATTATGTATTATTTTCCAGTGATGCAGCGTTCCTTTACCCTGCTACTTAGAAAAGGTTTGAGAAATTAGTGGTACTGCTTAACATAAACAACATTCCGCAGCATTTCCAACAAATGAACTCATTTCAGAGTGACCCCCCCCACGGTTATGCTGTGCCACCTAGCAGGAGAGTGCAAGGGTCAGTCTCATAATGAGTAGAGCTCAGAGTTCAACTCCCAAAGGTGTAGTACATGTTCATATTGCTGTGTGAAATCTAAATATGATCTTCTGATCAATAGTTTTGGCTGGAATAATACAACTATAGGACATTTGGATTCACTTGAGACACCATTTAAATCTCAAATACAAAGCTTTCTGGTCAAGTACATTTTAACTTTTGGCTTTTATAAAGAATGTTCCACGTGGTTAAAATAAGTTTAATTTACTCTTTTTGAAAAATCTTTCATTTAGAATAGCTTTATGCATTTATGTATTTATAGTCAAATCTGTTAATCAAGACTTCTTAATTAAGATTCATTCCTGTTAGATCTTTTGGAATTGATATCCCCTCCAAACATCTTACAAATATACAGGTTTGTTGTCTCGGATCTTTTTTTTTCAACAGAAACCCCTGCAAGTTCTCTTTTAAATTTTAGAAGCTTCACAGATGTTTTTTTTTAGGTGTTTTGTAACATTATCTCGTTTGTGTTTTGCCTCTTGGTCTTATAGTTTCAACTTGCCATTCAAACTGCTATGTAGCATTTTCCTCATTATTTTAGTTCATGATTTTCTAGCATGGCAGTCAGGATGGAGGTGCATCGTACGTTTAAACTTGTCGTCTTTTACCGCCCGTCCATATTCAGCTGCTTTTGAGACCAGGTCACATCAGCAGAAGATAAGCAGAGATCTCCAGATGCTGCTCTCCCCCTGCTCTTTCAGGGAGATTCGGTCATCTTTTAACCAGCCAACCAGGAGATTATTTCTCAGGTCCTTGGACTGCCTCAAGGCCTTTACTGATGGGACTTGTCGAAAACACCTCCACTGGGAATCTCTCTGAGGGCACACTGACCAGATGCCCAACTGTCTCAACCGATTTCTTTCCATGTGGAGTAACGGTGTCTTTTCTCCGAGTCCCTCTGGGATGACTGAGTTCTTTACCCTACCTCTTTGGAAGGAAGATCATTTCCTCCGCTTGTATTTGCAATCTCCTTCTTTCGGTCACTACTCACAACCATAAATTGGACTGCATTGTCGGTAAACCAGTAAAGTGACAGTCTCCCCCATGAACGATCAGACTGGTCCAATGTCTGCATCGCTGCAGATGTTCACCACATCTGCCTGTCGGTCTTCTCCTTTTTACCTCAATTTCAGATCCAGAATGTTTTAGCTCTTATTTTAGGTTATTTTCAGTTGCCTCTGTTTGGTTTCTTTTGATTTCCTCTATTCTTCTGTTTTCCCTCAGATTCAGTTCATCTTCAAAGCGTTTATTACCCTCATGACGTAAAGTCTGATCTATCTGTTTATGTAGTCTGTCATTTCTAAGAAGTGGAAGCAGACAGTGAAATTGATTTGGAAAATAAACTTTTTTTTCTCATCGTTCAGTAAATACACATATCATCATCAACCAACATCAACATTTTTCTTGGGTTTCATAACTGAGCAAATTTTCTTCTAACATTTGAGAGGTGGGGTGGAATTGATAAGGAATCCAGCTGTCACTTAGAATCATTACTAATTCTGACAAGCAGTCCTTCTTTAGAATTATTGAAGCTGTCGAAAACATGTCTAATGTTCATGGGTCAATAATTATGATAATAAGGACTGGAATTGGTGACAGAGATAGTAATACAGTAATACATTAGGACTATTACTGGACACAAAGTTAAAATTACACCTATTGGTCACTTAGTTTGGTTTTTTTTATTTTCTGCAGGGATCAATTTCATGTAGCTTACCACCCCATTATATGTAAGCTTTAAAAGTAATTATATGAAAGTCCATGTCCAAATATACTTTCAGTTCCATTGTCTCAGATCTGTCTGTAACATGTTTTTCTTTATGAAATAACTTAATAAAACGTGAAAATGTGTTTTGATATCTTAATATCTTTTTTTGTGACATTAATATTAATTTGACATTTTGAGGATATCTAGTGTGGAGGGGGCGTGGCGCTCAGCTGCAGGGGGGAGGGGTGGAGGAGGCTCGGGTGAGCAGTGCCAGGGGAGATGATTAGGCACACCTGGAACCGGTTGGCTAATCACTCTCCCCTCTGTAAAAAGAGTAGTGTGCTGGACCTGGGGAGGACTGGTTTTGGAGGAGACCTGGAGCAGGACAAGCGACAAACAAAGAGCCTTAGCCGGGCGTGAGTGTGTGTGCTTGTGTGAGAGAGAGTGTGTGCGGGTGGCACACACGCTCTGAATAAAAAACCCATAAAACCAACGAATCCTGGTCTCTGGAACTCTGTTGGGGCACCCACGGTGGCACGACTGCCACATCTAGCTGACAGGATCTCATGCAGGCGGGCAGCTGACTCAGTGTGTCTAACTTCTGTCCTTTTCTTTCCTGTCCACCAAGCTCTCTTTCTTTCTACTTGTCTTCCCTGCTTGCTGTTTTTCTTCACTCAGGATTTTATGTTTTTGTCATTTGCCCACTAGCTTAATCTGTAATGAGTTCCACGGGTCTAATAGCCACTTAATGGAAATAAAAAAACACATCAGTCTTTGTTCTGTAGGAGAGATGGGGAGAAAGTCGGAGGGAAAAACCCGCCTCATTAAAAGTGACTTAAGCTCCTACGGATCAAAGTTTGAAGAATTACCATAGCCAGCGCATGGAAATGCGCCATGCATCTACTCAGCTGAGAGTAAACTGTAGTTCTTAACTCATGGAAAATGACCTCAAAAGGCAACAATCAAAAAACATCAGCAAATCCTGTTTCCCCATCAGCCATAGAGAAAACCTGAGAGAGCTCCTCTGGAGGAACTTCTTTCATCTCTTACTTTCATCCGAACTGCTCCATCTGGCTGAAAGGCACAAGTTGTTTTTTTCACATTTGACAGCAGCTGAGAGTGAGAAGCCTAAAGTTGTGCTCCCGCACATCATTTATTAATGTATTTGCACCACCAGCTCCCATCACCTGAAAAATGACAGTCTGGTGAAGGCTTGGACATTAGAAATGTGCAAAGCGAGACGATGATAAAAGATGACTGTGTTTTGGTTTATATAAAACCTTAACAAAATATGATTGGTGGTTACATGTAACAGTTAAAGCAGGGGAGACCTACCAAAGCAGGAATTAATTTTAAAATGACACTAAAATGATAGACGATAGACCACTGAGGCTACAGAAAACTGAAAAATTCAGATGGGGTGAAAGCAGAAACCAACTTATTCAATTTTAACGTCTCTGCTTCTTCCCTTCTGCTCTTACCCTCTCTCCCGTTTTTTTCTTTCATTTTTTTTGTAACCCATCCCTTCTCATTAATCTCACTTAAACTCCTAAAGCCCAACGAGCTTCACTGCGCTTCGTTTTGACCTGCTGCACTGTAAATTTCTATCCACACACATCCAGGTTCTCTGGCCTCTCGCCGTGTCGCTGCCTGATCTTTTGAAAGCCTGTTTTCGTTGTGCTGTAACGGCCATGAGAGCTACATGTGGACGCTGACATGCTCTGTGTTTCTTTAAAGGGGTTTGTGTGTGGAGCACAGATGTCGCTGCAAAGCCTGCCATTGTCGTCCCTGTTGAGAAGGTGTGTGCTTTTGAGTGTGAGTGAGTCACTGGGAAGTGCTTAACCGAGTCAGATCAAAGGAAGCCGACTTACGTCTGCCTGCTGTCTTCCCGGCTAATTAATCCAACACACAAATACACACATACACAAGAGACTGCATGCAGGGTCGACTAATGAGCCTGTGGCCCGCTTCTATGAACTTTTTTGTGTGTATCTGTGTTTTTACAGTAATTAAATAGCACTTTCAGCACGTGAATCAGGTGACTCATGTCTAACCTCACTGCAGATACAAGTGTAACTTTAATCATTTTCTTATTGGCAATCCATTATCCCTAAATCGAATCATCATCAAACATTAATTACAGTAAGGTGACTTAATCTGGTATTTAAAGAAGGAATGTATTCACATTTATATGAAACAAAGATCAACTGGACTTTAAAAAAGTGATGTAATGTGAAATAACTGGCGTCTGTGTGTGTTTGTGTGTGTAAACTTATCCTCTCTGCAGAGATCTAAACAAAAAATCAGAAACAGATGTCAAAGTGACCTTTTGAGCATCTCAACAGGCATCAAAGATGTGCAAAATGATGAGGATTAGTGGGAGAGATCTGGGTTCACCGACCATCGTGGGGTTTTTCCTCAGAGCAGATCTTTGATTAACACATGCATTTTATTACAGACTTTATTCTTCTGTAGTAATTAAAACAGCCTCTTTCATTGGTGTTTTGTTTTTTCCGTCACTGACGATAACCACATGGAAGCATGTTGTGTACATTCTTTAGGATTTAACTGTGCTTAAAATGCAGAGGAAGTGAGGGCCTTTGAGTGACCGGTTCCCCTGTGTACACAGATTTCTGTTACAAAACGTATTGGGGACTTTGCCACAGTTCCTTTGTGGTGTAAAGTATTCAGTTCCTTCAGTGCATTTCCTTAGGGACTAAATCGCCTCTTGGTAATTTTCATAGTTCTGGCTTAATTTTTATGCTGGTTATGTAGTTAAAGTAGTCAACAGGTCTGTGATAATGTAACATATTTAATAAGATTCTAGACATTTTATTAGGCGGGCTTCTGCTATTTTAAGATGGACTTCTTTTTGTTACAGGGAGCTCAACCCATATCAGATATTTGTGTTTAATTGTGCCGAACATCTGATAACTTTATGTTGGAATATGAAATGGACTCAAACGCACAAAGTAACCTGCTGCTGCAACACAACACAGCTGCTTTCTGACTGGTTGACTGGAGGCATTGTTTCCATGGCGATCTGTCTGCTTCCCTCTGTCATGACTAAGCACCACAAGAGACAAATGTGTGCGCGTGTGTATTTGTGCATTCGCGCAATCAAAGACAAACGCTGTAACGTGTGTTAAGAAGGTACAAGTGAACTCCTAACCACCAACACCTGCTCCAACACACACCTGGACTCACAAACCCCAAATCTACACATAGCAAATGTGCAAGTAGATGAGATAATGGCTCACTTTATCACCGTTTAGGAAAATTCCCTGTGTAGTTGTGTATGAGTATGATTGCCTCAGAGAAGCCAGCCCTGAAGATTCAAATCAGACTCACACTGATCTGCTGATTAAAGCTGAAAGTCACACATTCAAACGTGTACCTACAAATAAACAACTGCCGTTACCTGTGCTGCCCTCCACCAGCTTCACATCTGTATGCACAGCCACATAACTGCTCGCAAATGCTCTCATGCATTCACTCACATACATGGACTCTCATCTCAACAAAATCAATTATGAAGACCAATGTTGCGCTACAAATTAAATTGTGGTTCATTGTATAATTACGTATGACTTCATTAGAAAACGGAAGGATGAAAGCAAGGATGTAGGAGGAGACCTTTCTAATGCACATGCACATTCTGGATCAATACACCACCATGAGCTGGAGGAACACTCATCGCGCTGCACTGTTGTTACCGAGACATTTCAGACCCTTTTGGATATTTTTTTGTATAAAAATTCACCAAGTGTAACGAGGACAAGAACCAACTAATTACTTTTTGTGAAAGTCTCGCCCTCTCTACTGGAGACACAGGGATAGAAGCCCATGTATCAAGCCTTAATGATCATATCCACAATCTTTTGAAGGATAAAAAAATACACATTTGTGTCTATTTAAAAACAAATCTCACTAAATTCTCAAGAATCGTATAAATATGTATTAATTATAAATATCTATCTTCTCGGTTCTAGGCTGCCACTGTATGTAACGATGTTGACTCAAAAGGGTATGCTCACAGTTTTCATCTTTCTCAAGACATTTTGTCCATTGATATCAAGGAAAATAAATGCAAATATTGGTAAAAAGTGTGACGCAAAATGCAACCATAAATGTAATCTCTGGTAAACGGTAAACCAATCAGTGCTAATATCATCACAACCCATATAATGCCAAGTCAATGCTCATGCTGATTTCTTACTGATGCCTGCAGCGGAGATCTTGTCCAAAATTAACTAGTAATTAGTTATGTAATTGGCTTTCCTCTAATTTGTGTCCCGGTATTCCTTTCAGTTGCTGATCTGCTAAAGTGTGAGAACTTCCTGGTGCGGAGAAGATCATGGTTGAATTTTGAAAAGCGATATTCTATCTACAGACGGCGTTCTTTCACATGATGGAGGTTACCACGCCAACACAGAAGCTAACACTTCAGGTGTCCTTATCTCCTGATTGAGCTTCTTGATATACAAAACGGAACTGACCTCTGCATCAGGGGACTGATAGATGTTTAACTGTTGTGAACATTAAAAATGGAGGTGTTTGCTAGGAAGTTGATTGACTAGTTAACAAGAAGCTGGAAACCAGGCACAGGATGACAGCCTGGAGTGCATAAAGACTGAATTTATCAAAATCAAACAGTCATTCCTCTTGTTCCAGCTGAGGGTAAACTATTGTTTGGCTGAAATACTCATTAACTACTCAACATGATTTAAACGACCAGAAGAAGGTCTCCTGATTAGCATAGCTAAGTTTTTTCTTTTGCCCAAAGAAGTCTGTGTCACAGTTATTTGTTGTTGACACTTATGTGTTGATTAAAAATCACCACAAGCTTTGTGCCGTTTGAGTAGCATGACCTGCATGTGGGTAAGAGAGTCAAAGCATGAAATGTGAGGAAAAAAAGGACAGCAAAAAAAAAGGCAAACGGAAAGGACAGGAATGTTAATTAAATCAAACAGTAGTTTAAAGGAAAGAACAGAGGTCTGGATGAATGGAAAAGGATAGAAAGGAGAAAAAGGAAGGAAAGATGATTAATTGGGTTTTTTGCTTAACATCATTGACATGACAAGAGGAATAGAACGAGGGAAGGAATGATGGATTTCTGAACAAGGAAGGAAGGAACGGAAGGGCAAATGAGCCAGTGGGATCAAGGATGAAGGAAAGAGATGACAGTGAAGATGAATGAGAAGACCAAGAGGTCAAGGAGGAGAGGTGAAGGATGGAAAGCGCACAGCAGATGGCGGCGTGTTTAATATGAATGAACGGAGGAAATTTGAAGTATGACAGGATATGATAAATGAAGAAAAAAAAACAGTGAACAAAGGATGAGAGAAGTGAAGAAGTTGGGAGGCAAAGCGGTGGGCGACTGGTAAAGGGCGGATCATGGGATAGACGAAGAGAAGAAGTGCCTCTCAGGGCCTTGACAAAAGAGAGATTACAAATATGGCACAAGGGAGCAGAAAAAAAGACGAATTTATGGAAAGAAGTGGAATTTTAGGGGGTGAGGGATGAATGATGGGGCTGAAAGAGATGAAGGATGTTGAAGTTATTCACAACGAAATGAAAGAAGTGATGGGAGAGAGAAATCAAGGGCTGGTTGGAGGAAGACGGGGTGGATGGGGGGATTAAAGCATCAAGGAGACGGAGGGAAAGGCTCCCCCAGGATTTCAGGTAAAACTGCATTGGGTTATTTTCAGTTCAGCAATCGGTCTCATCTCCACAAATGCCTAATGCCTTCTGGGTCTATATTTGGAGCATTATACAACAAAAGGATTGCATCACCTGCCAGCATAGTTTATCTGCCAGAATTTAGTTGCTCCTCTGTAGCTCCTTCTGCCTGCTGCCAGACGGAGGTTGTAATAAAACTCTGTGTTAAATTATCTCATTCTGTTGAAGAATAAATGATGAGCAAATCCATTTTACAGTGCCTGCGAAGCTCTTTCTGCTTTGTGTCTGAGTGTTTTCTTACTGTTTGATCTTCCGTTGAGATGAAATGCTACAAGCAGCCTTTTGAAACTTTTATTTAACCTGTACAAAGTGCCCCAGTCTCCCAAATCAAGGCAGTTTTCTTTCAGATTCACTTAGATGGATTTCATCCCTTAAGTCCCAATTTAAAAAAAAAAACATTGGAACACTGTAAAAGGTAAATCAAAACAGAATGCAGTTGTTTAGACTTTTTACAGGCATATAAATATTAATGAATATTGAAACTGAGACGTTTCAATATTTCATGGAAAAAAATAGGCCGGAATGCTTTTAAACATCTTTGTAAAAGAACTGGAACAGGTCTCTCTTGTCCCCTCTTTTTTTAATTACTTAATTTTTTTCTAAGAAAAAATGAAAAATGAAAAATTGATTTCAGGCTAGTCCAATGCCCAAACGTACCCTTCCATTAAGATATGCTGTTGTGATAAAGATGATGTGTGGTTGTGCTTTGTCCTGCTGAAATATGCGAAGTACTCCCTGAGAAAATATATAGTTTAGAATGAAATATGTGTTGTGCTATAACCTTTCTACCTCTCTGGACTGATGGTGTCTTTCCAGATGCACAAGTTGCCAAAAATACACCCCCAGACTATCTAACATATTCAGCCGCTTTGGACTTTTAACATGATATTATTAACATTCCCATCACATAATGTCAGCATCCGGCCGCAGGATCAGATGCCTGCAGTGATATCAAAAAGAGGTTGTATGGAAAATTACACACAGAGAAACAAGACGTGTAAAACCCGTCAGTGAACAAGAGGGGTTAGGGCGGCTCAGACGTTGCTGTGAGTTTGTCCTGTTTGACGTTAGGAGCGTCAGAGCGTCTGAAGGGAGTTTGGCAGGAAGTCAGGGCTGCCGGCAGATCATTAACACACTCCAAGCCAAGTCCATCAAATCTTTAACAGCTGCTACAAGTAGCATAAATTCTCTTCGGAGATTTACTGGCTACCCGAACTGCGACTTTATAACAAGTTTGCTCCATCCGAAACCCTTTGCTGGTTTGGTTTTGCATAAGTCCAATGTTTAATTTAGCTTTTTCTAACTGACTGTGCTTTATGAATGAGAAACCATGCCCCAGGTCATCCGTGCACAGCCGTCACATGTTGCATTTGTTTACATTTACTTAACCTCATTTGATTTGCTTAATTTTGAAAGATCAGATCGCTTTCTTAATTCAAAAAGGGGCATCCAAGAACATCTGTGTCAGAGTGACTCCCCACAGTACTAATAGGTCTGTTTTTTCCCTTACAGTCCTTCCCCCAAGCTTTGTGTCCATAAAGCCATCTTTAAAGGCTGTCAAAGATTCATTTTTTCTTCTTCTAGTTGGAGATCATTATTTTGTTGCTGATTTCTCCAGCTGGATATTTTCCTTGAAGGGCCGAGGCCAAAAACAGCTGACATAGCTATCATATTAGTTCAGCACGGACTGGTCAATTAAAGGGATCAAGCTAAAATATATCAATGGAAAGGGATTGAATAAGACAGTGTTTTCAGCGATTGGACTCAGATGTTAGAGTAGACATGGATGAAGGAGGAGGATTGGATGGGAACCCCTGGAGTGGATCAGAGGAATTAGGAGGTGGCAGACTTCAGATAGGGCCCCTCTGGGAAGTGGGAATGAAGAAGAGGGTCAACCTGGACTGAGGCAGGCAGACTGGAGCTGTAATGAACAGACAGACTGGCTTGAAACAAAGACCAGGGTTGTCCAGAATTGCCAGAATTAAGATTGAGGTGAGCCTGACAGCGTGGGAAAACAGATGTGCAGACCACAGACAGTGAAGGCAGGGCTGAGGATTTTACTTGTGCAGGAGCTTGATTTGTCTTGTTTTGATGCAGATTAAACACACCATGTGTGTTATCCTAGTTAAAATCCCTATTGTGTCCACATATCCACCTTTTTAAAACATTTTAGTGTGCTAATGTACTGCTGTGTGATATTTCAGCAATGTTGGTCTAAACATGTTTTCTTTAGTTTTTTTTTTCTATTCCTGTTTGGATGTTTTAAATTGAAAGTTGAAGATTCATTGTGGCTTGTAAAATTAGCTGTTAGTGATTATATATTGGAAATCGTGGATTATCTTCTGCAATTGTACAGGTTCATTTTAAGGCGTCTGTGTATCTACATTTCTATTCATTTGCTTCAGAGTACTAAAGCTTCATCTATCAGTTTAGAAATGACTCTAATGAAAAATTACTTTAACTTTAAAGTCAGCAGAACTTGTTTGACTACCATAAGTAGTACCATTTTCAGGGTTTTCTAAATATGTTGTGGTCCCAAAAACTGGTCCATAAAAGGTTTTCCAGTGGAAGATTAGATTGATTTGCAGTCATTTTCTTCTGTTGAAATTCTTTTGGAAATGATGTTGAGCATTAGCTGTTTGTTTGGACACATTGCTTTGAAAAATCTGTCTGCTTTGTGGAACTGATATCATATGGACCGGGATCTGCAATCTCTGGGAATCAGCCTTTTCCACAAGTGCTAGACGAGTGCTCTACAGATCGGAGTTTGTGCTAACAGCTCAGCTGCTATGCCCGTTAGGCCATCGCAACAAGCACAACAAAAGCGCCTGTTGTCTGCACTTCAGATGAGATTTGCTGTTGACCCTTTATCAGCTTCTCAGGCTTCACTCCTGGCTGCTCGCCGAGGCTCGGTTGCATGCTGCTATTTTTGGGGGATCCATTAATAAAAAACGGCAGCCGGTAGCGGTACTGTTGCTAATGTTTGTTTTGGGGACGTGCTGGTGGCTGTGAGCAGCATCACGGCAGACTCGCGCTGTAGTGCATCACTCGCCACACACCCCAGTCCTACTTGATGCTCGACAGCCCTTCAGGAAAACAGCATGGCAGCATGCACTTGTCAGCAGACACCAGCCTCTCCACCTTAGATACTTTTTCAGGCTATAGCACACGTTGTCTCCCATTAACATTGCATGGGATGCTGTGAAACCGGTGTGCAACACCTTTTATTGCGAGAGCGTCGTTCATTAACTACATGCCGTTTTTTATATGAAATAATCAAAACAATTTGGATGCATTTTATTTAACTGTACAAGAGATAATCTATCTACACTTTTAATGAAAGAGGAGAAGAGGAGTAGCAGTAAGGGGCCATTGTTTGTGTCACAGGAAAACCAGATTGGAACAAAAACTAATCGGAGATGCAAAGACAGGAGAGGTTAGAATTAGGAGGAAAAGTAAGGTATATAGAGCAAATTGGAAAGATGTAGAGAAAGAAAGATGAGGTAAAAAGAAATAATGAAGAGGGGGAAGCAAAGAGGGGATGCAGAGCTCAGACTGGAGGATAAGAAATACACAAATACAAAGGCAGAAAGGACAAGATGAGGGCTTATTTACCAAAAATGGAAATGAATAAAACCCTAAATAAAAGATAAGGTGAATTGAGGATTAATCAAGTTATAGGAATCCACTGTACTGACGAGTGGAAAAGGGAAAAAGAGACAGGAAAGGGGTAGTGATGGAATGAGAGAGGAACCATACTGAGACTTTATCTGCATTGCTGTCCCACAGTCAGTGGAGCATTGTAAAGACGTCAGCATAAAATCTTTCTGACTAAGCAGATCTTAAACTCATCTGCATTCCAGAAACTTCTCATTCAACACTGCAGAGTTAATCCTGAAGCGTATAATTGAATCTCAGCCACATAAGTCAGACATCAACAGCTCGTCAGCGAAATCACCTGCAGGCAGGAAAAGATTGCTCACACCTCCACTTTCTGCCGCACTTCTCTTTCTCAATAGCATTTCACTCATTAAATCCTCATATTAGCAAAAGTTAGTCTTCGACAAGCAAAAGAAAAACCAGTGCAATGTTGTTTGTTTTCTATACAGTTTTCCCAGCGCTGAACCCTTAGATACTGTTTTTCTACTGCAGACTGAGGAAGTCTGTTTTAGTTTCTTTCTGCATTCTGACAGGAAAAAAAAATCATTCTCATTAAGAGTACTGCAGCATGTGAGAGTAAACGCGCTCCACCCTCATTCTTACACCACAGCTATTTCTAGCAGAAGGATTTGACATTTTAAAAGGGTTTGGCTTCTCCACTCTGATATGGTGACCTTCCAGAGCAAAACATTTGTACTAGGATGCTTGAAAAACATCCATTTCCTTGCCATACTTGTCAGTAATGTCACCCATGACAAACTACCGCTGACAAACTTCATTGCATTTAGAAAACAGAGGCAATAGTTTTATTTGATGTGGCAGAAGAAAAGTTGGGTTGTGCTCCGTCAGCCTTAGTCCCAATTTCTTTTTTTAATAATTTGTCATCTGATTTGCACTGAATGACTCTGCTAGTAGTTTTGCAAATGTTTCTTTCTCAACTCTTGCTGAAGGCAATATTTCAGGTCCTTAAGAATGCATGCTTTTGGTGTGATTGTCATCTCTGTAATGCAGCATAAAGGAGAAATAAATTGAGAAAAAAATGTCAACGTACAAAGTGATTCCTAGATG
Source organism: Menidia menidia (assembly GCA_907169785.1). Classification (NCBI taxonomy): domain Eukaryota; kingdom Metazoa; phylum Chordata; class Actinopteri; order Atheriniformes; family Atherinopsidae; genus Menidia; species Menidia menidia. The sequence continues at coordinate 7,131,511 of CAJRST010014446.1, read as the reverse complement.
AGAAAAATTATGTTTGCTTGATGACAATGCAATTCCAAAATTCCAATATAAGCCTCTCCATAACTGGTATCTTCAGACATACCGATACACCCCAGATGCTTTATTCACCTTTCTGTGCCAACAGCCTGAATGTTTTTTGTTTTTCTTTCATATTTTTCATGAAGTGACCGGCATCCCATCATCTTAAAAGTACCTGAAACTTTGGTTTCTGTGCAGGGTGGATAAATGGCGTCCTCTTTGAATAATAAACTTTCAGGCTACATTTCTCTATGCGGCAGTGAATTATGTTTAGAACAAAACAAAAATGACCTAAGGGACTCCCTTGCCAATGTGGCTGTATTGATTAAGCTGGCTTGAAGGGTTTTCACACAGTACTGCTTATAGAACTAAGGTGTTTTTTTTTACTAAAGTCTGCATGTAACAAACTGATGTTTCCCATCTTGAATAGTGGTGGCCTGCAAATATAGTAAATAAGTCACATTTACACATTATGAACAATTTAAATTTCATATGTTGCCAGACAAATGTACATGAAGAAGGATCCGTCTCCTTCTTTCTCAGTGATCTGAACATAGATTTCTTTCTGAGTGATCTGAACATCCCCTGGAGTCTGAACGTCATGTTGGCTGTGGAATAATGAACCACAAATTAAGAAAACAATTGTAAACTATGACTCACTGCACAAAGGCCACTCACATACACGATGGTGAGGTCACAGTTTTTCCTTCCGTCTCTTTCTGTTTGGCTGGTAGAGCTGACTCACCTCCACCGTGTCGTACAACCTTCTGCGTGTTCATGATTCTGCACACATCCTGTTGCGTTCAGGTCCGACGGCTGATGAAACATCTACTGTAAATAACCCCCAGTAGCGTGCCCCTCTCGAAGCACCATGGAAACCGTCTTTATCAGTGAGAGAGTCAGTCACTTCTGGCGCAGCTGTCAGTTCTGGTAACTGGAAGCAATAATTTGTCTGTCATCTGTTGATAAAGGGGGAGCTGACAGCAAAGACTTTCTCTTCTCTCTTTATACAAACTTGATACTTTGAATCAGCCACAGTGTCACTCCCTAATGAGGAGACCTTTGATTTTGAACCAAAAGAGGCCTCCTCGATGTGTTTGCGCGGATAAGCTGACAGCGGGACGTGCCGGGGATGTCTAAGGCACCGTGGTCAGATTCAGGACCGTCTGGCAGTGGTTTGTCGCTCCTCTTCAAAGTCACAAGCCGTGCTGGAACTTGACAGGATGACGAGCCGTGTGCATTTTTGTGGGAGCACTGGTGGCCTCCATGCATGTAAGAATGTTATTTCTTCTCTTTTCAGCTAAATTAAAAACTTAATCTGTGAGACAACAACCAAATACAGTAAAAAAAATTAAAAGAAAACCGTACTTAAATGTCTAAATCCTAAATAGTGAGTAGTTCCAATGGTCCTCTTATGTGGCTTTTAAGCTAATGTGAGACTTCTGAGGCTATTAAAGTGCTGTTTTTCCACTTGAACGATCTGCCGCAACATTAAAGTTGCTTTAATTGATTATCTCGTCTCATTGGAACGCTCTGCTGGGAAGAGTTTGGTCCTGGCTCGCTTTGTGGAGACTAATGGTACACATGCTGCCCATGAAGGATTACTCCTGACCAAGCAGGTGCCCTCAGAGCAGCAGCACTTCTTTAGAGCAGCAGCTCTATTAAGAAAAACTAAACAATAAAGCATAATACCTTGACTTTAAACATTTCGAACAAAATTTGAAATTTCAAAAGCAGTTCTAGCAGTTCTGTCAGCTTTGACTAAGAAAGTACAGATTCTGACGGAGACAAATTGTGCCGTAACTAATTAGCAACAAAAAACTGACATCAGGATCTGGGGGATAGGGTCATGAAGACCAGCTGGACACAGGTGAAGTGATGGAAGATGTTCTGAACACAGGTTCCATTTAACAAGTATGTGTAAATAACGTTTGCAGTTATGTTAATAGATACTGCTTCAGAAATACTTATTTTCATGGTGGATAATGCCCAAACATTTCTGTAAATCTCCATTTCAAGACATCAATATGGAGGGAACATCAGACTATATGAACCATTCCTGAAATACCCCACACACTTTCACTTGATATAACTCTATGTAGTGACTTTGTGTTGGTTGTTAGAATTAACCACCTCTGGCATGGCTCCAGCACATGGTAGAAAAGGGAATGAAAACCAGAGGACACCTTGAAATATCCTGTAGCCATGCATGCCTCATTTATCAGCGCTGTTTGAGCCGTACAACGAAGAGATACAGAACACTCTGCGCGTTGTTTTAATGGTTTCCATTTCATTTGTCCCTGTTTATGCATAACAACAAACCTCTGGCCAGCTTTGGTCACTGCTGCTGAGCTAACACTGGTATTTCTTCATTCTTGTAAACTTCAGTGCTGTATACATGCGACAGCGCATCAAAATAACAAAAAAAGAAAACTGCTCCATCATGGTTTTCTGCCATCGCCAAACCAATTACAGGCTGGTTGAAATGCAGATCTGTATCGCCACTGCAGTAATAGATTAAATTCAGGCTGTCAGGCTGAGTCCTAAACTATATCGGGGACATTAGCATTTCTGTCATCATCTGCAAGATTTTGTTGTGGATGAGCCTGCTGTCTGGCACAGACCGGAAGGCTCACTCAGATCATTAGATTCTGCAACGGGGATACATTCTCTCATTTTCAGATGTATGCGATGTTTAGATTTTTGATTTGTTCACCAGTTCCTGCTGTCTGCACAAAGAGGAACTGAACTAAAGCAGACTGCTTCAGATCAGTCAGATGTGTCCTGACGAAAATAATTACTACGATGGCTAACTGTTTGTGGTAGAATGTATGGAAGAAATCTGGACAATTCATGTTAAATATATATTTATAATCTAGTTAATATTGAAAACACTGAAAAAATCAATTCACTGATGAATTAAATGTCGTTTTAATATACTGGACTGTTTGCCATTATATGTTGTTTCCAAATAAAACGGTCCGTAATGGCTCTAATTAGACAGCTGAAGTTATACTGGTGTCATATTGACCAACAGTGAAATCTAATTTGTGCGACTGCTGGAAACGGCTGCCCCGATTGATCGGAAATCCACAGATGCAGATGTATCTGAGCTAATCTATTGGCGCAGGAACACTGAGAGCATTTGCAGGCAACAGCGAAATCTCAGTCAAGCTCTCGATAGTTTCTAGAAACCTCAGCAAGCACTTGTGCTCTCTGCTTTCAGCCTCTAAAGTTCAGGAACAAGCTAACTATACAGCTGGATGTTTAACTACCAAGCCCATTAACAAATTGAACAGTTTTCTGAATGACTGAACCCATTTCGATTGACCAGAGGTCTTGGGTTTGGGTTGGCTCACATTATAAAGATAACTAAGTCAGTTTCAGGAGTCTGAAGGCAGCTGTAAGAACCCTGACCGGATAACCAAACTGCTCTCTAGTTACACATTTCAGATTTGATGAATCTCCTCTGGTGGTTGTGCAGGTGAGAGAACAGCTGGATAAGAGCACCTGTCCATAAGGCAGCTTGCCCCTGGCCTCTTATGTTCAGCGTGTGTGACTAATGATATTCAGATGTGAAACGGGCTCCATTTCCACAGATTTCATTACAGCCCCGACTAACGGCACATCTCAAGTCATTTCGTTCCTCGGCTCAGGAGCTCCTCAGCAGTCGCAGCCACTGACAAAAGGTTCTTTCTTTTTCCCCACAGCGTCAGTAATTAGCTCTTTTAACTCAGACGTCCGCAGATTGTCTTCCTCCGGCGTATTTATTTTGACAGCTTCCAATGGATAGAGAATTGATGTCACACTGCGCCACAAAATCTGAAACCTTCTAAGTGCATCTTTCGTCTTTGTAGCTTTCTCACAAAGTAAACAAATGCGCGCTTATTGTGGGGCGTAAGTCAATGTGATAAAGACTCGCACAAATAAACACAAGCCTCTACAAATGTGCAAACAAGCGGAGCTCCGCGTTCTCTAGGAGGTTGTGCTTTATGAGGATTACACATCTTAGTGAGACTAGCAACACAATGAGGTAGGACGAGGCTTATCTGCGGTCTGCGCGCCACGTTTTGTTCTGAATGAACGCGGGGCCGCTAATCTTCGCAGCCTCGGCCGCCGGCCCATCCATGTCACCCACTGAGTCAGTTGAGTTCAAGGCTGAAGGCAAAACCCGCCCACAATGCCTCAGACGTCAGCAGCGAACAGGAGAAGGTGTTGCTTTTCACTCAAACTGGCATCGTTAAGTCATCAAAATCTAAAAATTGCTTTTTTTTTTAAAAAGGTTCCTCTATGTTTACACCAACCAGAAAAGCTATAACGATTTGCAGAGGCTATTTACAGTTTTGCAACATCAAAAGGAAAAAGCTGCATGTCAAGAAGCCTTTGCCAGTTTAATCAGGAAAATCTCTCGAAGGCTGTCGAGTGTTTAGCCAGGCACTTCTGTAGGAGCAATAAAAGAATGTTTCTAAAGGTGTTTGCGGTAATGATACATGCGCACTCAATACAAACACAGTTTTTGTCCTGGACGGCCTCTTCAGAGCCTGGACTTGTGTCATCCAGCGGCTGATCGAGTCGAGCTCGCAGCTGCATCTTTCACCATCGAGCACGCTTCTCCTGAGCTGGACGCTGCTTTTCATGGGTTGTCGTGTTGCATTAACTCTCTGCTCTCTGCTCTCTTTCTCCAGGCTGGCAGAATGAATCCCATGACACAGCTGTACTACAAGAAGGTGAGTCAAACAGGCACTAGTTAGCAACTTCAGTGGCTAAAACGGTGCATGCCTCGTCTTATTCACTGACATTGGTGCTGCCGGGATCACTTAAATTTATCTTATACTTCTTTATTGCTCACCAAATCAAAGCCATGGTAATCAGCTTTCCTCTGACCTTTGTGACCTACTGATGAAGTGGTTTGATGTTTAGACATATCATGTCTATATGTGCCATCAAATGAAAAATACTTTGTCTAATTACAGTAAACAGTTTGTTAGAGCTGTAATCCTGTTTAAAGTCTAAATGGGATGATGATTGTCACAACTGGTTGGAAAAGCATACAATAAAGCCTGTAGGAGCTTGTTATCAGCAAATGGAATCCACCAGTATTCCTTAATGATTGTGTTTGGCTCTTAGGCGACGTATTCCCCGTACCGAGACCGCATCCCGCTTCAGATAGTCCGAGCTGAGGTGGAGCTGTCTGCTGAGGAGCGGGCCTACCTCACCGCCGTAGAGAAAGGTAAGCGCCGTCCCAAACGCCCTGACACAGCCGTCTGTGGATGTTAAGTCTGGGAGACAGCCTCCTCCACCCACGCCACCACCGCCTACCCGCCTTCCACACCTCCAGTCACCTGGTTAAGTGATGCTGAAGGCCGCACAGCTGTTCAGTCAGGCTACTCGGCCGCCAGCAGCAGCTCACAGGTGTCTCTGCAACAGGCTGTCCACTCGTCCAAACGTCCTTCGACAGAAAAAAGCTTCACTCAGCACCACTTTCACCCAAGCACATCTCTGAAGGGTGCTATACACTATTCACTCAGAATAAGATTTTTTTTTTTTTGTATTTCTGGTGGATAGGAAAAACAATTTCTTTTCCATTCATATCTTAAGGAAAGTGGGTATTTTGCTGAATCAGAATCGAATGAGCTGTGATACCAAACCACAAATGGCATGCATGTATTTTTAAAAGCCGTGTCACTCACGCCTCCTGAGGGCAGGGTTTTTTTCTTATATCCATTATAAATGAGTGACCATTTCTGTTTGTAGACATAAGAAACTACACACTAAAAGTCAAAAGATCTCCTAGTGTGTGCTGCGTTATTTTTGCTCTTAATATTTTACATAATTTAAATTGCACATTAAACATTAATAATTTTACTTTAGCTGAAGATTTTTTGGCGGATACTTTTTTCCATTTCCACCACCGACCCTTCCTTCCTCCGCTCTTTTCCACAGGGGACTATGCCGGGGTCAAGCACGCCCTCCGCGAGGCGGAGGTCTACTACAACATGGATGTGAACTGCCTGGACCCGCTGGGCCGCAGCGCGCTCCTCATCGCCATCGAGAACGAGAACCTGGAGATCATGGAGCTCCTGCTGGACCACGGCATCCACACGGGCGACGCCCTGCTCTACGCCATCCGGAAGGAGGTGGTGGGCGCGGTGGAGCTGCTGCTGTCCCACCGCAGACCCAGCGGGGAGAAACAGGTACGGACCAATGAGAGGAAGAGCCTGAGGTGACCATGTTGCGTCCAGGAACCTCCATGCATGCCCGTCTAAGCATATGTTATCTGTGAGTCTACCCGGTTGTGTGTTTTTTCAATTTTAATGGATTTGTTTGTGTGGATAAAAGGATAATGAGCTGCGCATCCATTCACTGCAATGTTCCATGTCGCATTCTGCTGAGAGGAGGAAAATTGAACGGCTCATTTAACAGACAAACTGTGAAATAGGATTTAGAGGCAGACTGTATGTTTCTCTGCCTGCTGCATTTCTTTGTATATTTTGTTTGTTTGCAAGAGAAACACGAGAGTAAAATACCAAGTTGTGCTTTTTAGCCAAGGTGTAGGCGTTGGGGGGGGGGGGGGGGGGGGGGGGGGGGGGGGGGGGGGGGGGATCAAAGCTGAGATGATGTTCAGAGACAAGAAAGGAGTGAGACGGTGAAAGTTGTAACGGAGTAGAGGCGAATAGGTAATGGCTTCCATTGTAATGAAAGATGTCAGAGACAGGAGGAGACGGGGCGGATACGGACCGTGATTTTCTCTGAGAGAGAAGATTTTTCCATGTGCATTATTTTTTACAGATTTGAGGCCGTGCCGCTCCATATCGCCATGGTAACCATACCTTTGCCAGTGCTAAGGATTGTGGGAAGATTTTGGTTTCCTCTTAGCTGGACATGTTTCTGTTTTGCACATTCTCATTCTTATTTTTGTCCACTATTTTTGGTTTTTTTTTCAAGGCCTCATTGTAAGTTAGATTACATGCTAAGTTTGATTCTGTTCACTCATTAATAAACTAAAGTTGTGCTAAAAAATCCAATGAAGGGAAGGAGAGAGAAATTAGGGACATTAGGGCGTGTGTTATGCAGATGAGGCTATCAAAGCTCCCTCTTTCTCTTTCTTTGATGTCTGAAATGTAAAAAAGCACATGGATGGTTGTAAGCGGTCGTGCAGAACTGGAGAATAAGGAAATGTTTTTTATATGTGAGTAAAGTTGTTGTATGCCGATGCACAACTTCAGATGTGTTCACAGTTATTCTTATTAAATCTTGAGTTTTGGTGCATTTCACTTCCATGTCATTTGAGTTATTTCAAACCTCGAAGAGACTCAGTCTGATTAATACTTGTGCCATATCAGCAAATCCAGCCGTTTCCGTCATATTGCATAGTAAAAAGGCCAATTAAGCTCAAACTGCAGACACCTTGACTGCCTTTTGGAAAACGTCCAGTTTGATTAATAACTGTAAATTCTCAAGAAAGATTAACACTTTCTTTCCAGTCTTTCCTCCAGTGTAACTGCCATGGTAACAGAGAGGCATTAGCTTATACAGGCCACCTGTTATGAGATCCATATGAGAGACAACTATAAATTTACTCATAAAGAACGTTCAGTCAGGTCCTGGTACAAACAAACAAATGATCCATATTAGGTTCATTTAATCATTTCTGTGAACTGTAAGCTTGTCACATACGTATGTATTGACCCAATTAGAACCCTACCTGGCCGGACATCTAAGAACTCCCCCTTTTTAGCTGTGCGCTTTCACATAAAAAAGATATTGGAACAAACAGACATAGCCTGGAATGCACAGTGAAGTGCGGTCGCGACCAAATAAAAATGCAGCTCCCTTTCACTGCGTGACCTGCTCTCCCTGAAGCTCTTTTTGGGGGCTGCATGCTATAGATTCTCCTTCTTCATGCACAGATTTTGAAAACAGATGTAGAATTTTCCTCCTGGGCTTTTTTCTTTTTTGCCTGAACTTGTTTACATCTGTCTGTGTTTGGTGTCTGTCGCTTTAATCACTGTGGGATGCCCCCCACTGTTCTGGCCCTCTGTCTCGCACAGCAGAAAAAGGAGGAGCAGAGAGGTAGAGCACGCATGAGTTAAAAAGCTTTTGGCAGTGGGGGGGAAGAGGGAGACTGGAAAAGAATAAACAGAAGAGAGAGAAGATGAAGCATAGGGGAGAGAAAAGATGGCAGGCAGCAAGATGAAGAGAAAGTCGGGGATAACATCTGGGAAGAGAGATATGCGGAGTTGTGTTGGAGTGATAGGGGAGAGAGGAAGAGGAAGAATGGAGGAGACACAGAGATAGAAAAGGATGGAGGAGGAGGTGAGATGGGATATTGGAAATGACAGACATCCAATAAGAAAGAAGAGTTCAGATGACAGGGAGGAGGAGAGGTCCCTCCTTTGAGAGATGAGAGTCCATTTGTGTTCAGTCCCTCCACTGCTGTAACACGGTTTCTCTTTCCCATCTGCAGATGACATTTTTAGGTTCAACACACTACATTTTAAGTGCGGAAGCACATTTTTTTAGTAATTAACTACCTGTAAAATGAATGTAAGTGAGACCAGTTAGTTTAAAACATAGTGAAATGTGTTTTTTTAACTCCTTTAGTGCTTCCTTTCGATTATTACAAAGAAATGTTAAACTTGGCCATGTACATTATGGGACACTCACAGCACTAGTGAGTTTCGGTATCATTAGATATTTATTTTGGACTGAAATTATCTTGTATACAAGTCATATAACTGTAAAGCACAGATGGGGAAATAAAAAATTCTAAACAGAAATCTGGTATTCAATATTGTGTTTATTAAATGTTAAGATGTTAAACAACGGGGTTATTTATAAAAGTGTTCTGGAAGTGTGAGGGAGAAAGTTTAGTGTTTTGTTTCATCATATATATATTTATTGTTGAGTTTGATTACACTTGGTTGCCAACTCGGGTATTATGATTGTCTGTCACTGCTATTAATTTCATACAGAATGGGATCACTGCCACCAAAACATTCTTTTTAGATACCACGATATAGCTGGCACTCTAGTTATTGTTGAGTTGAGGTTCCTAAGCAACTATTGAAACTCCAGACCAGAGCTGCTGGAAACCAAGAGCATGTAGCACATCATAGTTATATTGGCGCTTCTGCGTTGATTGTGCCCTTATCTTTAGTTTTCAAACCTAGGAGAGAATATTAGTTTTTCTTTGAAAGAGAAGTACATGTGGATACATTTTAATGCATATAGTTGAGGTTTACAATTTGTGGATCAGCTCCTCTGTGCTTGGTTGAAAATGACAAGAATGCAGACCTTGGTTATCAGTACTAAACAGGACATCCATCCATCCACTTTTTATGCAGAAAAAAATGACATCTCATGTTGCCATTCAACAATTACTGTTCTTGTCTGTAACTGTGCTCAAATGATCTGAAACAAGAGGCACTAATCTTCTTATTTATGACTGAATTCAATGTCCCAGAGCTGCAGAGATGATGCAATGGTGGTGTCACAAAGGCTTGATTAATGTACCTAAAACCCACATAATTTATACCTCCATGTAAACACACCAATTCCCCATACATTCAGTTTAATTATTCTTTTATGAAATGATGGCTGTTCTTCTATTAATTGCTTCAATATGATACGCACTTATGCAAGAAAATGTGTAGAAAAGCACTGTTATTAAATAAACCCCATTTATGTAATTTATTTTAAACAACTTAGAGTCATGGTGTCAGTCAAAGTGCACAGAGAGCTGAATCAAGGCCTTTTGATTTAGCAGGAAGTGCTCTTTTGAATTGATTTTGCTCCCTGTCAGTTTATAATTTAGTTTTAACCAAAAATCAACATGGAAATAGGAGATGATGGCGCCCTTTTGCACTCTGTTTCACCTCAGGTTCCCTCGCTGATGATGGACAGTCAGTTTTCAGAGTTCACACCAGACATAACTCCCATCATGCTCGCTGCTCACACCAACAACTATGAGATCATCAAGCTGCTCGTCCAGAGAAAGGTGATGACACTAATCCACTGATTACAACAGGATTTTTTTAAAGGATTATGTGCTTGCTGGGATTTAGTGATTCATCTCGTCTCTCCGTGTAGGTCACCATCCCGAGACCACACCAGATTCGATGTGATTGTGTCGAGTGTGTATCCAGCTCAGAGGCAAGTGATGTTTGCAACAGTAAATTGTTTGATAGGTGTTATGGATTTTAAGTTGTAGATATTTCAATATTCTACAAATGAATTTACACTTGATGGGATACCTCATCTTCTTTGCTTTGAGTGTATATATGTCTGTCAATGTTTTTTTTTTTTTTCACCATTTAATTCTATTATTAACAAAGCTCACAGATTGAATAGTATTTTTTTCTTTAATATTGTCTCAAAGGCAAATGAGCACATTTAGAAACAAATGTAATTTCTTTAGCTCTTATGGAGGATGAGCCGTACAGGATGAGTCCGGTTCTCATTTAAAAGATTTTGGTGTCCTAACTGTCTGACAGAAATGTGTTACGAAACATTTTATATTCATCTCAGTGCAATGAGGTGGGCTTTCATTGCTGCGGAGCTCCAGCTGTGAATTCTCTTTAATCAAGTAACATGGCAATGGAGACCTATCACCATGTCTATTTACCAAAGTCTGAAAATGTGGAATAAAGGAGGTCGTAAATAATATGAATCCTTTTCATATCTTTGCGTTTTTCACATGCAGGTCGACAGCCTTCGGCATTCACGGTCCCGTCTCAATATCTACAAGGCGCTAGCCTCCCCCTCTCTCATCGCACTTTCCAGTGAGGACCCCATCCTCACTGCCTTCAGACTGGGCTGGGAACTGAAAGAACTCAGCAAGGTATGTGTATCCTGTAAGTGAGTGTTAGCCACATTGTCAGAACCGGGCTCTAGCTCATCTCACTCTTTCTCTGTACCTCTCCCTCATAATTGGTCACATCATATCTGAGTTTATTTCATCATTACAAACGAGACATTTACTTTATGTATTGTGATAAAATGCTGGTCCACCTTGGCATCGACTCGCCATACACATCTCCTAAATTTATCGGCGTGTCGTTACATTCTGAAATTGACAGGCTCTTAAAACCCCTGTGAAAGCTGCAACATCCCATATAATCTTTATCACTCTCTTTTGCTTCAAGCCTTATATTCACTTCCGTTGGAATATGGAGTCTACCCTTCTCTGAGTTTCTTTTTCATCTTTTGCTATAGCTAATAGCCCTGCAACTACACAAACAACCCTATAATCCCTGGAATCACCCTTGCAGGCGATGTTTTATTGTAGATAAAAAGAGTAGGCCTGCACTTCTTCTGTTGCAGTCTCTACATCAAAGGCTTCAGAAATATTTATATCAAATGTGTCTTCTTTTTTTTTTATAGCAGCACAACACGTCGCTGAATCAGATGGTATCAGACCGTATAAGGCAAAGTTATGGATGCCCTCCTGATAAATGTTTCAGTTTTTTTCTATAACTTACAGAGTCTGTAACGTGTCTCTCAATTCAGGTGGAGAATGAGTTTCGTCAAGAGTATGAGGAGCTTTCCCAGCAGTGCAAACGTTTCGCCAAAGACCTCCTGGATCAGGCCCGGAGCTCCAGAGAACTTGAGACCATCCTGAACCACAGAGACAACGACCAGAGTGAGGAACTGGATCTCAGGCAGTGCCACGACCTGGCCAAGCTCAAACTCGCCATCAAATACCACCAGAAAGAGGTAGGGATCGGCCCCCCAGTGCTGCCTGTAAAGGGGAGGATCATTCTTATTATAAAAAGAGTCTAGGTTCTCTTTTCAGACAGCTGTAATTTCAAGCTTGTGTGAGTCAGTTATGTAGAAAATTTGTGGGCAGCCCATGCATGTGCATGTTGCTTTTATCTTTATCTTTTATCTTTCATCTTTATCAATAGTTGGCTCATAGCTTAATTGCTTTAGTAAAAGACATGGCGAGCAGCGTGGCTGTTGTGTTTTTATTTATATGTAGGCCAGTTTAATTTGTCTTTTCCTCAACCATTGTCCATAAATGGCTTGTTTTAATGGCTGTTCTTATTGGCTATTCAATTACTGAAAAGGAAGTTTGCCTTGCTTGAGGGGATTTATCATGTTAGTCTGTCAGTTCAAAAGCAGAAGTAATGGTCTATATCTCGAAGATTCCTGCATATTTTCCATATGTCTGTGTAATTTCTTTCAGCATTTCACTCTGTCTGTTCATGCATTGTGCATATTCTTTGAGAAAGATGTCATCCATCACATTAGACAGTTAATCTGATCCAAGCCTATGAGGCTGGACTAGCCAATTTTATAAATCCACATATTTTTGCATTTTAAATGATCAGAAACTGCCAGCTACTTGCCCCCCCAATTTGTAGTTTTTCTCACATTTCTACCTTTAGGCTTGCCTGCTGGAAAATTAATTTTGGCACTGTGTAACTTGTCATGTCTTGCTACTAACCTTGTGCTGTTTTTAATCACACCGTGACATGTTTTGAGTCATTATTCTTTAACCCTCATGAGTAAATGAGTGTGCACTTGAAATGACTCCATACAGAACGTAACACGCAATTAATGTGTGTAACATGTTAACGTGCCAGATGTTTACAACAACAAAGGGATTTAAACATGCATGATTACTTCAACAATAAAAACATTAAAGTCTCCTGGTAAACAAAGGGTCCCATCCTGCTACTCTACTGGAAATGACTAATCAAATTGTTTTTCCAATTTTAGCCTCAACCCAACTGTGAATAAGCCTCCCCCTGCTCCTTCTTACAAACAGCTTACAGTTTTCTTCACCCCATGCCTCCTCTGGGAGCATTTCAAAAGACTGTGGGTTAAACTTCAAGACCTGCCCCCGTATTCAAACAGTCCTCTCAGACTTTGAGTGCTCGTCACAGACTCATTTAGCTTGACTTTGGCTGTGTTCATGTCCTGCTGGAAATTCTTTGTGCCACCTCATCTGCACATGGAGCACCATTGTTCCAATCAGAAAGAAATAATCAGCCGAAGTGTTTACATGGTTCCATTATGCCACTGACGTCATTATGTCACTAAAAGTATCTAACCATTTGATCAGTCTGTTGAAAATGGCTATCAAACACATAACCATTTCAGCAGAATGGACATGAGAACAGTCTGCCCCAGTTTCTACTTTTAAAACGTGCGCACGCACCGACGTGTGCCAGGCTCTGCACACGTTGCATTTAGTTGTGTTTGCGGGTGACTCAGACGCTCCCCTGATGAGGCTCATCAGAGGATCATGATAACGTTTGAGGTTGCACACAGCAGAACGGAAAAGGGGGGGGGGGGAGCAGAGGGAGGAGAAGTGGTGAAGGAAATAATTTTACTGAGTGAGACAATGAGCCGAAACAAGCGCGAGCGGCTACAAAGTGAGCACACATGAAAGGCAGATTTAATGGGACAGAAGAGGAAAAATGGAAGGCTAGCTGGATCAAGTGAGCACGCGATTTAGAAAGGGATGGAGATTCAGAAAAAACTCCAAGATGATTTCTGTCTCTCCCTCTCCATCCGCTTGCCGGTGCCCCCGCTGAGTCCAGCTCTCCGCAACAGAGGATTCCTGCCAGACAGATGAGAGCCGAAGAGAAAGAACAGTGCAAGGGAAGGAGAGAAAGGATGAGAGGGGATGATACTTAAAGGAACTGAAGGAGACATAAGAGCAGAAAATGAAGTTTCTTAAGTACAAGAGGTGAGAAAGGTAAATATCTGATGTAGAAAGACAGACACACTGAGCACCAGACAGAGTGGTTGGTGGGAGTTTTTGCTTCCTAAGTAATAAATAAAGACTATACCAAGAGATACAATGACTGTCCATCGCCGCTGGCAAAGGCAGCACCATTAAAGGATGCATATTAACTTGGTAAAACTAGGAAAGAATCAGATAAATGCCTTCAGTGAAGTCACAGTGGGCTGCATTTACTAATGTCTCTTTAGAGGTTGATTTTTTTTTCTCATTTTGAACTGAGTGCATCTAGAAAATGCTTTTCTTCCATGGTCTTGTAACTTTAAATCCTATTATGTTACAATGTGTGCCAGTTGAAAGTCACATTCATTTACGGCTTGATTGCACAATTAAACAAGTCATGTTTGTATGTGCACAGGATCGCACAGATGTCTGTGTGCATGCTCGTGTGTGTGTGTTTTATCCACCTAATTTGTCTGTTTGTGTGGCCGTCCCAGCAGACAGCTGATGAACAGGGCCAGAACACTTACATAACCCTTTCACTTCGAGTAACCTCTATATTTCTCTCCCTCTTCCCCTCTTTCTCCCCTTCCCCTCCTGACACTCCCTTCACCTTTACTCTCAACTCTTTATCACACTTTATTCCTTCTTCTGATATCTCTGTTACTTTCACTTTCATTCCCCTTGTTAAAAATGGGTCTCTTTTTCTTCTCTGTTGGATAACCTCACAGCTCTGTGCTTCGTTCCTGTCCTCTATTGTGTCTCTTTGAATTAGTGATGTTTTATTGTTTTTGTTAGTGACTTATGATGCTTGCAGAGTTCCTCACACATACACATTTGGCTTTAAGCGTGGCCTCTCTACTGAAACGGTTCTGCTGTCTGTAGTAGAAGCTTTGAAAGAAGTCCGAGCAGAAGGTCAATCCCCTATGCACACCTCCCCCCTGATCTCTTAGAAGCATTTGGCCTGGTCAGCCACCCACCCTGTTATCTACAGTCAAACATGGGGAAAGCACTCTCATAGTTGACTCATACCTCATCGGACAATCATTCAGAGTCCTGGTCAGGAAAGACATTGGGAGCTAACTGTCTCAACTCAAGCTTTCCACATAGCTCAGTGTCAAGGCGCCTTTACCATATGCACCACATTGTTAAGTTTGCACATCTGCACCCATGGCTTTTCACTTACCTTCTCTTCCCTGTTGAAAATTATATTAAAGCATATCAGTTGTAATGCCCAAATCGGTAATACCAAACATATTTTGATATGCTATGAATATTAGAAGTTGAAAAGTCAGGACCAAATCTGTTCTGGAGGTGTGTCAAGGCAAAGTTGGGAAATTGGTTTGGTATTACAGAGACATTTGGGCCGGGTTGTGTGCTCAGGTGTACGTGGGTTCATGCAGTGTGGCCGTCAGCGTTCTCCAGTGTGGTCAATGCAAATGACATTTTGAGTAAACCTTCCATGTTTGTCTGAGATCAATACAATTCCCCATACTCTCACACAGAAGCACCTAAACGCACCTTTTGACGGTCCAGCTCAGCAGTCCCTCCAGTCCTCCATCTCTCCATTCTCCATTTTATCTTTTAACCTTGTATCTTATCATCATCCTCCTGACAAATGCCTTTTTTTCCCCCTCCTACTTGTCTCCTCTTCTTTCTCCTCCTCTGTCCTCTCCTAGTAGAAGTAGTCATGCTTATCGATCCAGCTTTCAACCTTTAGTCTGATTAAATGAGCAGGAATAGCAAGTTGAGTTTCGAAGTGATGAGTTGCATAATTCAAAAGTTACTTTGGGTTTTGGCCCAATGGATACGTCCTAATGGGTAAATTGCTTTATCCACCATGATGAGGGCCTTTAAACTCCAGATATGTTCTGTGATTAGCTGCTGACTCACAGGAAGCAATGAAGTATGTCCAGCTGGGTGGCAGAGAAGTGTTAAAAAAAAGATATCCTTCACAACACCTCTGCCATGGTTTCTGGGCAGCTTTGTGTTAGTAGAAAAAAAAGTGTAAAGATCTGAAGCCAAATAGGAAGGTTGAGTAAAAAGGAATTAAAAGAAAAGGAAAGAAACACTGAGACTGGTTGACAGTGTGTGTGTGTGTGTGTGTGTGTGTGCTGGTGGCAGCTGTGCGTTCTTTTGTGTGGGATTGTGTGGGATGTGTGCCAGTGGATTGTTTGGCCTGTTAAAGAATGTCTTCTATAGTACATTGAGGTCACAGTTTGGTCCGATTTTGTACCTCAGTACAAAAACCTTGGACCATAACCAGCGAATCTGCACAGCAATGAACAGGGGGCAAACCGATTTAACACATTTAATAATTAGGGTTGCAATTAAAATGAAATTTTGTCTACCATGCTGTGATTTTAATATCAAACAAGCCTTTTTAAAACTGCCTCAGGGTGTGAATGTGTTTTAAACCACTCTATTGAAATCGGCTGTCAATTCCTCAGAGGGCGGAAGATTAGAGGCAGCAAAGTCTGGAGGTTAAAATAACTGACAGCAGGACAGGATGGAATGATTACACGGAAAAACATGATTAACTTTTGTTTGTCTTTTTTTATGTGTGTCGGGGCAGCTGTTGGATTTTAAAAGTTTGATCTAAAGTTTCCCCGGTCACCTGAGCAGAGCCAACCCTGATCCTGGTCCAGCACTAGATTGACCCACCCGTGGTCCCAGATAAATCTTATCCTGTCTCAGATTTGACATAAAGGGGCGGATTTACTCAATGGGAGTGAAAAAGCATGCGGTTACAAACAATTAGCTGCTCCGGTGGAACTGTGCAGACCTTGGTTGGTGGCAAGCAGATATGTTGACAACCAGGAGAATGTAATTTACCACTCATGTGCGAATTGTAGTTTTTTACACCACAGGATATATAACCAAGATCGGTTATACTTTAAGTAAGAGAGTTGTTTAAAATGTGCACTTTGATTAATCTTTTAAACATTGTTTCTGCTCAAAGGTCAGTGAGTACCATACAGTTACATTCTAACTGTGTTCAGCTTTGTTCTGGTTTTAATATGTTGTGTTTTTTGTACAATTGCTATAAGTCACCTCAACACACACACATGGCAATGTATAGTTAACCATTACATGTATCTGCATTATAGTGCTGAGGAAATCCATTTGGGTTTAGTTAATAGCCGATTATCACTGCACCCTGCTGCTACCCCAGAGATATCTCTGAACTGTTATGACTGAGGAAAATGAAAGCATGTGAACGTCACAGCAGTATGCATCTGTACTCAAAGCAAATATCTACTCCGACACTCCAGAGACAGAAGTGATGTCGGGGTTGATTCAAAACTAAATAATTAAACCTAAGGGGACATTTATGAAAGATATTTAATTCAATTTGAAATCGACATGTTCTACCAAGGCATAAAAACTCAGATTTTTTTCAGCAGCTAATAACTGAGCATCTCGGTACATTGTTCAACTACAGTAAATAAATAGAATGTTTATAATTTTCTAACCTAAAATACTAAATATGTGTAGTAATGACTTCTTTTTCCTAAAAAAAGAAGTCATTGAGTGCCAATGTAAAATATAAGGAAAGATTTGACAACAAAGCTACAGAGGAAAGAAAGATATAAGAGGAAAGAAATGACAGCAAGTAAGAGACATAGAAGCTAAAGGAGGCAAAGAGATGGATGCAGCACGAACAAGATGTTGCTAAATACTAACCAATATGTCTTACCATGTTCTTTGGCACTGTAAAGTGTTGCCTATGTGTCTTCATCTATTCTGCACTGCTGACACACACAGAGTATGGGATGCTTGGAGGCCTTCCAAAACAGCTTGACAGTATTCTCCTCTGCTGCTTTGCTGCAGCAGAGACAAAGAGCAGGAGGAGGAGGTGCTGAGTTTCTATCCGTATAGTTTCCTACACAACATCTGCAGTCATACAAGAAGAGTTTGCACACAGCTGGAACTGAGAAGCAGCTTTCTAAACAAATAAATAAATATTAACTGCAGTACGACTGATATTGGTCAAGCTTGTGAGCATTTGGTTTCCTCTGGTCAGCATTTATAATGAGCTTCTTTGTGCTCCCAGATCAAACAAACATGTTTTATCGAGCAAAATTGTATTACAATTGTCCCTTTTGTCCTGCTTAACATTTCACATGTAACCCTAAATCTCATCAGTCTAACCAGAAAGAGCAAACAAAGTGTCTGTGTCTCTTAAAAGAAAATAACATGTTCTCTTGTAGATTTTTTACCAATCGACAAATGTGGTGGATATAGGGCTTTGAATTGTTTCAGAACTGAAAATAAGGACGGTCCATCATTTCTAAATTTGCTTCAAATCTGTCACACAACAGGAAGTAGAGAGCAGACGCTGAAACTTGCAGGAGAGCAAGACTAGAAAGTGAGGATTAAAGAGGGATGGACTGACTGTTGGTTTTGATTTGATATGGCAGCTGGGGGGGGGGGGCAGGTTAAACTGAGGTGGAGGATAGAGTTACAGCAGAGGACACCACAATTATACCTGCGTAATAGATGCAAAAAGAAAAATTCTGCTTCGTTTTCACTTGATTTAATCAAATAAATATCATGTCATATCATTCTGTATCATTTCTACTGCTTCTGTCAGTCAGCCATACATCTATCCTCTGAAAATGTGAGGAAGAACTTAGCACTGACTTGTGGTTCTTCTCATCTTCTCATGAGTTAACTTTATCTAAATTATTAACCTTCACATTTAAACTGTAACAAAAGCTGTAAAACAAACATGTGCATCCATTGTTTTGTTATGTGTGTGTTTCTGCATTCTTCCTCTTGGTGTGTGCATCTTTGAATAATTCAAGGGTCTCTTTCTGTCCTTGGGCCTGTTATACCTGCAGTCTTGCTGAATAATATATCTGCTACAGTCTCAGTAATAAATACATTATTTGAATGGTTGTTGTTCTTGACCATTGGTATCATCTTGATACCAGCAACATTGGTCTTGTTGAGACCAGTAGCTTTGGACAAATGCCCAGTCCTAATAAACCAAAAACAAACCATCCAAAATCAATCAAATTTAACGGAAAATCCAAACGAGGACATGCGTGTGTGCATGTTTGTGCAGCAGCTTACTAATTAATTAACCCTCATTAATGTTTTATTCACTGTATCCAAATGAATTATAATTTAATTAATCAATCAACATGCCTTCTTGATTATGGAGGAAATTAAACACAAACATCCACACACATGTTTAAGTGTCTCTCCGTTTGGATTTTTTTTTTTACCTAAATCCCTACCCTTAGAAAAAAAACATCCTCCCTTTTGACGACCCAGATCTGAAAACGGGTCCTCATGAAGACATTTGGACACGTTTACGCACACCACATCTGCAGTGCTGGGTAATATTTATCTTCAGTTTCATCTCCGAATTCATCCGAATGTTTTTGTTGACCGCATTTTGCAAATAGTCCATTGTTTCATAATGCAGCTTCGGCTAAGTGAGATGAGAACACACACCCTCAAGTCCTCACAGTTGTGTCTCTAAGCTGATCAATTCATTTTTTTATCATTTTTTTAGACTGAATTTTCCCATTTTTGTTAGTGTAGTTATGCAACACATTTTCCTTAATTTGACTGTAGTTTCACCTCATCTCGCTGTGGTTGTGACTGCTTTTACTTCAGATTTGTGTTTTAGGGGAAAGCCTGATGCCAAAGTACTACATTTAGATCTTAATCCTGTGCAGAGGCCTTGGAACACCTCTGGGAACTAGAAATCCTGCTAAATCAACATTATCACCCAACATCAGTGTTGGACCACGCTAATGCTTTTATGTCTGAATGGTTGCAAATCCCTGCTGTCAAGATCAGTATCTGATGGAAAACAGATCCAAAGGGG
>CAJRST010014446.1:7091590-7111549 GCA_907169785.1 Menidia menidia | reverse complement strand
TACTACTTCCGCGACGCTCTTCCGTCTCTCAGCAGCATTTTAAGCCATAGAGAAGTTTATAATTTTTGCAGATGTTTGTACATATAATTGCTAAGTTGTTATGCAAGTAGCAAGCATGTCCACAGTAAGACAAAATCATTGTTGCCATGGCTGTGGGTTAGCACAGACCTTTGTTTGTAGTGGTTCTGGATGATTACATCAGGTTGCAGAGAAATTGAATTAACCAGCATCACTTAGCACAGCCTTGCTGAGCATATTTCAGAGCAATCCGAACAGAACTCGCCAAGAAATGGAGTTAGCTTGACTATAGCCTCGAGTTTTTGTTCAATCCCGGGAACAGGCGGTTAAACGGTTGTGGATAGCAAAAGCCTCGGCTAACTCCGTGATGATCCTGTTGATGGGTACTTTTTCTCTCTTGTCTAAAATAAAATCACCAACCAGCTTTGAAACTGCTCTATATGGTGGAATGGACTGAAACTCCTGAAAAAAATACATTACTGGTGGAAGGTTGGCTGGAAAGATGGAATTAATGAAAAATAGTGAAACAATTATATAATGTTGATACTAACATGTTTGCTAGATCAGCGGTCCAACTTATCTGTTTATCCCAAATAATGTTGCTATGTTGAGGCAAGGCAGTTGGTAAAGAAAAGGAAAATCTCTGAGGTGTTCTGGGGAAAGGGATAAAGGCTGCTGCATGTACGGAAATGTATCTCTAAATAGCTCTTGGTCTCATACCAGCCCTTGACTGATTCTTGTAAAACGATTGCTGTTTCCATCGTGTAACCTGTAGAAGCTTCCTGAACATGCGGCTGCAGCATCGGAAATGCAAATGATGTAAAAACCTCTTCATCTCGCTGCACTCCAGGCAGTAACTCCATTCAGTAGGTTAACATGAGTCATCAGTACTCCGCTGCCTCCCTGCAGGACTGTTCAATAAAGGAGAGTTTTGGGCTGCTGAGAGACCCATTTTCAACTCGGTTAAAGTCTCTGTGTTCACCAACTCCCGGGAGTATCTGCTGGATGGCTCATTGCATCCATTAATAATCGAAAGAACTTTACACCTTTCCAAAGCAGCTGTATTACTGTATCTTAAAGGAATGGAAATAAGAACTTCTAATCTAATCTATCCAGCATTTTATGGATATGTTAATGCATTCATTTCCTCTCAGTTAGATTTTCATGATTGATACTTAAGTCTCTTCCATTTATTCCTGCACATTTGTCCAATGGACAAGACGTCATAAAAAAAGATGAGAAACTAATGCAAAATGAGACATTCTTTTTTAGTCTATCTTCTTTGGTAGAGAACTTTAAATGCTCATGCCTATGTTGCACACAGAATCTCGATGCATGGCCAAAAGAGAGCAGATTGGCTGAACACAATGGATGAGTGGGATCGTATGCAACCATTGATCGCTTTAAAATAGCTTCAGTGGACAGCGCGCCTTTAAATGTGATGAGCTCGCAGTCAAACAAAGCTTCTGTCAAGTGTTTGTTCAGACAGGAAGATGTGTTTCAGCTGCATCCAGTGACCTGTCCTGTCACCGAACATACTCTGATTCACAATATATGTCAGCAGTTAAAAAGCCTGGAGCATATTTTTATTTTGATCATCTTGCTGGTGCTGACTGGCACTTGCATTTGATGATGAAACACACCAACCTTTGCCAAAGTTTCCTTATTATCTTGATAAAACCATCTTATTCATGGTATGTGCCTAAGTTCCATACCAGATGTCTCACCTTTCTCCACATATCAACATAAACAACTGCAAACACAGATATGTCTGAGGCTGTCTTCGGTTCCTGCTGAGGGCGATGTTGTTTTCGCCTTCCACATTAGTTGAAACGGTGATTTAAATAGAGCCGCTACTCTGACACGGACTGTTGATGTCTGAGCAGTGAACTACAGATGTTTACCTACGAGCTCAGTGACATCTAGACTGAAAAAAGAAAAGGAAAGAAAAGAGCAGACTGCTGTAGTTTAGCAGAGCAGAAAGATCAACCACTTCATTAGCATAGTGCTGCCATAGCAACAAGAAACCAAACTGGAGCCCACAGCATTGGAAGGAGGGATGACGGGGAGAAGATTGGAGAAAAGATGGAAATTATGTGAAGGAAGAGTGATAGAAAAATGATTAAAGATTGGTGGAGGAGATGGAGAAAAATAAGCGGAAAATAAGAAGATTTTTTACAACAGAAGGGAGAAAGAAAGGAATATAATAGAAAAATATAGAAAAATAAACAGAAGAAAATGGGACAAAGAAGAGGAGAAAAAGATGGAGAGAAAAGGGGAGTTTGGATGAGAAAATCCAAAGAAGAAAAAAGATGAGGGGCTTTAGTAACAGGGGACAGATTATTGGCTCAAATCAGAGAAGTAGACACAAGCAAGAGGAAAAACAATAAGAGGTTGTACGGAAAGAATAAAGAGGACATTGAGGGAAGAGGGAGAAAATGTGATCGAAACGGATGCAATAAAGCACAAAAGGAAAGGGTAGGAGCAGTGCCGATAAATGAGGAAGAATCATTAGCATTGTAGAGGAGAGGACAAGGAGGAGGCTGCTTAAGGAGATAGATGACAGAGCAAGCTCCTTGGTTTGACTTCCAGTGCTTTATCAATTGGTGCTCTCTTTATCCCCTTTTTCTGCTTCTATCATTACATCGATGTAATTAAATACATTTGCTATCCAATAATACTACACACACATTTTCACAGCCCACTCCCCGATAAGAGGATTGAACAAGCAGAGTGCCCGTGTGTGTGCGCTAAGGTCACATCTTTTGTTGCTCCTCGAGGTTGTTAACAATGTGAGTTGGAAGGAGACCCAGGATTAACAGAGTAGAGCCCAACATCCCGTAAAACAAAAGCAAAGAAGGCTCACATCCTTTCATATGTTATATTATGCCCATTTTTCCCATCTAATGAAGGCTGAGAGATCAGGTGCCAACCTCTTGTCGCTCTTTTTTTCCCAAACAGATTTGAATGAAATATTCAGCTGTTTTCTAAAAATTAGACTAAAAGGGATTTTTTTTTTAAATGGTTCATTAGTGAGTGAAAAACATTAATGGTATGGAGAGTGTTCTCTGTGAAAAGCAAAAACCTGAAGCAAGAGCAAAAACATCTTTCAACAGCGTTTTTTCTTTCTTCTAACCACTTTCTTTTTCTTTTGCCATGGTAAAAATGACTGCGGAACCTGTTATCATTGATATTGAAAAAGACTCAAAAACTGGGACAGGGACTGCATACATTATCAATTTCCTTCTATTTTAAAATCCACATTATGTTTTATGTCCAGGCTACAGTTTCCATATCCTCCAAACATATGCCGACGGCATCTTTTATTGATTGTTTTAACTCACCAAATTATTTTTCAAATTAGTAACTTTTAGGAAGAGAGAAAAGTGTGCCAAATCTCTAGAAGTGGCAGAATATCATGACAGATTGTCAGCTCCAGGTGCTGAACTGGTTGTCTTTGGCAGTTTGCGTCTTTAAGCTTTTAGCTAAATGATACCAGTCACGTGACCATGTGTGAAGCTGAATGTGCTACTCTGAGCCGGATGCTTATCAAGCCGATTAATATCCTTAGAAGCTTGTTTAGGGAAAACATGACTTTAGCATTAACTTAAACACATGTGTGTAGTTGCTTCTTGTAATGGATAACATTCTGTGTGAAGGCCTTTTATAGGAAACTAATATATGATGCATGGATTTGACCAAGTTTTAAATGATCACCCAAGAAGTATGCATGAGACCGGAGAGAGGGAAATAAACCAGGAAGTATTTATAAATGCCTGAATAGGAAACCTGAAAGGTGGGGAGATTGCCAAGCACACAAGAAGATTTGGCCGTTTCTTAGTCACTCAAGAGGGTAGCTGAAGGGCCAACAGGGACAAACAGCCTTTGGTGCATGGCCAACAGTATTAGTAGTTGAGCTGTAATGGGATGTAAATGGAGGCGACCTGAGCAGCAGAAGCAGCCGCAGACTCGTGAGGGCAGGATGTTTTCTTTGGTTTGTCATAACACACCACAGACGATTATTAAAGTTGGACTGAATGACCGGAATGAGGTTCACTGCAGGGAATTTTACAGCTGGAGGAAAAGAGAAAATAGTTTTGTGATTTTGTGATCTGGTTACACTGCCGCCTTGAAACTTATAATTGTTTTAGGTACTTTTTAAAAAAGCTCCTCACACCAATATGAAACCAATATGAGTCACAACCAATAGCCAATTACAATTTCCACCAGCCAATACATAGTTTCTGAGCTTAACTGTGCCAAGTAACTACTTTTTATATGCATTTAGGGGTTGTAGATTGCATAAGAGCCTTTAATGCTATTGTACGTCAATCAGATAGGAAAACTGACAGCTAATAAACAAGTAACACTGTTCCTAATGCTTTAATGCAATGTTTTGTGGGTCAACTTCCGTCTGGCAGTCACAGCTTGGATGTTACTTGGATGACACTTCCCATCTGCCAGCACAATTTTGTCGACCGGTCCTGAATACAACAAACAATCTTAGGATTTCAACCTGCTTCTAAACCCTCGAGACAGCAATCTGATGGAGTCTGACAGCATCTGTAGGAAGCCAGCCCAGACCACAAAGATTTGGCAACCCATAGTGACTGAAGGATTTATTTCAAATATCTCTCTGCTTGACACACCAGTAAAATTACTTTGCTGTTGGTCTCAATGGTTTGAAGAATCTTTTTCTGCGGGCAAGATAACATCTAGTTATAATAATTTCCTACACCGAAAATCAAAGAGCACCAAGCAATCACAGGTATGTCCAGAATATTTAGCCAGTCCTCCTGATACGGTTAAACCAAAGTCGTATCATGTCCTGTTATTGGCATAACATAATTCCTGGCAATCTTCTTTGCAGTCATAAGAACAGATTTCCATTAACTCATTAGCCAAACAGCCGTGATTTGCAGTTTTCATATCCAGCCAATTAAGAGTTGCAGGTAAACAGCTCTGAGGAGAGCTCCTCATTAAATCAGACCGAAACTTGTTTTTTTGTGTGTTTTAAAGATTGTATACCCTGGCAGCATTATGTCATTAATGTGGTTCACCCACAGGTGATGAGACCGACGTCCTTGTTTTAATCTGAAAGCCATAATATGTTTATGGATGTATTATATCTTTATGTATTTAATTCAAAATCTCTTTCTTTTCGCTCCCACTTTAGTTTGTGGCTCAGCCTAACTGCCAGCAGCTACTGGCCACTCTGTGGTACGACGGCTTCCCGGGCTGGAGGAGGCGACACTGGGCGGTCAAATTGGTCACATGCTTTATCATCGGACTGTTGTTCCCTGTCTTCTCACTGGTAAGGAAAACCATGGAGTGGAGGGGCAACAAAGGTCAAGCTAAAAAGCCTCCATCTTATCTTTAACAGCTTTAGCTGTTAAAGAAAGCTTTTATATTTTCTACTGAGTTAAGGAAAATATGTCAATCATGTTTCCTTTTATTAGATCAGAGTTTATTTAACCCCGTCTGCACCTTTGCAGGTCTATTGAAGCATTTCAGCAGCTCTTGCTTTACTTTCCATCCACAGTTCCAGACCAAAAAACAAAACAAGCTAACAAAAATGTCTTTTACTTTCACCAACTGTCAAATAATATTTTAGCAATCTGATTTTGGATTGATGGCTTTTGCTGTAACTTCAGTACTGATGTGTTTAGTATATTTGAGCAGAGTGTGTGAGCTGCATTAATCAGAGTGCTGCCTCCATGTGCTCACATATCGGTGTGTGAATAATGTATATAAACACACCCCTGTGTCACAATGCTCATTGTTTCTGAAAGCTTCTGCAAAATTCAGTGCCATTTAAATTTTATCAAGCATGACTCAGAGAGAGCTGAGGTTGCCAGGAGCCGGTAAATGAGCAGAATGAGCAAAAAGCATCATAACAGGAGTAACAGTGACATCACCGGAAAGAGGTCTGATAGAGGGAACAGCTCAGGGTGATCTGTGGTCTGCATATACTGTATGTGGGGTCTTTTTCTCTCTGCCCCATGAACAACACTTTGATGTACAGTGTCAGTGCATTTTCTGTAAAATCTTTTTTTTTTTTTCTTTGTACCTATCTTTGACCTCCTCTTCTTCAGATCTACCTGTTAGCTCCAAAGAGTGCTCTGGGAAACTTCATTAAGAAGCCCTTCATTAAGTTTATCTGTCACACAGCGTCCTACCTGACCTTTCTCTTCCTGCTGCTGCTGGCCTCACAGCACATCGCCCGCACCAACTTGCACATGCAGGGACCCCCACCCACTGTCGTGGAGTGGATGATTCTTCCATGGGTGCTGGGTGAGTTTTTCTTACATTTCAATCCTGGCTTTGATAAACAAGTCATCGGTTCTGTTTTTTATGTTTATCCAGCAAAGCGTTTTATTCTGCCAGAATTTGCTTTGCGATTTTAACAGATGATTTCTTTCTTCATCTATTTTTCTATTAGGCTTTCGAGTTGTTTGTCAAGTATTGAAATACATCTACAATAATAGGCTGGCCTACTGTTACAGTCATTTCTGAAAGCCTTGCGTTACCCATATAATTAACCTCCCGTGCTTTATGTTGGTCTCTCATGATCCCAAATGCTTCATCTGTTAATATGATTCATTTTTAATACAACTGAGCAGGACAGATTTCAAAATGATACAAGGTCACTATTAATTATTTGCTTTGTTTATGACAAACTAAAAATGAATTTTTCCCTTTGATGAGATATACTTTTATGATAACGACAATAGTTCCTGTCGGTATCGTTGTGTGACTTTGCTGTGGTCTCTGGGAATAAACTGTGCATACCAGTTTTTCTTATAGACATTTCTGGCACACTGAGCACCACACGCTGATTTCCACTCAGTTTAATCTAGTCATAGAGGGAGCAGACATCTCCACAGCCAGTATGTCCAACACTTCATTTGGGGGATTGGGTTTCCTTTTAATCACAAAGGAGAAAATAAGCAAATGAGACGGAAAAAATCAGGATATAGGACAAAAGTAAAAGTTTTGTCCTATGTTGTCCTAAATATCTCAGCTCATCAGATGTCTGAGACAAGACAGTATTCCTTGATTTGGATGAGCAAGGAGAATGTATTCAATTAATTTGGATAAGGAATTAATTTAAAGAAGCCCGTCAGCATACATACAGAGAGTCAGATGAAACACTGACCTAATAAGATATACCACTATGATAATAAACTCACATCTGGTGCAACAAATAGACCTTACAAATAAAAGCAGATTGAATGAAGGCAGTCCCTGTCTGAATGAATTAAAAGATTTCAAAAAAGTAACTTGTCTCTTTCTTTATTCCCTTGATTGCTAATCATCAGAGGCCCTGAGTAGTATATATGTGCACAGAAGTGTGTGGTTGGACGCTTGCAAGTACGTGGAGGAGGCGGCTGTGTGTATGTACAAGTGGGTGTGGGTGGGTGGGTGCGAAAAATGAGTGGTTCCATTCCCATCTCCTCGCACGGAGCTGCCACCAATCATCTGAGCCGGACCGTAATCACTGTGAAAAACACAAAAGCGTCTATTCGCCGGCTCATCTGCCCTTACAGCGTTTCTCTCTGTGCGACGGTCTCCACAGACCGCTTCGGACAAAACGCAAGAGGTCGAATTATGAGCTGGTTGAGCTGACAGAATTGTATACAACTTCGCTGTTTGTGAAGTTGTGAGGGAATAAACGCAACATTGCTTTGACGGGACGGTGCTTGTTGCTTATGAATGCAGTTTGTGGAAAACTGCCGTGCATCAGTTTATTAAACCCCATCAGGAACATTTGAATGTAGAAGCTGTACTTGGAGGATGCTAATAAGTACCTAGGTTTTTATATGTCTGATCACAGCACGTTTTTACTGTATGGCTGCCCATTCCCAATGCCTTTGAGCACAGAAGATATCACCCTTTGAGAGGGTTAGCATTTGTCTTTTTTTACTGTAGAGGATGCTCTCCCTGGTTAGGAGTGCTTGACAGTCCTTTTGTCTTCCACGTCTTTATATCTTCTGCTGATTTATGATGGTTTTTGTATGCAACTCTAGATGTAATGTAGAATCTTTTGTGTAGTGTTTTGCGTTTTTGGAAAAATGTGCATTTCCCATTATTATTCCCGAGTATTGTTGCCAAACGGTTCAATGATTTTCTTACATGTTTTTAAAAATGAGCGCCTCTGCCTGTCTTTGCTCAGCGGCTTTGCATTTCATGGTTGCTGCTTTTGTATTATCTCATAATTGCAATCATTTGTAAACATCAGTTGTTTTCAGTAGCATTATTTATTTTTCCTCTAGTAATTACACTGAGTTGCTCACTTGCCCGTTTTTTTTTGTTTGTTTGTTTGTTTCAGGCGTTTAAATAAAGTTTTTACTTTTTTCATGGGATGATGTGGTGCAGAAGGTAATGTGCAGATATGAGCCTTTTGAACCCTTCCTAAGCCTTTTTTTTTGTCTGCTGGTCCTTGTGTTCATGGTTACTGCATATTACTCCAGCCAAATTCCCACTAAAGCTGCTACCATTAAAAGCCAATTACATTAGTCTGAAATTATGGCTGAGCAGCACCCCATTAAGGGGTCATTTTTTATTCAGGAATATGATTTGGAATTCATTACTAAAATCATTGCGAGAAGTTTTTGTCTCTATAGCTAGAATGCTCCTAATATTTTCATCATGGAAAAACACTAATTTACTTGACCTAAAACAGTAGATCAAGTAAAAATAGACAAAAGAAATCACCATATGTCGTCTGGTTTAAGTAGCTCATCCTCATCTAAGGGTGTTGAATTTGGCGGGTGTTATCGTTAAATGCTGACCCAACATGCCAAAGAGGCAAACCGTTCTGCACAGGGACTAATGTCAAGCTTAGGGTTCAAGCCAAGCTAACCAAAGCCAGTTAGCACAGTCCTACAGCCTGATATTCCAAGAGGAGCAGATTAAATTGAATTGTTGTCTAAATTATTTAGAATGGAATGAAGTGGCTCCAGAATTGTTCCAAAGCTTTTCCATGGCTGCTCCTGATCCTAAAACCTTATGACACAGAAAAGAGACTGAGCTTTAAAGTGCGCTCAGACATGAACAACTCTCCACGTTTGTGTTAATGATGCCTTTTGTGCGTTTTTGTATGTGTGTTTGCACGTCCCAGGCTTCATTTGGGCAGAGATCAAGGAGATGTGGGATGGAGGATTCACAGAGTACATCCATGACTGGTGGAATTTGATGGACTTTGCCATGAACTCTCTCTACCTGGCCACCATATCTCTGAAGATTGTGGCCTACGTTAAGGTAATCCTGCCTCATCTTGTTTGAAAGAGGGGAGAAGAAGGGGAATCAAGGTGCTGTAAAACATTCAAAGGGAATTCATGATATAATGGATGTTTCAGGGTCTCACGGGGAAATGAATCCGAGTGGTATGTTATGGCATGCAGTGTGAGTTACAATACACTGTATTTTTGTTTGTTCTGTGAAATGGGTTAGAAATTACCACTGAATTCAACCTTAGTGGCACTATTAAGCCAGATCTCTATAATGACATAATGGATGGGTGTGCAAGGATTTTGCCAGGGCCAGAAGCCAAGTGTTAACAAAGGCAATAAACAGTAGAATATTTTCTCCCTGAGTTTCTCAGGAAGAAAATATCTTCAGAAATTTAAAGATTCAGACAAATGCCACCTATATAGAACACAAAGAACATCAATAAAATATTTTTCAGATCAGAGCAAAACTTTCCCTTAAAGAGATTGTTGCAACAAAGGTGCCTTTGTGCCAGTTTACCAAAGGCAGAAAGAGTTCTATTTAGTTTTTTTAAGCTATCACCAGCGATAAAGACCTGAACTAAGCAAGGAGACAGCAATAACCCCGCTGTATTCTCTGATTACACCCATCTCTGGGCGCAACAGGAACATTTGAAAACACAAAAAAAGAAGACAGTTTGATCAAATAAAGTAGGGATTTAGAAATATTAATTTAAATATAAAAATATTTTTTTTTCAAGGATTTTAATAAAAAAATCTGATATAACCACTCGAAACTTGCCTTGATATTGAACTGAATTGACAGCTATTATTTACTCCCAACCCCTTAAACTTAAAAAATTGTCAGCAATAAAGCGACGGACTTGAATTGATGTTCCCAACAATCTTTAATATGCTATGGTTACGCCTGACGCATCAATCACCGAAAGTGCAAACTGTGTCCCAAACACAGCACCTGTTCAGCCTTTATTCTTACTCTTACTCTCTGAAATTCTCTGATAAATGCAGCTCCTTTATTCCAAGACAAATACACAGCTGCTGCACAGGACAGAAGAGAACAGAATGTTCAGTAAAGGGCAAAGTTTGCAGCGGATGTTCTCATCTTTTCCAAATATTTCAGAAAATTTGTTTCTCTGTGCAATTTTTAAATCCAAATTCTCCTATTGTAGAAGTTATCATACAAAAAGAGCCTGCTAACAGATGCGTGTTTTCGGTTTGTTCACCTTGCCAATATGCCATCCACACTGCATGTGTTAAACAAGCGGAGAGCGGCATGGCCTGAAACGGGCAGTTTTCAGACAGCATTCTCAGGACTTAAACATCTTAAAGGCTTTTTTGTTATCTGACATGCTACAGTATAGTCCTGCCACTGAAGACTGGGTTTTATGATGCTTTGACAAAAACGACCACGCAAACATACCCATCGTTCCCAATGCAATAAAGCCTACTGACATAGGCAGGCCGAGGCCAAGAGAAAAACTGAAAAGGTCTTAGTCTTGGTTAGCTACCAAGCCCGACCCTTGGTGGAACACAACTGGACCCTATGTTTCTTTGGCTTTTTGGGGCCCACTTATAGGTAGAAGTTTTAATGTGGCTATAAATCCAAATTATTGGTATACAGACATATGGACAAACATGGAAATAAGCCAAACTCTTTTTTTCCCCGTTTTTAAGGGATATTTTTTCTAATAGCTGAAGAGAAACAAGACATTTCATAGGAAAAATCCGACTGATAGAAACGTGAACATCGGTCATGATAACCTTTAGATAACAACACACAGCAGTGCTGTTTGAATATAACTGTGTCCCCCCTTGATTTTCCTCCCCAGCACATCCTACACCTTTGATAATACTTTGTTTAGCGGGACGCGCTTGTATGGATGCAAACAAGACTCAACTTTTGCATAGTGTAACCATGCACACTCACACACCCCAGACGGCTGGGCCATCTGTGGCAGCTGCGAGTCACCGATGGTGGCCTTCCCACACGTACACATGCACTACAGTCGCATACATTATAGTCGCATACAGTGTTGGGTAAGTTACTTTAAAAATGTAATCCGTTACAGTTACAAGTTACCTTGTTTAAAATGTAATTGTAGTGTAACTTTTTCGATTACTTTTAAAAAGTAATGTAACTAATTACTTTTGATTACTTTTTGATTACTTTAAGGTTTTAATGAGTATTGACCCATGATTCATTTTAGCATGTAATTATTAGCTATTGGCCGCAGCTAGCAGTTCAAGGCTAACGTCTTGTTAATGATCATAAACAACGTAAATAAATATTTAAATAAATCGGAGACAAGTCAGTCGTATCCGAATACAACATTTTAGTATCTATACTTTTTTAAGTATCGATACTTTTGACAACCCTAGTCTGAAATGTCCGGGAAAAAGAGGAGTTGGCTAGGCTAGGCTAGGCTAGGTCATAGACATCGATAAACGTTTGTAACAGTCAAATATTAGTAAATCAATACGCTTCGTCTATCAGTGAGTTGCATATTTTGCAAAGGTTTTTCTTTATATTTTTTTTAAAAATGTAACTAAATTTGTAATTCTTAATATTTTCGGAAGTAACTGTAACTGAATTACATATTTTCTCATTGTAACTGTAACGAATTACAGTTACTCTTTTTTTGTAATTAAATTACGTAACGTCGTTACATGTAATCCGTTACTCCCCAACACTGGTCGCATATATACAGACATGGGGGGGTACACTACTGTGTGCTGCGTGCACTGACAGCTCTGTACACAAACATGCAGCAGCGGGGACAATGTATTTCCCTTCCATGTGTTCCTTCTCCTTTCAAACATTCATCAACATTTCAAATCCTCAGGAGAACCTGCAAGATTCTGCCCCGTCACTCTGTACGTGCGGGTGAGACAGACAGCAAGAGGCTGCGAGACATGTCATAAATTAATGAGCGTTCATCTGCGCTCATGGTTCTGTTTCCGGTTTTTCCTCCCATGCGTGCGTTTGAGAAAAAAGGTGAACGTTAATAGAGGCAGAGCTAACGAGACAGAATTCCTGCGGAAGTGTAATGGCTGAATTCCGAATGCGGGAGAAGACAGGCACGACTAAACAGAGAGACGAGAACGGGACGAGGGGAGATAAAGAAATTAAAGAAGCAGCAAAAAAAAAGAAAGTTGCAGGAACCACGGATGCTGGGAGAAGTGATGGATGCTTCAAATAAAAACTTTAGAGGTTTAGTTGCTGAGGGGGAGATTAGCGCAACCCAGGCATTGAGCTGGAGATAGATTCTCATTACTACGAGCATTTAAAAGGAGCAGTTTGCAGTAGTATTTTCACTCTCGGCAAAGCTAGTTTTGCCCCTATTTCTGGTGTGTGATTAGAGCTTTTGCGGTTAAATATTGAGTTTTTTTCTCATGAATTACATCATACCAGTAGTGAATGACACAATTAAACAGAGCATTTCATATATTCACAGTGTTTAGAGATCAGTTTTAGGTAATTTAATATATTTTTTTTATCTTTTCTACACAGGTAATATCCATTTTTTATAGACATTCTATGTGAATTGATTACTGCCCTATTTTACTCAATTGTGTTCATTCTACATCTCAACCTTCTATCCTGTTCCTTCCCTTGTTTTGTGCTCCTGTCCTGGTGTTCCAGTATAACTCCTCTCGTCCCAGGGAGGAGTGGGAGATGTGGCACCCGACGCTCATAGCCGAGGCTCTTTTTGCTATCGCCAACATCTTCAGCTCGCTCAGACTCATCTCCCTCTTCACCGCCAACTCCCACCTGGGGCCACTGCAGATCTCACTGGGGAGAATGCTGCTGGACATCCTCAAATTTCTCTTCATTTACTGTCTGGTAAGCCACCTGGAACTCTGATCACTTTCTGCTTGTTCAGTGATCCCAACTCTTCCCCATACCTCTGGACCCCCTGTACTACTCTTTCTTTGTAAAAATGGCCGCAGTAACAGACTGATATTCCTTTTCCCTCGCTACTTACTGTTATCTTTGATGAAGATGAAAGCAAGCAACTTATCCGCATGCTGCACCCTTGACTGGCACCAGAAGGACATTATAGGCCTATTTCATTATACTCAGGACTCATTAATCCCTCCTCAAGGGATCTCCTAACCTACAACACAATCCACATGTGGATTGCTCTATTCCTTATGGCCTTCAAACCAATCACAGCAAGCCCAAGGCACCAACGGAATATTACTTCATCCTCACTCAGTAGCAGCTTTGCATAAGATGTCTTGTGTTGCTTTTGTCCTGTTGGAGATCAAAGCTGTATTTTAAAATGGCCTGAAGGAGCAGAAGATTTATCACCATACCTAAACAAGACATCAAATTAGTCATTTAAAGAAATCTGGATAGTTTTGTTTTCGGCAAAAATTTCAGTATATGTTCAAACATCTGGACTATGAAATTCCCCTTTATAATAGCCTAGTTTGTAAATTCACGTTAAATATGTTTGGGTTTTTTTCTACACAGGTTTTGCTGGCATTTGCTAATGGACTGAATCAACTGTATTTCTACTATGAGACCAAGGCATCAGAAGAGCCAAACAACTGCAAGGGCATCCGCTGTGAGAGGCAGAACAACGCCTTCTCCACGTGAGTACTAACCCAAACAAAGGCCATCTGCGTGTGTTTTTAGGCTTTGGGATGTTGTCCACTCTGAATGCCCTCTATTGTTGGTAAATGATATGCCCCCTACTATACATGACGGCTAAAAAATAAATGACTTTTATCTAAACACTTACAACATGTGGCCTCACACACTTGCTGGTACAGCTTTAGGCTCTTTGTCCTCAGTCTTAAGTGTCTGTCAGTCATTTGTTTCAGTTAAAACGCGGAAAAATCATTTAGGAATGGGCTAAACACTTCCTGGATGTATGTATTTAAGCACAGTGCATTTCGCTAAAGAACTGAACATGCTCCATGGAGGTTCACTCTGTTGTTTTACACCTGATAATCATAAGGAAACAGTTTGGGCTGTCAAGATGAAGCTCAAGCATGAAGAATATTAATGTAATGTTTTTTTACGGTGTGGAGTGGGGAAATTTGCATGGCACGTCGCAGTTTTGCTATAAGACAGAATCTGAATAATGGTGCACGTAGCAGCTCCACAACACACACGCATAGACACACACACACACACACACAGCAGAGGTCCCGAGTGTTGTTGCTGAGCGAGGCAGAGCAAGAGCCAAGCCGAGTCAGTGAGCTGAATTCTGATGAGTTGTGTGGTTTGTTTTAGATAATAGCCGCATTGATTTTTGATCGATTCCATTACTGTAAAGTGCTCAGTGCAACATCGGGGCTATGTCTCTACTTTAAACCATATCTGCTTCATTAACAATATAGTCACAATGATGCATGATTTTAAGATGAATGTAATCTTTAACAGATTATTATACACAGTCAGTACATTTTGGGAGAAGTGATGGCACATTAAAGGGTACATTCGTGTTTATAAAATGAAGTTGTTGTTCTAATAGAGAGACAATAAAGAGGTATGTCAATTTTTTACAGCCCTCCTTTCGTCGTGTATTGTCCTAGTTTATGCTTCAAGTCAGTACAGAGTAGTTCCATTTTTAACCAAAGGGATGATTTTAGTGAAAAAATGTTCATGTCACATTCACACTTTTGACACCTAGTCAAAATATTTATCTGTAGCTGGTCAACATTCACTGTAAAATAAAATCATAGTTAAGAGTTGTTGTTGGGAATAGAATTGACCTCTTGTACCATTGTGTGCTGCAGCAGAATGTTTGTGAATACAGTTTTTTGTCCGATCACCGTGTTATGGAGAGCGTGTTAACTGTAGTCTATAATGGTTAGCTGCTAGAAAATACAGCAGATACAGCCTCACGGAAAGGTGTGTTTAGACTAGGTTTAGGCTTTTTTTGGAATCAGAAATAATTGATCATTTGCATCATCAGTTATGAAACATGTTTACAGCGGGACTTGGTCAGTGAGAGTATTTGTGTGCAAATGCAGCTTGAATAATGGTTAGTCTGAACTGCAGGTTACTTCGGGAATGGAGCATAATGAAACTATACTCAGCCCCCAATGTCTGGTTTCATCAAATGACCTGCTACTGAAGCAACAATATCAAAACCAATCAAAAGCAGGGTAAAGAAACACGAATTGCAGAATAAAAATGATGGTATATGAGGGCTTTGCTTATCTCAGAGCAACAAAACCGTTTTTAGCTCTTTTTACTTAGCTGTTTTTTACACATACAATGCTCTAAATGAAAACTACAGTTTAAGAGGGACCCTTTTAAATAAGAGGAGAACACATGAAAGGGGAAAATAAGTGGAATATGAGAGCGGTAGAGTGAAAAGCAACTAAGCAGTAAAGACTGAGAGATATTCACAGTGAAGAATTAATTCAAATTGAAACCAACCCTTATTACACATTAGCAACGCCTTCAGCCTCAGAGGAGATTCTGTCTAGCCCTGATTGACTGTGCCTGTCGATAACTGACATGATGTCATCCTTCAGTCCAGTGACAGATTGGACAAAAACTTTAAGTAGAATACAGCTGCAAGGCACATGTTATGTTATTCATATGTTCATATAGCTAATTAACCTTTATCCCCTTGGTACCCAAAAAAGAGGCTTGTTCCAGTATGGCAACATGAGAAATGGGTGTGAAAGACCCAGTGGATGAACTGGGAGAGTTTCAGAATGTGTTCTATTTGGATGTAAAACCAGCCTG
This sequence comes from Menidia menidia, assembly GCA_907169785.1. Lineage (NCBI taxonomy): Eukaryota > Metazoa > Chordata > Actinopteri > Atheriniformes > Atherinopsidae > Menidia > Menidia menidia. Next base: position 7,095,580 of record CAJRST010014446.1, on the reverse strand, counting down.
CCGCAGATTTTTCTGCATATTGGCGTACAGTTTTAAAGATGCAATCAGCTGCAGTGTTGATAAAGTTTAACTCAACACAAATTAATCTAAACCTCAACTATATTGTCGATGGCTTTTGCTTGTTTAGGCTCTTCCGTCTTTGACATTTCATGCAGCAAAGGGAAAACATTGCATGTCATTAAGTCAGTGCTGAGGTGAGACCTGAGATGGTCCGAGTTAAAACTAATCACATGTCCAATCTAAGATTCTGCACCAAACAAACTTTGCAAACATGTTGTCATGGCTGCTGGTAGGATTTCTAGCCTCTGATAAACCAATACTTTTTCCCTTCAAATGTGCAGCTCACATTTACGGCTGAGGTGACGCATTGTGCAAACAGAGAGATTTGAGCCCCGCAGCAGCACAAGTTGCACCACACTGAGTTTGCAGAGCAGAGACGATGCCCTCTGTCTGCCACTGCGTTTATGTGGGATGTTTGGTTCGGTCTTTCACACTCACGTCGCATCATTTGTGAGTTACTTTCACCCGACCGTTTCCCATTTCTGCCCAGGTGTCTCCCGCTCCCTCCTCCTCATCTCACTCATCTGCACTTCACACACACTTATCACCCTTAATGTGTTGGATCGTTTCACACCAAACTGGCGCGCACACTCATATTCTCACTCTCTTATTTGTTTTTACCGCACTCCCTCTTGCCTTTGTCTGCGCACAAGTGCTGTAAATACTCCATCTTGTTTCGCACTCTGCAATTCTCTGTCTGTTTGCTTTTGAACACAGCTCTCCCTCTTTGGGATTTGCAGTATTTTTCTGTGTCTGTCTCTCACAGCGTGTGTGCCTCTGGGTTTATGATTTACCCAAATGTGATCAGGATTTAGATCACCTACTCCAAAATCAGGCTTTTAAAGCTTAACTATTTTTCTTTGGACTGACATAATTCTGTAAACATTTTCCCTTTCCGTTCTTAGACACCAACTAATTAGTTATTGAAACAGAAGACTATCTCCTGTGTCTGCCTGACAGCATTATTGCCCCTGGACATCAGTAAGCTACGGTGAAGAAGTAAAACATTTTTCCCTTGATGAGGGAATTATTTGTCCTGTGACATCTTAAATAATTTGCATTACGGTTACAAAAAAAAAAGCATTTCTTCAAAGCTCAGTACCATTGCTCCTTTAAAAGTGCCTTAATGCAGCTTGTTGAATACAGTAGGGCAACAAGTGTCTGAAAACCCCCCTTTAACTGCTAATATTTACTTTAGATGTGCATTTTTACACGTATAAAAAAATCTGTTTTGCATATGCTTGTAAACCACTGAACAAGTACACTAAAAATGGGAAAAAACTTTAAATCTGTTTATCCATCTGTATGAAATGATTTACATTAAACCTGAACACAGCACTTGCATAATCATAAGGTATATAAGCTTTAGGCTGAAATGAATGAATCGCATGCTGCCGGTTAACCAAATCAAAACATAAAACCACAGTTTGCTGTCTCACACAGAAAGACAATGTTTCTGTGTCACACAGCACACAACACACACACACACCGGGCCTCCGTTCTCGATCCACCTCCCACATAACTGCAGAACTATAGCAGTGAAATGACCGAGTGGCTGAGAGAATCAGCTGCAGCCTTTCATGACTCGTCTTCGTTGGGAGAGAGAGATGAGAGAGGACAGCAGAGAAGCAGAGGCAGAACAGCTGAAGTGGGAATGAAGGAGAGGAGGAGAGTAAATGGGGAAGGAATTGTGGAAATAGTGAATTATACAATGCAGAGAAGAAGATGGGTGTTGGAATTTGGACATGGGAATGGCTGATGTAAGAAAAGGAAAGGAGAGCGGAGAGGGGGAGGTAAGGAGGAGAAAGAAGAGGAAAGAAGCAATGAAATGGAGAGGATACAATAAAAGAAGAAAATAAGAGTAGACTCAAACAAGAGTTATTTACACTTCCAGCTTATTCATATCTGTATGGAAATAGGGACAAAAGCCTTTATATTTGAATGCACCTGGTAGCCCTAAGGGGTCCGTTTTTTTCAAACTGAACTGCAGTGCAGTGCTGGTGACATCACTATTATAGGACTCATTACCATGGTAACCAGGTGAGCTTCTTGCAGAAGGTAGACTAATTTGAACCATTGACCAAAAAGGCCTGGAGGTGTTCTGATTAGCTTTAAGGATTAGGGGAGGGATTGTGATGATGGGGACGCACTCTGAAGGTTGACATGTGCATTATGTATCAACAGTTAATTAACTTTTAATGTGGAATCCAGTCGCTGAGAGGCTTGATAATCATATTTGATGTAAGAATGAAGTTCCAATTAGTTTTTCCCTGAACAAAAATATCTGTGCCCTGTTGGGGGGGGGGAAATCATTTGGGGGTGGAAGTAACCTTTAACAGCATTAACGGGATGTGGCCCCTTTGACGGGGTCAGACTCGTGCTCTGGTTGGAAACCAGTTGGACACTAGCCAAATGGAGACTTTACTACATTTTCTACATAAAACTACATTAGCAAGACCGTATATATAACCCCTGTAAATGTCACTTAGAGGATTTACATCATGATCAATGAGGAGTTCCTCAATCCCTTATTCGTTGTAAATCCAGATGGAAACTTGAACTTTCTCTAAAGAAAACAAACAAGGAAATGATAAAAAAATGATTTCTTGGGTGATGAGATTTGAAAGTTGGCAGGTTATGACTATTATACAACACGGCCCTGCATGATTAAAATCTCACCTACATTAATCTGGACAGTTTTTTTTTTTTTTTTTAATTAGATATAACTTCCCTTTCTGTAAAAAGGAAATGGCAGTTATATAAACCAAAATACCTCCATCCAATTGAAACAAAGACACCTCTATGGCATCAACAGAGCACATTCGGTTCAGGGTTCATAGAGTTAATAACAATAACCATCAATGAACTGCTTTATGCATAAACAATGTTTTAAGGCGTTTTCAGGTTTAGTGAAATGTGATGTTAAGGGTTCCTGAACAACATTTTGTGATAAGCTGGAAGTGAAGATAAGAAACACAGAAATGTCGGAAAAATAGTCGGAAACTTAAAACAAGGAAAGGAGAGGAAGCATCTCGACCACCCGTCCTTTTTGCTCCTTCCTTCCCCTCGTGCACATGTCCTCCTCTCTTTCTTGTTTCATAACTGACACAATATCACGCTTGGTCGCTTCATTCATCATTGATTCAATTCCCCCTCCCCCTGTTCCTCTCCCCATTTACACAACCACCCAAGTCTCTCACCTCCAGACACACACTTAAGAGCACATTTCACCTGGACACGCTCACACGCCATCAATCCGACGCCGTTTATGAGAGAAAAATAGTTTGCACGCTGATTGAGATGGCGGTTCGTCATGCACATGTGCCCAGAGCAATTCTCGGTTCTACCGCACTCTGCAATGAGCATAAATTATGCCGCCTTGAATATTTGATGCAGCATAAATACAACACCCTGCAGACAAACCATCGCCTGTGTCATTCTCTTGATGTAGTGTCGCACGCCGCCAATTGTTGCTTCATCAAAAATTCAATAACCACTGCTTTAGCCGAGACTGTCACAAAGAGACACGGAGGGCAGAGTCGGGCGAGGAGGAAGATAAAACGAGGAGGCTGAGGATAGAGGTCTTGCGTCACAGAGACCTCTGGATGGAGAGTTCGCAGATGGAGTAAAAAAACGGAGAAGAAAGACAAGAATCTAAAATATGGAAGTGTCCCACAAAGTTAATTAAAACAACTTCTTGTTGTTTTTCTAAACTATGATATTTTGCAAAAAAACAACCCAAAATAGTGGTTTAAGACCATACAGAAAGGGTTAAGCTGATAAGTGTAAAAAGCAGAAGATGTTTGGTGGCTAACAAGCTAAGAATAGGGATGGATGTGTAGGTAGATGGGTTGAACCCGTCTTAAACCCATTGATTTATTGAAAAATGAAGGTGGCAGTAACGGAAAGGTTCTCTGCCAGACGTGCCCC
>CAJRST010014446.1:7054487-7090011 GCA_907169785.1 Menidia menidia | reverse complement strand
GACGAGGGACATGGCTGGGGGCATGACGAGGGACATGGCTGGGGGCAAGACGAGGGACATGGCTGGGGACATGACGAGAGCGTGGCGAGCTTCCCTGGCTCGACCACGGGCACGGCGTGAAGACGAGAGCGTGGGCATGGCGAGCCTCCCTGGCTCGACCACGGGCACGGCCGGGGGACGAGAGCGTGGGCGTGGCGAGCCTCCCTGGCTCGACCACGGGCACGGAGGGATGACGAGAGCGTGGGCGTGGTGAGCTTCCCAGGCTCACTCACGGTCAGAGGGCGTGGAGAGGTGAGCGAGCCCTCCTGGCTCGCTCACCGCCATGGCCGGAGGGTGTTGCGGGGCGTGAGCGAGCTCGGGGCTCGCTCACGGGCAGGAGGACGGACCGGTGAGCCGGCCTCGGCTGCCTCCTGGGCATGGTGGCTAAGCCCCCCCATGGGCTCTCTCCGAGCAGGAGGGGGGGGGGCCGCCACCGTCGCCGCCGCTCCTCCGAGGAGTCTCCGCTGAGTCCATTCTGGCGAGTGCGTTCTGTCAGGAAGGTGGGTGTTGACGGAAGGACTCAGGTGCGGAGATGAGGGAAAACAAGGTTTATTGCAAAAAAGGAAGTCCAGACCAAATACACAAACACGGCTGTGGCAAACTATGAGCAAAGGCAAAGTAACAAAGTAAAGAATAACAAGACTGAGGCAAAATCTACGGCTGTGACAAAGTAACAAAATAACGATTAACAAAACTGTGGCAAAACTGTGGCTATGACAAAAACAAACCTGGCGTGGGGGTGACGAAGGACAGACGGACAAGAACGCACTCGCACAAGACAAGGGAAACGAGGACTATTTAAACACAAGAGGGAGGGGAACCCCAGGTGTACACAATAGGTAATCAAGACATGACGAGACACCAGACGTGACAGTAACAGTTGACCAACACAATGGGATTAAACTCCACATGTTTGTCCGTTATTTAGATGTCGATATAAAAGATGAATTTTTGTATTTCGATATTATTTTTACAATGTTTAATTTTGTGGGTTCTAATTGTATTTAAAGGCTCTGTTACCAGTTGGGTGATTCACATTATCTAAAATTCCTCTTTTTACACAAACTGTGTCCTCTTTTTTCTGGCTCTCCTCAGATTGTTTGAGACCCTCCAGTCTCTCTTCTGGTCCATATTCGGGCTGATAAACCTGTACGTCACCAACGTTAAGGCTCGTCACGAGTTCACCGAGTTCATCGGGGCGACCATGTTCGGGACGTACAACGTCATCTCGCTGGTGGTGCTGCTCAACATGCTGATCGCCATGATGAACAACTCATACCAACTCATCGCCGTGAGTTCAAGTCACAAGTCGTTTCTCCCTCAACAGCAGGTTTTTGTCACAAAGTTTTTAGTTTGGACAAAATAGAATCTCATCTGCTGTTCATAACAACTGTCAACAAAAACGTTAACCTGATACTCTGAAACCTAGCAGCAGTTGCATGGTCTTGTAAATCCAGAGTGTCCCTCTCGCCCTCCAGGACCACGCGGACATCGAGTGGAAGTTTGCCCGCACCAAGCTGTGGATGAGTTACTTTGACGAGGGCGGCACGCTGCCACCTCCGTTCAACATCATCCCCAGCCCCAAGTCCATCTGGTACCTGCTCATGTGGCTCCACAACAAGCTGTGCAGGAGAGGCCAGCCGCCCGGGGAGGTGTCGCACAAGTGCGAAAACCTCAGAGAGTTCACAGTAAGTGAAGTCAAGACAGCGTGCCACTGCCAGGACCCAAATGTACTCTACATGGTTTTATATGCTGATTAGTTTGATGTGAAACATTGGATGATGAGAAAAGACTCAAATCTGACAGATGTGAGTTTGTCTTAACAACATATGAGAGGAAAATATGACGAGGAAACATGATAACATGAATCCTTTTATTTGTAAAAAGGCAATTTACATATACAGAGAAATAGCAGTCAAACAAAAATTCAACTTATTATAAAACTTAAACTGACCAGTTAATGAAAGTTTCTTAGTGAAACAGTAAAAATGTGTTTTTTACAAGAATGCTGCCTAAATTAAATCAACAGCTCAGGGCTTGTGTTGCCATCCTGCAACTTAACACCACTGATTGGACAAATGTGGGTAGTTGTTCCAGGTTAGCTGTTTTCTATTGGAAAGAATTTAATTTCTCAAAAGGCAAAATACAAGCATGAAACTCTGTGAAGGAAAAGTGACTAAAGGGGCATCGTCAAATTGCTAGTTTTGTCTCAACGCAGACCGTAAATTTAAAGATAAAAAAGAGTAGAGGAAAAAAGCAAGAATGAAAGAAAATCTTCCAATCAGACAATGATTTGAATAAATATTACTATTCTATGTCCGTAATGATAAATGATTTGTGTTTCTCTGATTTTTATTCGATGAACTGCTGTTGTCTCTCATCATTTTATTTACAAAGATTTTAATTATTTGTATTATTGAATACAAAGTTATATGGGTAGGATTTTACTGACAACACATCTGTCAGAAAATAATTGTGGTAGCAGGCTATGCCTGCAAGGCAGCAAGCAGGGGAGATCAACAAAGACATGAGACAGATGGAGTTCACTGGTTGGAAACAAACACATTAATGCATACAAAAATGAACCCCCTCAATGTGCCAGAGGGTACAAATCACTGGGCTACATATTGACCCAAGTTTCACACAAATAGGTAGGAGCTGGAATGAAAAGGAGATCATCTTTAATTTACATCCATTTATTCAGACAGAAAAGCAGCAAACATCAACACGGATATTTGCTCTTCTGATTGTAAGTTCTACACTTTCAGTTTTTGGCTGCTTTTCCATTCCAAAATGGTCGAGAGAGGACCTGTGGGAGCTGACTGACAAGTTTGCCAATAATAAAATTACGCAAAGCCAGATAACATCGATTCCATCTGCTTTGGGGGCTCTTTCCCGCCGGCCAGCCGATCGCATCGCAGTGGCTGAACCCGTTCCCAGGGAGACCGGGATTAAGAGTAAAAAAGATAGAGCAGATATGAAAACATATAAGCCATTTCACCAAGTAACAAACGGGCAAACACGTGGACGGACATCAGCTGTTGAGTTAAGTAAGCGGGGTACATCGGCACATAAACACGTCCCGATAAACACGGTCCAGTCATCTGAAGACAGACCAGGAGCCAGCAACGCAGAATGATAAGGCTTTTTTCACGCCCTTTTTTTCTCTCTCTCTCTTTCTCACACACACACACACACACACAGAGTGCAGCTGGCATGTTCACCTCAGCTGAAGTCGGTTGAGTTATATAAGCCAACCAGCCCACATAGGTTCACGGAGCCACACAGCTCTTCAGAGATCTGATCAAGGCAGAGAGCCAGCTTGTGTGTATTTACATGTTTGGATGCGTCTTTGTGTGTGTTTTGCGAGTGTGTGCGATTAAAGAAGAAAAACGGCATGATATATTCAAAACCATGATTTCTCCCGAGACAGAGCGAGAGAGAGAGAAAGAGAGAGTTGTAGAGGACGATGTGGGAAGGATGATTGCAGGTTTGTGTGTGTGTTGACAGAAATGTGTTGGTATTGTATTAGCTGGCTGCAGCAAGAGGACGGATGAGTGGGAAACATGAGGTGAAAGACTGAATATTGAGCTGAGGCGGAAATAAAATGAAACTGCGGAGAGAGAGAGAGAGAGAGAGAGAGAGAGAAACGGGAAGAGAGGTGAAGATGATGGATGTTTGTGTGACAGATAATGCAGTTTCCCCTCATTCACCGGCTCCGTTCCTCGAGTAAGAATTATTGATTTCAAACTCTGAACGTTGACTTAAAAACATAACGACCTTAAGCTTGGCTTACAACACTTCAAGACCTGGGAGTTTTCTGGGAAAATTCTGCTCGTTTTCTTCTCTGCTCTGACACATAAAACAAATAAAAACTTTATTTTTTTATGTCCCATCTTGAATTTGTTGAAGCAAAGCTGAGGTAACACCAGGTTGGAAAGGTAAAAAATAAAAAAGCCGACGTCTTCTTCAAAATTGGACTCATAGGTCATTCAGAGGGTCGGAGTAGTAGAAGAAAAACATTCTGCAATATCTAATCTGCAATTGGTCCATAAGAAAGAGAGATTATTCTCAGGATTCGAACCAGCAACTTTATTGCTGTAAACTGACGGTGCTGTATTTCAATCCCAATCATAGAAATTTGTAAAGGTGATGCAGAAAAAAATGCAATTGAACAACAAAGATGAGCCAGACAATATTTGGTCGCCGCTGCTATTCTTAGCTCTCGTGCAACAGCACCTGAACACAACGCTGACCAGCAGAAAGATTTGGACAAATGAGGTCTGCTGATGGAACAATGCTCATGTATTAGATTAAACGCTAACCGAAGTGCCCTCTGGCGAGGCCAATCTCCAATCAAAGGTTACAAATGGAATATTTCCTCTTTCTGATCCTGACGGAGCATTTGATCTCTCACAGCTTTTACACATAATTTTCTTTAGCTCATGTTCCTGCCTTTAGCTCTATATGACATATCTTACATTCATAGACATAAATACTATTTTTACCTATCCTAAAAATGTCCGTGTCAGGATCGACTGCATAACAGGTTACTTTGCATGCCATTTTATTAAAAGAGATACATATTAAGCTATTTTTTAATGCTGGGAAGTGGATTTTCACTGTTAGTTTCTCATTGGGTTGGAAAAATGTGCTACATACAGTTTCAGAATGAAAACAGGCACTCTTCTGCTTTGTTCAGCTTCCCAAAATATGACCCATTTTAGTAATGAGGAGTGACTCTTAACTGCAGAAACTTTTCTGACCGCTATTCATTGTCATTCTAGATCAGAGCATCTGCTAAAGAATAGACACACAGATGAAAGGTGTGACAAAATGCTAATAATTCATTTTGAGAAGTGAAAAATGATTAACTGAAGTCCATTACTCAGCATCTCTGTAAGATGGAGGACCTGGGCCGCAAAAGTGTCGTTCTCTCAGCCAAAAGCAATCTGTTACCCACAGGCCTCTGTTTTAGCTGGATGCTGTAAGAGCCGGCCGTGGACATATTTAATTTTGCAGTGACCCCTGTGCGAAATATCAGCCCGGCTGAGAAGAGTAACGAGCACAGACAGGAGAGGGGGAAAAGACGACAGAGGATTTTAGGAAATGAATCAAAATGGAAGCAGAAATATAAAGTGACATAATGAAAAATGTGGAAATGGTGTGCATTTAACATAATCACTTCTTCTTCTTTCAGGAGCGTCATGCGGACAGCCTCATACAGAATCAGCACTATCAGGTCAGTGTCTGCTCAATTTCAATGTCCAGCCTCATAAAGCTTCTTTCTTTTTTTTAAAGCTACGGCAAGTCTGACTTTAACACATCCACTTACGTAAATTATGATGACTAGTAAGTCATTTTATCTCGCCAAAACTTCATTGACTGCTTAGAATCAACAATCTCCCTTCAGAGATAAGAAATGGCATTATCTTAATCAATCGCTCCATCTTCTGTCACTACCACAATCTAACTAGGTTTAGTCATTGGAAGAGCTAAAGTAACCCCAAATATGACTAAATGTTACTTTTTAAAATGAGCTTTCTCAAAAGAAGACTTTATGGTCTTCGTGAGACACTTTTAGTGCTCATGACCTCAACAGGGTGCATTTAAAAAGGCTAATGCAATCTTTCATGTTGTTTGTCTCTTGTTTAATGCATTTTTTATAAGCAAATTACATTTATTTTTCCGGTATTTTTCATACGCAAAATGCCACCTCTTGCCACCTCAATATTTTTTGCTGAGGAGGCTTTTGAATGAAAATGACCCCTGAAAAAGCAGCCATGACAAGAACTTCTGTAAATGCTAAGAAAAGCTTCAATAGTACCAGAACTGCCAAAAGAACCGCAAGCCAGCGTTTTTTTTTTTACCAGCTTAATGATAGCAACTGTAATATGAGAATAATTATCAGGTATGACAATCATGAATCCATGTGCTTTAGTATTTTTAGAGGCTTTTCAAAGTCCTCAGCTCTTGCGTGGGTTATAAAACAAGACAGTGCATTGTTTTGACTGCTTTAACTGTCACCTTCATGTCTAGCTTTCAGCGAATTTCATAACAGTTTGTTCAACCAATCAACGGAGACCGAGCTTTTATGTGTTGACACCTTAACACTGGCAGTGACTACAGGCGCAGTAATGCCAGTACTTTGTATTTGGCAGTGTCAATTGTTTCTCTGATATCCATCCACATTTCTTAAGGATTGTTGTGGGAATCTGTCCCTCACATTAACAGAGTGTGTGGTGTGTTTTGGCAGAGGTGCTGAGTGACAGCATGCCAGAGCGTCCTGTTTGGCAGTCACAGGTGTTAACTGTGGGCGGATGCTGTGCGCTAGTGTGTGTGTGTGTGTGTGTGTGTGTGTACCGTACCAGTGTATCAGGGATGAAATTACTGCCCACCGAGCACCAAATGCTTGTGAAACTTGGATTTGGCCTGAAAAATCAATGAAAGTGACCTGCCTCATTGCTGATTACTTAACGCTACAACATCTGAAGAACGGCGCGGCACATTGTTGATTTCTTTCACAACACTTCGAACCATTAAATAGCTTCGGAAAAAAAGTTCCTCACAGGTATTTTGTTATTTATTCAAGTAGATGTATAAAGATATATAAATAAAAAGCAAGTTGGGCAAGAAATGCATAGCTGGAGGAGCATGTTGCATTTAATTATGTTTATTGGCAACAGATCAGTAAAATGATTTGGTACCATTAAAAAAAGAGCGCAGTTAAAGAGACTCTTAGATCTTCAGGCCCCCAAGCGAGCACTTTTCATTCAAACCAGACAAGATTTGGTCATGGAAATTCCCTCTCAGGCTCAGGAATATACCCACAAATGAACACAGTTCTTCATGCCATCCACAAGCTCTATCATAGAAGAATATGAACCCAGAAACACTGCTGCCTTCTGAGGCTCAAAGCTGCGTTTCAAAAGGGTTGAGGCAGAGTGGAAAACTGCTCTGTGGTGGACATCAGTATCGAATTAGCAGGTGCATACGATATGAATAATTATCATGCAAAACATCAGTGGAATTGTTGAATACAAGTGTGGCAATGATATGAAATATGATAAAGAAGATAAGATAAACTTCACTCCTATATATTGCAGTGTCATTCAAGTTCGTAATTATTGACAATAGAAAGCAAAGACTAACTCCTAGAGGATTGAAATAAAAAAAGAGAGAAGCAGAAGTGGTTCAAGCCAATTATTGTAACCATGGCAACTGTCTTCAACAGGAAGTGATCCGTAACTTGGTGAAGAGATACGTGGCTGCAATGATACGCAGTGCCAAAACGGATGAAGGACTCACAGAGGAAAACTTTAAGGTGGGTAACCAGAATCGGCCGCTGTTTTCATGATCCTGATGAATAATCAGACAAGAAAGAGAAAGCACCCACCTCAAACAGCATGAACACCAAATTACATGTGTAAGCCTTCCAGTATCTGGACGGTCTGTAGATCTGCGCAAACATCAGGCGTGCGCAGACGGTGTATTTATGTTGCCCCTGCGGTAAACGGCAAGGGTTTTATTGATACCGCAGGTGAAACGGCTTTTTAACCCGCAAAGATTTATTAGAGCACTTTTTATAGCAACCACCCGCCCACTATCAGGCCCGTCTCTAAGCTTTTCTCCCTACCAAAATCTACTGCTCTGATCAGCAACAGCTTCTCTGTCGGTAATCCTTGAGGAGGGGATATTTCTTTTTTTTCCAAGTGTTCCGAGCCATGAATTATTTTGAGCTGTTATACCTCCTGAGCCAGCTTCCCTCAATGCCAAAGGAGCTCAGCCTGAGATTTGAAGTGGAAAGTTCCTTTAGGCTTTTCAAAGCAAAAACACTATTGGGTTCACATCGAAGTGAATCACTCTCCACTCCTGGAGTATGTTAACCTATGCTTGTGTGCATTTATGTAAGGAGTTATAAACACGTCTAAGTACAGAAAATGTGAGTCCGAAGGTGTTTGTTGCAGTAAATCTGTGTTTCATTCACTGTGGATTAAAGACGCTTGAAGCATTTGGATTGGAGTGGTGGGAAAAAAAGCTGAACTAACTGGCACCTGAGTCATGGGGTTCATATCCTTTATCTGTCTGTGTGCGTCTTATGTTGGAAAGAGAAATGCCGTAAGCAGAGGCACAAATGGAGAAAGGGGAAACGCAGGCACTTTGAATGTTTATTTTTCACAAAAGGGAAGGGGCTAAATTGAAGCTGCATGGGATGTGAAAGGACACAAAAATCAGTGTTGATGCACCCAGATGGCTTCAGTGCACAGCAACTAATTAGAGCACCTTTCACACGTACACTGCTTTCCATTAATCTGGTGACATCCAAATGTGTCTGTGTTATGCTTGAATGGTTATTTGCTCTAACACTGTGTGATGGCAGCAGTCACTAACTGACTGTTTATTTGCCGTACGATCAATGCGTTCAGAACAATCTGAATGTTTGTGGCATTAAAGGAATGCAAACCTCCCTCCTGTGTGGTTTAATCACCTGCAAATGTATTACTGACATCCGAACCAAATGGGCAAAAGAACAGGCTTCTTCTCTCTGACCAGATACCACTATTTTCAACTGTTCCTGTCCACTGTGTTGACTTATTAGTTTGACATGCATTTCTATAACAAAACAACATACGTGGAAACTGTATCTATAGTAACAGAGGGTTCTTGTTGACTAGATAGATCTTCTAGATCTTCAGTAGGATAATTAAACCAACAAGTTTGCACTGACATCAAGTTTGCGCATTGCCTGTGTGCCCGCCATCTTGGTATGAATTATTTAGTGTAATGTGCTCTATAAGGGCTATTATATGACACCTCAGTTTATCTGCTATCCAGTCTTTCATAAATACCAAATGTTATGTGTTCAATGAGTAGGCTCTCAGTCACTTAATGAATGTTTGAATGTTTAACATTAACACATTAACACAACTGCTGTTAAGGACTTAGTTCCATGACTCTGAGGGCTTAAATGAGTGTGAAAAAGAGAATGGTGCTCATAATTTTCAGTCATTTTCATATTTTTTTAAAAAACAAGCCAGCACAATATGAAAGTAATGGATCAATGTTGTGTCGAAGTTAGCCTCATCTTCCATGACTCGTAACATCTTCCGACTATTTTTGCTGACATCTTTCATCCACCATGCATTCAATCTCGCATTCAATCTCTCTGATGAGTCGTTAACCTCCTATTTCAGCCTCCGCTGCATCGCTCCTGATTCTGAGGCCTCCCTGTTTAATAAGAGCAGGCTTGATTGGCACGCCCAACGCTCTCTTGAGCTGCATCAGACTCACAGTGTCTCTCTGACTTTCCGCAGGAACTAAAACAAGACATCTCCAGTTTCCGCTACGAGGTCCTGGACCTCCTCGGCAACCGGCGTCCTCCCCGGCGACACTACTCCTCCTCCAGCGAGACGATGAAAGACGAGGGCGGCGTGGCGTCGGAGGACGACAGCGAATCCGGCGACAGCGGCGGCGGAGGAGGGGCCAGGGTCTCGAAATCGAAGAGCGTTACCTTCACCAACCCAGTGGAAGACGACGGGAGGTCTGCGCAAACGCTTGGAGTCTCTGCGTTGGTGCGGTCCATTTCTGGAATGACGCAGGCAGACAGAGCGGATGAGGGGGACGGATGGGGGGAGGAGGAGGAGGACGAGGAGGGGAAACCAAAGAGCAATGGGCTGAGGACAACCGTCATCCCTCCATCCTCCACCCCCGCCCTACCATCTCCGTCCTCGTCCTTTTCCTCGTCTTTTTCTTCATCCCTCGCTCGCACGAGAAGCCGCCTGCAGCGTCTCTCGGCTTCGAGTTCGAAGACGGACTCCTTCAAGCGTCTCTCCTACCTGTTCTCCCGCTCCAAGCGCAAAGCCCCGCCCACACCCCTCCAGCTGCAATCCCCGCCCTCCTACACCATCTCAGACGGGTTGCTCCGCCCCCTGGGGAGCCACAGCCACTCCGACTTCGGCCTCAGCGACGTGACCCGGAGCGACTCTCACCTGAACGAGGTGGGCCGCTTGGTGGAGAACCCCTCCTTCTCGCCACGGCAGACCAACGGGCTGGACTCCCTCCTGGCGCTGCCCCTCCCTCCCCCGTGCCCCTGTCAATCTCTGCACTGTGCTTCCAACATGTCAGAGTCCAGCTCGCACCTCCTGGACTCCAGCGAGGACGTTTTCCAGGGGGTGGAAGGCGTGGAGGGAGCGGGCGAAGGCAGCGTGGACAGAGGAAGAGGAGGGGGGATGGTGATGGTGATGGGCGGGTGGGTGGGTCCGTGCGAGGATGTCATAGAGGACAGCTGCGAAGTCGTAGAGGACTCCGTCACCACGCAGCTATAGGAGGCGGCGGCGAACCAGACTGTTGGGATTTGCTCGTTTGCAAAGCGGCTTCACGCTCGCCGAGATGGTGTGAGACAGAGAGAGAGGTGCAAGAGGCAGGGATCCGGCGGAATCTGTCGAGAAACTTTGCAGGACGGATTCTGGACTTTTTCTGGAGGGTATCGCTCCCAGCTAGTGGCAATGCCTACGAGGACAGAAGGTATCCTGATGTGGCAGATGTTCATGGGGACAGTTTGACATGTGTTGTTGAGGATGATTCAGGGCATGTGGAACCAGGCAACGTCGACTTTTGTTGTTTTAAAAAAAAAAAATGGAGCTCTGCCTCATATCTCTCCGTAGGCTGCCCCACTGCGAAGCATACGCCCCTTCATCGTGTCATACTGGATTTTCCACTCAAAATATGGTCAACGAGGAAGTAAGAAACATTCTGAGGTAATACTCACTGTGTTTCTCTAACAGGAGCAAGCAAAGGGGTTTTAGATATTTAAAGAGTCAAATTATCACTGCTTATTCTGTATAACTCAATTCAGAATTAAGGCCAATGGGGAAATGTGTTTTGAGCAGCTGAGTTTTATCTTTGTCCTACAGTCCGATCCAGTCAAACTAAGCTGTCCTCAAACATCTGCCAGATTCCGTGCATGCCTCAAGAAGATCAAAGGGTGACATTCAAACAGCAATGGAATTACAAAGAACTGAGGTTCATTTTTGCAAGGAGAACACGGTTAGAAATATTTTTTTGGCTACCACTTGAGATGCTTTCTTTCCCTTTAACCAAAACTATGAATCTGTGACGGAATAACAAATGGATTTAAAGCTTCTGAAAATCACTGGAATTTGAATGGAACTATCCTTTTACAAAGCGGAATGAGTCCTATTTGAAGTGGAAGAAGACAATTATTACCTTAATTCTGCAAATGGAATATTATATCCCCTTTACGTCTGGAATGAAGGATTTAACTCCAGTCGGATGGCTGGGATTGAGAGGAACAGCATGGGACCATTGCTCTTTTGTCTATTGCTTGCACCATCTCTCTCTGCATCAACAAGGGCCAAGGAGCTTTATTTTATCCTAATAATAGTTATAATAGTAATAATAATAATAATAATAATAATAATAAGACACAGACTTCTTATAGTATGAAGTAAAATATTCTGGTTTCTAAAGACTCTTTGCTTTTCTTTGAGTGGCCGACACTACCCTGGCTTCTCATTCTGCTCTTCCTTAACAATTACACTTTACCTGGTGTAAAGAGATATAAGGTCATATTTATTGTGAAGAGGAGAGATAAGTGGATGGAAAGGTTGAAAGGGAAGAGAGAGGGATGAACTCGTACAGAAAAGGAGAAACGGAGAGCGAGAGGAAATGGAAGCTAAGAGACTAGGGATGATTTAAAGATCAGAAGGCCAACACGGGAAGGAACTGAGACTCGGCTGGTTGAATGAGGAGCAGATGGACACGAAAAGAGATTTTTGCCTTTCCATCGATTTTGGAATTCTGTAATAGAGGGAAATCTTTTTCCAGAATTTCATCATGAATTTTTTTCTTCTCTTGAAGTCGCTCTGTGCAGCGACTTCAATGGGTTGGCATGAGCAGAGGCTGTCAAATTTACTCTGGTTATTATACGACTGTCGGCGATGAAGTAGAGAAATTATGCATGTTTGATCAGAAAACCACCGTTACCTGCAACACACACACATGCACACACTCACTCACACAAGACACAATCAGAATATCAGCAGGTGTGATGAGTAGCTCCTGGTCAAATGTTCTGCCCTTTCTCATCTCTCCAGAGTCCTCCCTCTGAGGCACAGTGACATCACCTCATCTCTCGCTCTTTATTTTTGTTCTTGCATCCATTTTGTTCACCGTTGTCCGTGTTTTTTAGTTCTTCCCCTAAAGCACACACACTCGCGCCACCGGCAGATGCCGTGACCTCGCCGCCAGCCGCCAGCCGCCCCAGCGTCACAAAGCCCCGACGTGTCGATGAATCAACGTCCCCAAATGTCACGGCGTAACCATAGAGACCTGTTATCTGCTCTGCATCATGTGATGTCACATCCAGATCGGCAGAGCCAGCGCGCTGCACAGCGCCCTCCTGAAGGCTGGCAGCGGGGCGCCGCAACCCGTTCAGACATGACATCTCGTCTGTTTAGTCCAAACCGACAATCAGCCGCATGTCAGTTTACCACCAACAACGAGGAGAACAATATATACAACTTTATCCAGCACAGGTGGAAATTTCAGAAGGAATTAGCTATTCTATAGTGCAGTTTTTTCTATTTTATTCCCAGGGTACCTGTGGAAAGGAAAAATGCTAACTTTACTAAAGTTTAAAGACTTTTAATTGAGAAATCTGCTTGCACAGGAAGATACAAGTAGCAAACGTATAGGTAAGATATATGCATATTAGCATTTACCTGCCAGACAAATTGTTTCAGCATTCACATCCTTCAACAACCTTCTGATTGTGAGTTTGGTCTGTGGCGGAAGATTTTAATCTTAATCCAGGACTCGGCTCTATGCAATTTCAGATGTCTAGCAGATGAGTTTCCCTCATGATTTATTCTGACACATGGCTCTGTTTTGCTCACCTGGTGGTCAAAAGGAGAGGATCAGGTTCTCTCTACTCTTTTTCACTCATGAGTGAGAAAATTAATTTTCCCTCCAATGTTCAGCTCATTTCTGTCAAGTTTCTCAGTTACATCTTTTCCTAATGGTCAGTTATTTCTGTCAGTAAGTGCTTGTTAGATGCATGAACAAATTGAAATATATCCGCATAAAACTGAATTATACAGTTATAGATATTATATTATACAGGTCACCTAAAAAATTCTCTCACTGAACAGACTTTGTTCTTTAGCTTATTATGTCGAGAATCTCCATTTTTTTTATGAAGGTACTTTTCCATCTCCAGGGATCTAGAGATTTCTTAAGCAGTTTGTTCAGTGTCTTAATGTCAAAATGGTGGTTCAGGTGATCCGTTTATTGCGTTTGTGTTTTTAGATGTCCACAGAGACAGGGAAAAAGAGCATCAAGTGGAGATGATACAAAAGAAAATACTTTTATTTTGTTTTGATATTCAACTTCATCCACATCCATTTTCCTTACCGTGTTGGGGAATTGGAGTTTTTGGGAGATTCATGATTTAACATCAGGATGGAGCCAGAAATACTAAAAAGAAAAAAAAAGATATTGTACTGTGATTTAACAGTGTAGAACAATTTCTAAAATTCATGTCTCATATATATTAAAAAATACCATCAAACCAGTGTTTTTTACTTTCACATATGCCGACGGGGCTCGTTCAATCAGCCTGTCAAATGTTTAAGAAACTATTATGAACCTACAGCTCTAAATTTGTACCCTTCACCATACCAAAAGAAATCCACAACTGACATTTCTCTTCTATTTGCATGTTTCAACAGCAGTGTAGTTCTTCTACTCTTAATTAGTTCATTTTAAAGGGACAAAAATATTTTATGAAGACAATTAATTAGTCCTGTTACATATTCTTTTTCTCCACAAGTTTCTTAAAAGAAGAAAAAAAATTGCCCCAGCTTTTATGTGCCACAATAGGAAAAAATGTACATTAATGCTGAAATAATTCTGTGACATTATGGAAGGCCTCGGGCTTTAGTTAAATCAGTTATTTGTTCAGCAAAGTTTTGAGGACTTTATCATAGAATTGTTTCTTATGTAACTGAGTCTCCCAAAAACAGTTCACAGACTTATTGTAAGGAAAGCTGCTAAAGCTCAGTGGTGAGCCTTAATATCTTCTATCAAAGAACAACTGCCCATGGGCGCACACCTCAAAGCTGCCATTTAATGGGTTGTTGAGTTGGATTATGTCTAAAAAGGTGAACCCAGACGTCCAGCCTCAGAAGGAGATGTGTTTTACTCTGATTTCAGCAAAGCTCTATGTAACAGCAGTCTAAGCTGCTATGGAGACTTGATAAAACATTTTAACCTCTGTAACATCTTTAGAAAAGAGTACAAAAGACTGTACTAACTCCACTGCCATTTACCCTTGAGTTCCACTTTAAGAGGAAAAACCCAGCCAAAGCTGACTTATCGCATATCCACTTTGCAAATATTATCTAATTCCACATACATGAAGTCAAATATTTCTTGGAAAGCAGAAGGTCGGAAGACTAGAAAAAAGGAGGGGGGGTGTAACTGGGATGAGGGTTGCCATGGTGATTGGCCTGTATGTTACCACCCTCTAATGAGGGCTGCTTTGTACTGCAAGGGTTTTACAATCAATCGCCCTATGTAAATCACCGTGACAACAGCTAGCGCACCCCATGGGATGTTTGAGACAACTGGAAAGGGATATTTTTTACGTTTTTTTTCCTGTCTTGAGCCCTGCTGTAAACAAGGCTGGAATCTTCTTTTGAAACATGCCGGATAGATTTGATAAGTTACCATGCTGGAGCGCACACACATCCTGGAAACTAATCATTCCTGCTGATAAATGTTCATCAGCAGTGACTTTCTCATCCCATAAGGTTTTCTTTTGTGTTTTTTTTTTTTTCGCCTGAAATCATGACTAAATCCTGTTAAGCCCCTGATTGATGGACATAGATTAGACCTGTACAACCAGTATGTGTGTTGCTGTACAGGATTCGGGTAACTATTGACTGAGGATGTTTTATTTATATATTTATTGACGGTGGTGTGGTTTGAGGAACTGTCCAGAGAATGCAGAATCCCCGTACCTTCCTAACAAAGATGCAGGGAGAAAACAAAGAGGCAAATTGAGCACTAATAAGGATAATTTGTCAGGGGGGTTTTAGCTAAGAAAGATGGAAACAAGCAGAAGCAAGCAATGAAAAGACACACAATTCATCCCATGTATTACACAGTAAGACTTCTGACCACTGAAAAGCTGCAGTCCTGACTGTAAATTGACTTCTGGCCCACCTTTGTAATGCTGTGTGATCTCTGTTTTGTGAATCACACACACTCAGATCTAATAGTTCTAGCATTAGAAAACCATTAATTTCCACAGCCTGCATACCTTACTGGCCTTAGTTTTCCGTATGTGATATTACATCTTTCCACCAAAAGGAGCCATTTAATCATCCTGCTTAAATGGCCGCTTGATGGATGACTCACTGACTCTGTGTACTGGACAGGAACTATGGATCATGGGGGGGGGGGGGCCTTAGACCAGCAGGGCCTTGGCTCGGGGCTGCATGGTATGGTAGCATCAGACATGTAAATATGCTGAATAATTCAGGTATTTGTGCATATTCTATCTTCCCACTAAGAACGAAAGCCATATGCCTGCATTTTGAACTCTTTGGAAGCACCAGTAGCCAATGTGGAATTCAGTGATCCAAGGGCCGACAGCATCTCTCTCTCCAGAGTTTCTCATACACACGATGTGAATAAAGATTAATTAGAAGGTTTAAACATCCGAATTTGATTGTTCTAATGTTAGGACAAGCTAATCAGAGTGTTCCACATCTCCATGTTCTCCGGAAACAGGTTCTCAGACGGCCGATGAAGGCAATCACTGGCAAACTAACACAGGGTGACACAGCTGGTGGTCAGTAGTGTCACTTCACCTTTCCTGAAGTCAGCCACTGTCCTTTTTTTCTCCATATGTCTTACCTAAGTTAAACCCTCATCAGTAAAGTCCATTCACCCCATAAAGTTTGACCCACCTATGCATTTGCTTCAGTACTGTTTGGTTCGAAAAGGCAGATTTGCACATATTTTCAGCACTTAGTTGTCAACATCTCAAGTTGTGCGTTATAAATACAACTACTGCTCTTGTTGTTCTGACTGTGGTTCTGGTTTGTTTTTCCTCCTGTGTATAGGAGGAGATCAGGACATCACTCTAAGTACAAATGTTTTGGCACTGGCTGGTTTTGTGCTGCTGAATAACAGCTGATGCATGGGGAAAGAAACGAACAACAAAGGCCATAACTCTAAAGCTGTAACTGATCTAAATGTGAGGAATTGCTTACTTGTTATTACAGTGAGAGAAGAAATCTTAAATCATACATGTAAATGTGAACACCTGTCTATCATCAACACTTTTTTTTCTCCTTCAGGGTTGTAAAAAGATTGTATCAAGAACTTCTTTAAGACGAAGGGCCGAAATAATTTGACTCCTCTGTTCATCACACAGATGCATTTGCACACAGCAAAACTGTCACACACAGACACGCACACGCACGCACACACATACACAATACATACACACTATATGGCATCTTTCAGGTTCCCATCTCACTTTCTAAAGGGATTTTTAGCTTTAAGAATAAAGAACTGTCCTTGTTTATCTTTGTTTTTATGGATTTCCACATGGATGAATGTATGACTGTGTTATTTTTCTAGAAGCGGACGGCTAGCGCACGTTGTTGACTCTTTAATAAAGGCATCCTTAGAAAAGTTTCTTTGTGATCAGACTGTTTCTTCCCTTCCCTAAAACATATTTTCTCATAAGGTCGAGCTGAATTGATTTTTAGAGATGTTTAAACCTTCATTTTTAAAATGTGCCGCAGTTTACCTCCGGGAAACCTTTAAGAAATGCAGTTTCCCAACTATGAAATGAAGTTACCCTTTCCCCTTGCCCACTGCATGCTGTCTATAATACTATCATTTATCGTCATAGCCCTTTACCCCCCCTCTTCTGTAAGAATCTGCTCACTGCTTCTTATTTGACGTTTTCATTCAAACTGATGATTTCAAATTAGGTTAATAAAAGCAACTCCATGAAAAACAATTTCATGACATTTTTTTGGTTTAATTTAAATTTCTCCTTAAACAGCAGTGTATAACGGTCTTGTAGAATGCTTTGGTATTTACATATGACCCCAGTTTACTGATAGTGATGCAAAGTTAGAGTTCAAAGGAACCTCTAGCGTTCAGAAAATGGAGACAAGCATGATATGATTTCATCCGAATTGAGAAATATTTTAAAAAGGAAGCAACCCATGTAACTCCCTTGTCTCTTTCAAACAGCTTTTAACTTGACCTCACAACAGCCATCTTCTACAGGGAACTCTTGTTCCAGCACAGCAGCGCCAGTTATTTTCTGACACATTTTGAGACCCTGTGATTTCACTCACATTCAGTCTGACATTTCTATCTCACCTAAAGAACAAGAAATATGTTGTTTTAGACTGACGATCTCATCAAATGGATTTTCTTTTGTACAGTGCAGCTGTGACCGTACGACCATGTGTTTTAGGTTGTGATCTTAATCTTTGATTATTGTGGGTGCCAAGACAAAGGCATTAAGGCACCCGCATTACTATCTTACACACTTCATCATATTTCTCCTATTTCCAAATGTTTGTATGTAAGGGATCACAGTCATCTTGGCAGTAGAAGTGTCAAACACCACTGAAATGTATTCAGAAATCTTTCAGTTATTCACATTATACCAAATGCGTGAAGTTGTTCCGTAGATAAATGTACTATGATGTAATTTATCAGATAAAGGGCTAACAGTCCCGTCAATAAAAATCTTCACCATTCAACACCATGACAGAGCATTTCCTCCTCCGAGTAGATTAACAATGTGTGATAAGCAGCCTGGAAATCGTAGATTCACATTTGTTCCCATCGGTAACAAACCTGTGAAATCGGCCCAGCCAATTTGACGAAAGGACTTGTAAGGCTTTGAAATTGGGGGATGGATTAATCCAACATTAGCAATATGATTTGTGCTCATTTCTATGTAATTTTGGAACTCGTAACCTCTGACAGACAGCTAGCAGTATACACCAGCTGAATTCAAATATTCTTCATACAGCATTGATATTGCTTGTGGTCTTTTTGGAGGATGTTCTTTATCTACTAGCAGTGGGAAATCCTCTTTTTTTTTCATCAGCCATCTTTTTTACCCTTCAATTAACATGGAATTGAATTGTTGACAGAAAATTACATGACAGTTTCGTTCAGTGTTGATTATAACATTTTCTGTGTACCAACATTCCGAATTCTTCAATGGTTTCATCGAAATTTCAGGGGAAAAAAAGTAAATTTCTGAGGAAAAAAACCCAAACTGAGAGGAGCCGGAGGTAGAATGAGTGCCCCTGCATGTCCATGTAGGACATTTAATCACAGTTTCATTTTTGAGATCACAGTGGTTTTTCAGCTTAATGTTTGTCTTCATCTGTTAGAGTGCTTATTTGTTTAAACAAGAGTGCCTCTTTTTAGGCTGGCGGTATTGGAGCTATTCAACAACCTGTCACACAAACTGAATGCGTTATTATTTTATTCAAGGAACGGCTGAAAAGGAGAGCATGGCAGAGAGAGATGAGAGTTTTCCAACAAAGCCCCGGTTTGCCTGTTGTGTGGGCTGCAGCGCGGAATAAAAACCAGCTTTCATCTCACTCTTTCTTTTTTCTCTCTACATCAACCTCCCCTCCACCAACTCGGTGTCAAGTTTTGCTATGAGACACACAATGATCTGTGTGTGTGCGTGTGCACTGCGGAATGAGAAGCTGGCTCTCCTTTTGGCTGGCAGGCAGCGGTGCACTGAAGCACCTCTCAGAAAAACTGGACTTTCACCCAACTGAGAAATGCTCTTATATCCCCATGAAAATCTCTCTCTCACACACACACACACACACAGTCATATTCAGTCAAATACACAGACAATATATTTCAGAGTGAATGTGTACATGTGCACATTTGCTGTTCATCAAAAGGATTTTAAAACTCAGCTAAATCCTGTTTACTTGAAATGAGCCCACTAGTGAATGGGTAAGACTGGGAGGTACAACAAATGATTGGGTTTATTGAAATGTAGTCAAAGACAGCAGATGTATATATTGCAAAAAACTTTTAACTTTGGCCGGTCACCTGACAGACTGACGTGATGCACGATGGAGAAACCTCACTTTGTCAGATTATGTCAAAGTCTCACATAACCAGGAAGGCTGCAGAGAGCAGGTAAGAATCGATGCAATCCTAAAAGTCAAGAAAATAATTATGAATCTGTCTTCTGGTTTAATTCCAGACAACAATATTAAGATAACAAGTACGGTTCCTTATGACATGTTTAGTTCACAGATGCTGCCATGTTGTATTAAGTGAATAACCAGCAAATTAGTACCTCACAACCTTCCCTTTTGAGTTGACAAATTATACTCATTCTACTATGCAGCTCTGCAGAATTGATTCAGCACTGACAAAAGTAAATAAAATCTCCTTTGGGAGGCTCAAACTGTAGAACATCTGTACTTTGCATGTTGTAAAATTAATCTAGGGCCATGCACACAGTGACAAAAATTAAGTTGAGCTTGTTATTGATGACAGTAAAAGAAGGCTATGATGAAAGATTAAGAATATGCATATTCATCTGCCAAATCATGAATGTCAAACCATTCTCCTTTTCTTTTTTATCCTGAATAAGCAAAGTAGCTTTTGGAGGACATTGTTTGGCACAACGAAGGAAAGTAAAGGATGAAATTGAAGGTAGCTGGATTTTTCCTTGTCTCATGTGGATTGCGTGCAGCTCGTGTCAGGCCGTGGGCTCACGTGTCGGTTGGTATGAAGACAGCACTGAATAAGAGAAAAATGTTTTGCAAATGGAACACAGCATTTCTCCTAAAAACAGACATTTAGTGTTACATCATCAATTAGGTCTTTGAGTCTGTTTAAAATGTGCTTGGCTCCCTCTGCTGGATAATATCCAACATTGCAACACACCTGATTCCAAAGATGGTCTAAAGGTAAGATGAACCTATTATTAGTAAAAGGCTTGTCAATCACTACTTACTGTACGCGTATGTACATTACAATAGAATATTGAAGTAAGATGAGCTCTGGTCTTTTTCTTATTTCATGGAAAAACATTTTGATCGTGTAGTAGTCCTTTCAAGTACTCAGACAAAAGTGTACAACCCTTCATCTGTAGAAAACTCGCTTCTCACATCAGAATTTACAGGCTTTCTCACTTGCTGGTCCAATTACACAGGGAATGTGCTTCCATAATAATTCTAATCCCCTCTCAAAATAAATTATATTCAAACAGAAGATCCATAAAAAATAGATAGGTGTGAAAAAGTCTCTCAAAGTATATACTTAGTGTTTCCACTCACTTTTTTATTAGATGGAAATATAAAAATAAATGTCATGTTTTTTATTCGGACTCATTTGTTTGTTTGAGGGTCTTAATCTAGTTCAGATCACTGGCAAAATGATTTTGCTATTTCAAGTTGTACAATGAAAAATGCGCAGAGTGATACCTCTTATTTTCTAACTCTTCCCATTGATTCAGTGACTGCCACTTCTTGGTCTCTGATTGGTCAATATTGGGCGTAACGCCCATAGCGGAAGTGAAGCTATCCCTTTTTCCCCCACTGGTACAGATTCATAGAGAAATGTTTAACTGGGAAATAATGATGCTGTATGCTGGATTCTGATGGTTCGAATTGAATTAGAAGTAAGATAAGGAGGTGCAGACAGCCGACGGTATGGTTTTACTGGCACAGTTCTCCTTTTTATTGATCATTTCGTCGGTGGGAGCAGCTAAGAGTGAAGGAGACGATGACTGGGTTCATCTTCCCAACAAATGTGAAGGTAACGGTGAAGTTCAGCAGCAAGTGGTCCCCAAAACTGGGCCCGAAAAGTGGCAGAAAATCCAGCATTGGCACTAATAACCGACATTCTTCATAGTTGTTCTCACAGGCTTCTGGCTTGCAGTAGAAACAGGCCCATGCTTATTTTTTTTAGACGAGCCTAACCCCTGTTTAGCTTAGATTTTAGCTGGTAATTCTCAACCTGAACCTTCGATGTTTTGTTGGACCAAACATTTAAAAAAAAAAAAAGAAGAACAATGCAATATTTCAATTTCGGGGTAGATGCCAAGACAGTTTGATCTTTCTTCATTAAGCTTTCTGGTTGACGCATTTATGTTGGAAATGTCTAAGCAAGCACCACGATCATCTGTTAATTAAAAACTATTTTAAAACAAACGCTTTTCAGATGACATAGTGGCCCAGTATGATGTTTTTAATAGATTGAATCTCCTTTCTATACAAATGGTTTAAGTTGTTTTGAGACAGAAGGATCAACATGGAAAATGTCTATTAACAAATTATTATACTGTAATACTATTTTTGTTCGTTATATTTTGTTTTGTCTGCTCCCCTCTCCAGTCTGCAAGTTTGTCAGCATCGAGATGAAGTCGTCCTTCCAGGAGACGGGGAAGACCAAAGCCGTCATCGACAGGACCTACAACTTCATAGATGGAAAGGGGGCGCCGCCGGTTCAATATGTCAAGTCGTGAGTTGGAGCGTTTATGTGCAGCGCCTTTTCTGTTTGTCATTTCCCCTTCAAGAGTCCCGGCAACGTGGCTTTGCACCTGAACGCCTCATTCTGGGTCTTTCTCTGAGGCCCAGAGGCGGCATCGGGGGACAGGAACTTGGTCAGGCTCAGTTCCTGTGGAGGAACTTATTATAGAACATGGCGAGCTGCTGTCAGCGTGAGTGAGAAGCGCTCAGCTTGTGGGAGGGGAAGAGGCTGACGGCCGTGCAGGCACAGATGGAAACACATCACGGCCTAGGAGAAAAAAACGATCTGTCTTTTTCTTTAAGTAGTCTTCAGGAATAGTACGGCCGGCTTCTATAACAATTCCCCCAAACTCTTTGGGTGTTTTTTCTTTTTTTGTTTCTGTCAGTGTGAACACACTGTGCTTCAGTAACTGTCCCTCCACAAGATCCCTTTCATGATTTTAAGCCCTCTTCTTGCGTCTTTTACCATGCAGGAGCTATTCCTCCATCTTCCCCTGTCCTGAGAGGGTATTCTCTCACATTCCACGCCTTGTTGAGATCTGCTCACTTTTTGGATAACAGTACTCTGCCAACTACCTAGTTTGTACAATTCTACAACGGTCGAATGATGTGTCTTTGAGACAGACAAAGTTTCTAAATAAATAACCCAAAGCAAGTTATTATTTTTAAAATTATAAGTAATCTATCTCATGTAGATGCATCTGGATTCATCCCTTTATTTAATTACTCTTTTTATGCTTGGATCATGCTTGGTTTAGTGTTTAGTGGCTTTAAGAAAAGCAGGAGACCTTTCTTTGTGGTCATGAACAAGTCTGGCTGCTTGGAGATAAAAATGCAAAAACTAAAAACAATAAAAGGAGGGGCTGATTCCAGCCCAATGTGTGGCCCTGCACTTCACATTTCCTTGATCACCACCAAACCGTTTGACCCGACTCTTGTTTTTCTCATAATGTTTACTCTGAACATCTGTGTCCGACTGCAGGGATCTCAGATTTATCGAGGTCGTGGAAAATGTGTGTCAGAGGCTGCTGGAGTACAACCTGCACAAAGAGAGGACCGGCAGCAACCGCTTCGCCAAGGTCTGTGTGAGAGGGTTTTGTCTACATGGTGGCTTTTTACACTGTTTTGTTGATCATTTAACCAAGAATAAGTACATAATTCAGAGGAAACCACAAAGCCATCAAAGTTTAGTTTTATGTGCACCATACATTTTGATTTCTGTATTAAAATGAAATGCCAGAGTTAAAAAAAGTCAGTTCAGTGACACATGGTACAGCATTTTGGCTGTTCTACATGTATTAAAGGTGCCTTTACCTCAGCCTTAAATCATGGTAACAACCATGGAAAATTAGCTTTACAAAGGAGAACAAACCCGTTCAGCCTGTTTAAGAAAAAGATCTAGGTGCTCTGACTGTTTTTCTTTAAATCAAATGGTTCATTTTGAAGCTCCACCATCTCAGATGAATTCTGTCTTTAACCACAAAAACAGTGAAGTTCAGAAACTAATCAGCCTGCAGGAGAAAAAACAAACGAACAAAACAAACCATGAGCACTAGAAAGTCCAGAAGGGCACTTGAAGAGGCTGGTGGCCTACTTAATGGTCTGAGAAAAACCAAGGCTGAATGGACCTGCACCAGAAATTCTTTGTCAGTGTGTCAGATGCACGAATCCAAACAGCCTCAAAACAAACAGCTGATGTATACAGCTTATGAGCAGCAGCCTCTGACTTTGGTTTTATTATATTTTTATATATATTAACCCTATTTTCAACCTCAGTTGAAATGTGACCGTGTATGTATGTGTATATATATAAAAAAATTAGGTCAATGATGCTTATCTGCTCATAAATCTGAAGGAAAGGTTCCTGTCGGAAATCATCAGGGGCATTAAAGGCGGCAAAAATTACGTGAAAAGACGCATTTTACCGGCATCTGTGGGACTGTAAAGTAGGTGTGTGTGTCTGTTTACAGGGCATGTCGGAGACCTTTTCCACCCTCCATGGCCTGGTGAATAAAGGAGTCAATGTAGTGATGGATATTCCTTACGAGCTGTGGAACGAGACCTCGGCTGAAGTGGCTGACCTTAAGAAACAGGTCTCTTTTTTAAAATGTTCTTTATCCCCTCCATGAATGAGGAAGTGAAATTTCTACCTGCTTTTCTTGTGTAGATACAAAAATGTCTGGCTTCAAACCACTGTGGCTTGACAGTATTTACTTGTCTCTGTGTCTATGGTCAGTGTGATGTGATGATAGAGCAGTACGAGGAAGTAATCGAGGACTGGTACAAAGGCAACCAGGAGGAGGACCTGACCACTTACTTGTGTGAGAAGCATGTTCTCAAAGGACAGGACCAAGGTAAAGCGCAGGGTTTTATTTTTTGTTGTTGTTCGGACTTGGTTCCTCCTCTTCCTTAAACTGACCGTTTGCGACTCTCATTTGTCCCTCCCCTCACATTTCCCCGTCCAGCCTGCTTGAACGAGGAGTGGACCCGGAAAAAGGGCGACCAGGCGGCCCTAGCAGAGGACAAGAAGAAGAAGAAAAAGAAGAAGGGAGGGAAGAAAGGGAAGGGCAAGGGGGAGGCAGGAGGCGACGGGGGAGATGCAGAGAAAGTGGCAAAGAAGAAGAAGGAGAAGAAGGTGAAGAAGAAGAAAAAGGGCAAATCTCCGGTGGAGAAGACGGACGGAGGGCGGACGTCCGACGAGGAGATCCAGCCTCAGGTGCCTCTCTCTGGGCAGAAGACGGAGCTGTGAGGCGTGTCCGCACCCGGAGGAAGAAGCGCTGCCAAAACTCATGCTCAAGTCACAGAGTTTGCTAAATGAGATCTTGCCCCGTTACGGTCAGTTTTCAAGTGTTTTTCTTTTGTTTTTTTATGATTATCTGGTCAGACCTCCAGAGGCCAGTCATGCTGTGGATGATCTTTCTGGTGTACTGGTGGTTTGACCATATTTTAGTTTTTCTTTCTGTGATGGTACCTGCCAGGATCCAAATGCATGTCGACTCTGTTTAAAAAAACAAATACGAGCTTCTAGACAGTTTGGAAGACTCAAAAAGACTCCCTAAACTGAAATGCTGAATGTATTTGAAATCTACTTTTTAAAATGTGACACGTTGCTGCATTTCTAACGTTCGACTCGCAGCAAAATTTTCTATCTTCTTATTTCGATCCAAATTCTTTACAAATAAGTTTAAATACATCACATTGGATTCTGGGTCATTTTGAAGGCCATCTTGGACCAATCAACAACCTTTTATGAACTATAGAAAAAAATTAACCTCGTGCAGGACGGTGGTTTGATTGTGCCCGTCATCCAGAGTGCAGCTCTCAGCTTCGAGGCTCTCACTCTGAATGTCTTTTTTAAAGCCGACCTCCAACTGAGAGCGGTTGACGTTTTGAGACGCGGCATCACACGTTAACACACGCTCAGTCTAATGTAACGCTTTGCTCAAGAAAAATGAGATTTTGTAGCTTTTCACATTTTCTTTTCAGCATTGTCAGAAACATCATAATTCAGTCTGAAGGTCCTACTTGAGCAGGCGGGACAGGACAGCTGTTCTGAATTAATCTGGACGGTACGGTAATGACATCGTGATAAAGGGACATATCAAATTCCTTTTGACACACAACTGTTTTCTCCCTTCATATGTTTTATCGGCCAATCCTTTTGTATCTGTGAATTGTCGTTGTTAATCATTTAATTTACACAGTAATTTTTTGTTTTTATATCCAGGATTTGGTAACAAGGTCTCATTGTTAGCAGTTCCCCTTTAATGAGCAACTGCACTATGGGTTTTGCTTTGTGTGTCTGTTCATTCTGTTTTTTTTTATTTTTCCTTTGTTTTGTCTTTGTGTGGATGTGTGCGTGCTCTGTACAAAAGCTGCTATTTAAGGTGTGATTTTGTGTGTTTCTGGTCCTCTCCCGAAGATGAAGGCTCGTGTGTACAAGTTTTTTTTCTCCTTTTTTTTTTCCAATTTTCTCAATTGTACGTGTGTGTTTTCACAAGATTTTTATTCCGGAATGCTGGCTGTGTGTTGTTGGCATTTTTGGAGCTCTTTGGAACTGTTGGCAGACTCGTCGTTAGGTCAATAAACGCAGTTTTGAAAGCTCTGCAGACGTGGACAGATCTATGGTCACAACAGAGTTACTATCTGAGGAGTTTATCCCTGCGTATTTGGATTATTCTCCCTTTAAGTGATGATTTTGTCATGTGTCCTGTAGTCCACTAGATGGAGCCACACTTCCTATAGTTAAACGTTCTAGTGTTGGGGACAAGTTGTGGTAAAAATCTAAATCCTGGTGTGTGTTTAAATGGGGGCAATTGATAGAAATTTTTTTATATTTTGTTTTGTTTTACTGTTGTAGAATCTAGGTGCCCAACTCCCAAAGGTTAAGATAAAGATTTGCACTAACACAAGGTTGTAACACATTATATTATCTAAAGTCTCAGTTAACAAGGACAGTTGGTTGAGTGATTTATAATCTAAATATAGCACAGAATAATTCCAGTCGTGTGACGTGTTTTCAGCTAAAACAGATTTTTTTCTCTTTAAAATGAGGCAAAATGCAGAATCTTCAATCAAACCGTTGGTCCCTAAGCCTTTTCTCTAAAGTCCCATTTATAATAAGAAAACATTTCCAGCCCCCCTGAACCCCTCCTCCGCTGCACAACATGCACACACACACACACACACACACACACACACACACACACACACACACACACACTCATGTCATCATGTCTTCTCCTCACGCTGCAATCTCCTGGAGTGTTTACTCAAAACTAATCTAAAATAAACTTGAACACAACTGCGACTTCCCGTGTCAGATATGGCTGGAAAATTGTGCAACTCTGAATGAATTTCTCCAAAATGCACTCTTTGTATGAAAATAAAGGTTACAATAACCTTAAACAAAGCCACATTCATAAAAAATGAAAAAAATCATTTGACATTTGACCCTTTGCTTTGGTTTACCTGACAGTGCGTGTCCAAACAAGTCATTTTCAGTTGGGTTAACTTCAGTTATAAAATGTTTAACAGGGTTTGGAGCCCAATAAACTAAGCATGTGCAAAACAACTAGCGTGGAACACTGCGCCTGTGGAGATGAGCTCACTCCTTTATAGTGATGAAGTATTTCTGAGGGGATGCCTGACTGGCCTTTGACCTAAGGACACATTCCTGCAGTCGGACACATGGCGGACCGGACAGACAGACCTCAGCTTCATGGTAATAAAGAGGTAAGATAGTAAAACTCCGTCAGGCCGCCACAAACATCACAACCTATTTATGATCAGGTGGCCAGTAGCTTCTTTATGGGAGAAGAAAACACTTTGGAAACAGATTTTCAAAGGTTTTTGAGGATGATTCAACAGTATCCTGTTCAAAGCGGAAACTAGAATAAGTCTTCTCCTGATCCAGACTTTGTTGTGAGGGAACAAAGGTGAGAGGTAACCCAACTCTATATGCTGGCTCCAACAAGTGCTCATGGCTCTCACGTTTCACTTGCTAATCTTAACAACACTGTCATAAATTTAAGTCTAAAGGAAAATAATGCCATTTCTATCCCACACACTGACAGAGTGCGTTAGTACGACCTTTTACCTGATGGTTGACAGCAGGGAAAGAGCTCCTCACTGATTGGTCTTTCCTGGATGTATCCTCGACTTTTGAGCTGTCATGAAGGCCTAAATGGACAGCTGGGCCCCTGTTAGGAATGCCTGCATTATTAAAGGTAAGCAGTTATTATCTTTAGCTGTTTCCATTGGCGCATTTTAACTATGAGCAGGAAGTTTGAAGGGTAATCTGCTGGATTGTTCAGTATTCAAATGATCAGTGTTCCTGACAGCTAATGTGTTAACTGATATTTTATCAAACGTGTTCAGGATTTTCTTTGGGTTACATGTCTTAAGGACTTTTTGAAAAGTGAAAAACTTTAAAAGGTCAGAAGAGTAATACTGCTACAACATTCTACTGGATATTTTTGTCACACATGCCAAGATGACCCCGTTTACTTAATGAGCACTTTTCAGGAAACTTAGAATTGTAATACATGGAAAGTGAACTTCAAATTGTATTATATTTATTGCAATTTTCTTATTCTATCGAGATTTATGTAGGTGTTGAACATGTGTACGTTTTCAACAAATTGTTAAAACCTCATAGGATAGCGTCTGCTGGTAGTCAATGCTTCACTCAATGTTTTCACATGAGCGATGCCAAAAGAGCTCTTATCAGGAATGATTGTATATCAAAAGCTTCCGTTTGCTATGGTGCAAACGTCTCTGCATCCATGGAAAAAGGTCTCCCGTTCTAATGAGTCCAGATAAACCCTGTTCCAGAGAGAGAGGGGCATCGCAGTAAGAAAAGGGATGGATGGAGTGCTTCATCCATCATGCTTAGCGCCTGCCCTAAAGCTTGTGGAGGGCCAGCCTATGATTTGAGGGGATTTCTGTTGGTCATAGCGAGGTTCAGCAGTGTTATGGGTCCCCAAAAAAAAAGGAAGAAAAACATGGTCTGCTGAGTACACATACATACAGAAAATTCTGATTTAAGTCATGGGCAAATTCCAAGATGGTAGTCAGTGGTTTGGTTTCACACTGTGGTCCACCTGTCCATCAATGCAACAGGAAATGTTTTTCTTCTTTTCTTCTTTTTTAATCAGGTGGAGCCTGTGGCCCCATGCATTACCTTACATAAGCTGTAGGTGTCACCCTATCATCTGATCCGGCAGCAGCTTCTGTCTCACCTTGCTCTCATCGATCAGCGACCAAATTCACTTAAGCAGAGACTAAATGAAAAGGTGTTTGTGTTCGTGTCGCTAGCGTTAATTAAATCATTCACTTTTTCCCACTTTATACTATCAAACTCACACATTCCAATTTTTTTCTTCTTTTTTTTCCGTTGTATGGACATGTTTAGTGACTGGATTGAGATACCAGTTAGATTCTGATAGGTGTGTGTGTAAGTGTGTATGTGTGTGTTAAATCCAAGGCTTTATCCACCTTTAAAACAAATATGTATTTTGTCTGAAATGTGTGTATGCACATTTCTTGGGCACAAACACAGCGGATACGTTTGTGTGTGTGTGTGAGGTCCTAGACGTGTTTATTTATTGAATAATTCACAGCTGGGTGTTTAGAGAAGACTCTGTGGCCTCAGAGCTCCAATAACAAAAGACAAATATTGTGACACACACACACACACACACACACTTTATCTGGCATGTCAGGGTTGACGGTTTATTTGGACACTGCGGATGGTGGAAATGGAATGTAGAGAGATCGGAGACGTGCACACACACACTCACACACAGACATTTCTGTTATCCATGGAGATTTGTCATTGCTTTTCATTTTGCCATGACTTCCTCTTTGTCCCTCTTTGTGAAGCTGAACAACTTAAATACCCAGCAGAGGCTCAGTAAGAATTGGAAAATCATGATCATGTTCAAAAAGAAAGATCACAACACACACACACATCTGAAGTGCTTGTTTTATGGATCTATCATATATTATATATTTACAGACAGAAGGACACATTTAGGGGGACAGAAGGCCTGATAGGACTTTATTCCTTAGTTTATCAAGTTTTGTGACTCTTAATATGTTTCCTGTCTCTCTTTGTGTCACTCATGGATGAGTTTACAAGAACTGAACCGACCGATTCACTTTGCTCTCTGGGTTTATGAGTAAGACAGAAGGTTTTCCTGCCTCTGTGTTCAGCTCTGTGTGGTGCCTTATTGTGCTGTCAGATATTTTTAGAATGTCTCCATTAAAGAAGGAGTCTGAACAATGTCTGTTCAGCTGGCCATGTAGACGTGAATGACCTCCGACAGAAACTCTCCGAATGGTGAGTACCTTAGCACCGTGTTTGTCACAGCTCGGAAACACACCCGCGGCCAGAGCACACTTTTCTCAGCTTCAGAGGATGAAACAGACATTTGAATGGAAATATTGATCGTTCCTCCCAATTTCAGTCATCATCTGATATCATCTCGCCCATCAGTGTAAGCGTGCGTGCGCGTTTGTGTTTGCGTGTCTTCTTTCTCTTGGATGTCATTTCAAATTCACTTCTTTCCTATCCAGCCAGCACACACTGGCTAATGAATTAAACAGCACACAGACAGCTACAAAGTGGAGGTGGCGTAGGGCAAGATGTACATTTCCCATCACAATCTCATGTGTTAAACCACACCATCAGCGTAAGGATCACAGAATATTACTCCAAATGTAGTCTTCTGTTCAGGATATTGTTATGTTCCATGCTGAAACTCAACAATACACAGCTTTATTCATGTAGTACTTTCAATAAGTATATATATTATATTAACTGTTTATGTTTATTGAAGAAAATGTAAAGTGACCATTCGTTTCAGCTTTTTAAAAGTATAAGATGCAGGCTGAGAATGCATTCCATGATTTATATTAAGTTAATGCTTCAGTTATTAATTAGATGTGCTTTCTGCTACATTATTATTCTGCTACTATTATTTAGGAAACAGGAATTCTGCACAATACCACAGCAGTTATACTGGAGAATTTCCCTTATTTCCAAGTCATTGTTTAATTAGTAATGTAAGGTTTTTTTTTCCTACTGCTAAAGACAAAACCTCAAACTGCTGCAATGAGTTTTGTCAGTGCAGTCACACTGTGATCAAACAACAATTAAATAAATCTTCTTTATTTACTTCTCTTTGCTCAGTCTCTTTTAGAATGAAAGAAAGCTCCACTCCGACTTTGTCCACCTAAATGTTGACATTGCACTTACTTCAAACTGGTTCACATCAACACAAGAGAGGCAAATGTCATCCTTCTTCCCAGCTCTGTCTGATATGACCTGAAAGTGACACCAAGCAAGAAGAAACAAAATAGGTGCTAGAAATTACAAGGAAGCCAAGAAATGCTGTAGAGTGATAGAGGGGAGTGAAATGAAGAGGAACGATCAGAGCGAAGAAGAGGGATGAGATACAGATCTGATATTCTAACCCCTTTTGACCCGTGAGAATCGACATGCTCTAATCTGGAGTTAAAGTCCAAGTCCGTCTACAGTTCAGATTGAACTCTAACCCATTATCTTCTATTTGTTCAGCGGCAGGCTGTTTTGGTCCGAGTTGCTCAGGTTAAACAGCACAGAGTCGGCTCTGCTGTTTTTCCAAAACATGACTGTGAACCCCGGCCTGACCCCAAACACTCCATTACTCCTCATACAGGAAACAGGGAGACAGAGCTAAAACTGAAATGGCAAAAAGTGGGCGTAGAAAAGGGCCAATTGAAAGAGAAAATAAGACAAACACTTAACATCCATCAGTTCGTCTAACCCCTTTTTCCTCCTCCGAGTGGGCAGCCGCGCCGCTCCAATTCGTCTTCGTTCTTCTCACAATGGTTTTTTGCGGGGAAGGTCAAAACCTGGAAAATAGGCTACACACCAAGCATTTTGTCACCAAACACCCTTCACCTGCTTCCCAGCACCAAGGAGCCGCACACAACTGGGACACAGCCCCGGCCAAAAATACATCCGGTGGAGTGGAGCAGCAGCACAGCCTGCTTCCACTTCGCTTTGGTTCTGGATCTGTGCTGCATTTGTTATCATTTTTGCAAGGAGCAAGAGAGCGGGACCAGGTGACCTTTTGCTCCTTCTAGATTCTGAGTCCTCCCCAAATTAGTGTGTGTGGAGCTGATTACTCACCCATCTCCTTTCAGTTAAGTTCAATCAGGTTTTAAAGATGTTCAGCACAAACTACTCAGTCCACTGCCAGCGTGTGTGTGTGTCTGCATTGTGTCACTATTCATGTCCACATGTGCTGAAGCCTCTCTGAGCACAGGCTTCAGCTTAGAGCGGAAGAGACCAAGCCGCTCAGCGTCAGGTCGGATTTCCAAAAGCACCCTGAGCTCCGAGTCCCTCGGGGACGCCACGGCAACGACACTAATGGCAGGCTACATGGCATTTAGAGCATAAAGGTGTGACATGCAAGCCTTCACACTTCCTGTCTGTCACACGCACATTTGCATACTCTCAGTCTGATGCACTCCTCAGGGCCTGCCTTTAATAACAGCTGACCTTTGCACATTTAGGCTGTGAAATGATCGCACAACAGACCCGAGGACACCACATCACAACTATTTTCGTCTAATATCCTTCCATCTTTCCTTCTGATCCAATCACATCTCCCTTATTTCTTCCTTGTATCTCTTACACATTCTGAGAAAGTCCCGTTTCTTTATTTTTGGACAATAAAATGTGTTTTTTGGTTAGGATTTTCTTTTTTCTAATGTCTATGGTACTTTAATTCCCCCTTTTAATCAACTTCATATGCAAACATTTTGGTTTTACACTTAATTTAAAGTTTACTCCAAAGTGCACCCTTCTCAAAGGGTGGAACTGATCAGCTGCTTTGTGTGCTGCTCTATCATTTTACATTGATCTCACTGGTGCTTTTATCCAAGGCCAATTACAAGTGAGTGAGTTTAAGTATTTAATGTCCCCAAACAATCTGGAAGAACCTTTCACTTCAGATTGGTTTGAATATCTTTTGGGAGATCCTAACAACCGAGTGCCATGAGCTCAGCAAAACGATCCATTAGTAAATCCATACTTCTAAAGATGCCCCTGTGTTTATTATTGATTTGCAGACTATCCGATCACTTCAAATGGTGAAAATATCTAAGATTCATTTTTCAAAATGTTTTGAACAACCTTAAATGAAAAGAAGAGCAGTCTGTGTGGGTTTACACACACATGTTCAAGCCCAGAGGTGCTGATTATCTAATAGCAGTCAGACTCTTGTGCAGGAGCTCTAAATATGGGAATCATTTCACTCACTTTTTTCGCAAGCTAAAGTGTCCAGTCTCTGGTTTTCATCTAAATAGTTGTATTGTCATATTGTTTCATGTATAACGTGTACAACATGCAGAACCCCTGTGCTCTAAGGTGACATCATCTTCCCTGGATGATGGGCTGAAGGTGTTTTTGGGCAGACAGCATATGTTGATGCTAAATGGGGCTGTCCAGTTGCCCTTCGAGGCTTCTGCTTGTGTCTTGATGGAATGGTATAACTTTTCCAAAAAGTGATTTCTCCAAACTCAAACCAGTTCTAAACTTTCTGTGAAAACTCTTCCTATCATCTAAATTCAAAGTGGTGTTTTTTTTTTCTTTTTCTGGGCATAAAAATTGAAACAACGCAGCCGCACAGCCAAACTCGGTTAACTTCTACCTTCCTTTCTCAACTGAAGTGAAAGCTTTATCTACATGAAAGAGAAATGGGAAGGAAAAAAAAGAAGCTAACAATTAGTTGCCAGTTTAGTGTGTCTTTGCCGAGTTAGAGTAGTTCTGGCTCAGTTAGTTTTTCTTCCAGAGGGGTCGATGAACGACAGAAGAATGTCTGTTCTGCCGTCGCTCCCTCCTTCGCTCTCCATCTGCTTTTCAGATTGTTGTGGTCGAACTAGAACACAAACAAAAATTAAAACAGAGACGACCAGCTGCTATCTTTGTTAAGGTCAATAAGGAGTCCATGGTCATCCAGCTAAAACAACACAGCGCACACTGATTCCCATCGGATCAATTTCCACCTCCTTCACCCTCATTCCACTTATCCATTTATTTGAATTCCTCCTCCTATGCTTTTCCCTTTTTTGTCCGCATGCTCTTTCTCTCTGCCTCTCTCTGGTCAAGTGTCCGCTCTGCCTGCCAAACTCCTCTCAGTTTGTTTGGAAAAAAACTGAAACTGTTTCTAATTTGGTATCAATTTGTCCCGTTTTGACCAGAGCTGTTTGTAGCTTTCTCATTTTATTCCCATGATACCATATGGGCCACACACACACACACACACACACACACACACACACACACACACACACACACATACATGCACATTCCCACCCCAAAGATCACAACTGACAGAAATAGTTGTTCCAAAGTTTTGGCTGAAGACATTCACATCCTGTTGTCTGTCTTTACATCACGGTCTGTGTTTGTCTGTTTGGCTTTCTCTTTGGGAGGTTTCACGTCCAAAACCATCCGTCTCTTTCTTATTTCTCCTCATGGTTAGTCATCCCGCTGTCCATCCGTTAGTTGCCAAACTGTTTAATTGCACAGAAACATTTGAAATGGACGGGACTTTGCCCTGATGTTGGACAAACATCAAGGCTGCTCTGAGACTTTTGGTCCTCACTGGTTTCCATTTCACAGAATTATGGCTTCCTAATGACAAGATAAATGAGGCATAACATCTTTATGTCTCATCATTTTTACATGGAGGCATGTTTCCATGTTATGGGATATTGTTTCTGGAACTGAGTGGCAGTTTGCCTCCCTCTAGATGCTGATGATTAACAATGACAATCGCACAAATAATTGATGATTAATCTAAATTCTTTTTTTTTCCCAGTCCCCAGAGGTAAAATATCATCAAGAAGAAGACCAGATCCCAATAGTTTTTATGGCTGAAATGACCAAGATGTCTGGAAATCTATTGTTTGATATTTGGGGGAAAAAAGGTTTTTGTGAGTCTACAAGAGCAATTTGAAATCGCCAGTCTGTGTAAAGCATGCAGGATTCTTGTTGACCTTTAAGTTCTAAATGAAATGTCCTGAGGTCTACCCCATGTCTCTGTTTTTCTCCAACCTGTTCACCTTTGGATGAGTTTTTTTATTAGAAGTTATTTGCATTTCCTACATTTCATATTTACATTAACTCCTGGGTAAAAAAATTACTCTTAAATCAACTTACTCTACTGTGTTTTAGCTATCCGGAGGTCACTTTAGAACTGAAACATATCAAGTTGCGATTCCGTGTGTGCGAAATTTTCTGTGCATGCCTACTGTGTCCACAGCCAAATACATTTGTGTAAGCGTGACCCTGAATGTTGCGTAGAGATTTTTGTCGCACTTATTTGTGGCGTCCCTCTTTCAAATAACGTATTTGCACACATGCAAGAGCATCACTGAGTGTGTGTGTCTGGGGGTGTGTGGGGGGGGGGGGGGGGGGGGGGGCAGGTGTTTCGCGTCACCACCCACCATCCATCAAGTCAAATGGGCAAATGACAGGAGGAACAAAAACAAATCCCTCGCTTCGGCAGGAATAAACGAATGATGCCGACCAATGACAAGTGTTTATTGTGTGAGTGAAAGGGAGAGACGGATGGATATGTGCCTGTACTTTTTCCCTTCATGTATATGATTGTGAATATGTGTGGGTGAAATTAACAGAGAGATGTACAAAGAAAATGAGTGTTGAGAGAAAGGAGGTGTTTTATTGTTTTACCTCTTCAGTCCCAGAGACAGATTTTCTTAACAGGCACAATAGATACTTCCAGAACAACCAATATGGTAAATCTATCAAAGTTTTTGTTCGAGATAAACTAGCTGGTTTTGTGTTGTTTTGTTGTTTTTTTGTCACCTGCAGCAGCCTTTGCATACTTTAATTTGTAATTTGATTAAAGCCCATTTGTGCTCAGGAACATCAGAAAGCCTAACTACTATTGGCTGACATGAGAAAACCTCTAAAACCTTTGTTTTTTTTCTTTGTTCCCTGCTGATTATTTCTCCATGTTCCTGACTTTCCTCAAATGTTGGTAGTCTGCCCCTGTGCTTTATGTCCAAAGATGATCATTAGATGTAATTGGTGTTTTTATCCAAAGATGCACACACTGTTGTCAGCTGGTAGGAAGACATGATGAGGCAGCCAATCAAAACACAGCCAGCATCAAACAGTGCAAACGTTGTTCATATTCTTTAAAGGAATAAGTATGAATGTTTTTTTTAACCTTTTTTTTTACCTTCTCCCCTATACCTGAAAGTGTTAGGTAAGTTAGAGATCTGGTCTTCAGACACACTGACAACACATTGGGCTCAGCGTAATAATAATAATAATAATAATAATAATAATAATAATAATAATAATA
>CAJRST010014446.1:7014657-7054477 GCA_907169785.1 Menidia menidia | reverse complement strand
ATAATAATAATAATAATAATAATAATAATAATAATAATAATAATAATGATAACGATAATTAAAAGAAGAAGAAGAATATGTACTTGTTCCAATTTGAATCAACATTTCTAATTGACACATATTGATTAAATGAAATACAATTTACTGCCAATAAATGTTTTATTCTAACTGCCTCACAAGTTTTTTCAGCTCAAATCTTGGAAGAACTGAAACCCTAATGATTCACATTCACATAAAATTATATGAAAATCAAACAGGGAAACGACTGACTTGACAAAACAATTTTCATATCGAAGTCCATTTGAGTTCTTCATTAGCTTCAACAGAGTAAATTAACTAGTGCTTGTCATGTCAGTTAAAAAATGGCATCTTTTTTCCATTTAGGATATTGCGTTTCAAATTTTGGCTTTTAATATAAACGTGATTAATTGTTTTTTGGCCCATCTCTCATTAAAACATGCGGACTGAGAAGTAATTTCAAAAGAAGATCGTAATCACGAACAAATCTTTGTCACTCAGCTGAAGTCAGCTCTTCATTCATCTGTGTTTTTAATGAAGTAAACACTGTCGTAATGGCGAATGGGGAACACTTTGTAAAGTTTGGCCCCTTTTTTAGATTATTGTAAAGCAGCTAATCAGCAGTTAGCAAGCTGACATGTGAAGCGAATTTAGGAAATGTTGGGAAGGGATTAGTTCATCAAAACAAATGAAAAATTGTCAGTCTGGGTTCTCCCAAGTGGATTGTGTGAGCTGCTGCAGGCTCATGATATGAAGCCACCAGGAGGAAGCGCACACCCTGAAAAGGACTGTAATTTGTCTTTCTTCCTTTGCACTTTGCTTCATTTTAATTTCAGTTGGCATCTGGCTCTGATGCCATCACCTTTTTCCAGTTCCTACTTCACAATGTCCTGAGCACAGAAGTGTCTCGTCGTAAATCACAAATAAGAGAGGATGGACTGGAAGTCAGTCCGCACTTTATCAGTGTTTGTGACGGTACACGGTGAAGATTATGATCTGGCATTTAAACAATTGATTGGATTTGTTTTCTTTTCAGCACATTCTTTAAAACTTTCATGGCATTTGGCATCTTTACGCCTGAAGTGATTTCATTGAGTAACATCACTGATGGAACTTGACATTTGTTAGACAGCAGAGCCGGCTCAGCTCATCCGTCAGCCACGCTTCCATAATTCAATAATTCCAGGTGCCAGTAGCATAAACGATGCATACAAAAATAAATATGTATGCCCCCTTGTTTTCTGTTTGCAGCCATGGTACCTATAAATCCGATGTGGAGACAAGGTGCTGATGTCTTTCATTCTTCATACAGACATGCCCAAAAACTACTTGTTAGCAGACTGTTGACTCTTATTTTACAGATAGAAAAAAAAAGTTTATTTAAATACAAACAGTTTTCCTTAAATATATGGTGATAGGTTGTTTTCTTTTTTACTGTCCTGTTTAATATTAAATTGTCTCATAGGAGGTCCTTTAAGTATATATATTCATTTTAGCTTTGGTCCTATGGTGAATTCTGGTTGTGTCTACAATTGTTAATGATACAAGATGGAAGGGGAAATTAGATTTATGCATGCAAATGATAGCTGATATCCATTAATGGACATATAGTTCTGTCTGAAACAATGTGCTGCACACTTTGTCTTTGTGTACGTACAGTTTCCATATTAATATTGCACACATCAAAAAATGATTCCTGTACTTTGGGTTTGTGTGATTGCCAATAAAAGGAAGCCAAACTGCCTCCATGTGTTAGCTGTGAATGCAGTTGGTGTTGGTCAGATATAATGTCCATCCATCACATACTATGGACTGTCCAAGTGTTTCACTTTCGTCCTTCCTTTCGTCTACTGTAGTTACATTTCAGTTTCTTTGGTACTGTGTGCCTTACATTACTTACACTTTCCTTCTTCCGGTATTCTGTTATGTTTCCTCAACACCTCACTCAGGTTCATTATGAAAGGGTGCATGCTTGTAGGGTACTTACTTAGAGGACAACACATGCACTTCTTCTTTCATCTTCTTTCATAACCCCATGTAGAAATTAACTACAATTACACACATACACAAACTGGCAGGCAGGTTGGACCCCAGGGCTCGGTTTTGGAGGAAACTCCCTTTGTAATTTTCCTCATAAAGGCTCTAATGAAGACTAATGATGGAGCAATGCGTGTGTGTCGGTGTGTGCGTTTCTTTTAACAGCCTGGTCTCTCTGTCTGGGAATATTTCTGTTCTCTTTGCTTCTTCTTTCCAGCTCCTAATCCTAGTTTCATTCATTTTATTCCA
The DNA here is from genome assembly GCA_907169785.1 of Menidia menidia. Taxonomy (NCBI): domain Eukaryota; kingdom Metazoa; phylum Chordata; class Actinopteri; order Atheriniformes; family Atherinopsidae; genus Menidia; species Menidia menidia. The sequence goes on along the minus strand of CAJRST010014446.1, from coordinate 7,052,173 downwards.
TTGCTTTTGTTTAATTATTTTCCAGGACACTTAAGTATTTTGAGCCTTGATTAATCTACAGTGCCTTTTGACTCATTGTTGTTACACATGTTATCATCTATACCATATCATATTGTTTAGTTTGGCTCTTTATTTCTAAGTCCATTACTTATTTTGTCTTATTCTTACTAACAAAAATAATAAAACTTTAAAAAGTTCTACTGTGCACATAATGTAACTTTGCTTATGGAAGGGAACTGTTTCCTATCCAACTGGAAAAGATTAGATGTTGTTGAACTTTCCAATCTTTTTTTTTTTTTTCCCAGAATTTACCCTTAATGAATATTTTCACTTTTTTGTCAGAGGGACTGTGCTGCGTACTGTACCATTTCTTAGTCTTGGCAATCCTTTTAATGCAATAGCTGTAGCTTTCTATAATCATTTTCCCTAACAAAAGAAAAGCATTCCTTGGGAACTCCATGCCGATAAATATTGCTTGTTCACCACAGGAGTGCACATACAAACACACACAATAAAAATAGCAGGCATAAATGCTAATTGAAACTAAAATATAACAATCAAATTTGCAGTGGTTTTACTTCTCTTGAAATTTTAGCTCCTCACCACCAGCTCTGGTGTGTTTCTAAGTGCTCCAAATTGTAGCTCATTATTCAATTTTGAATATTCTTTGAAAGTCTGTTTTTGCTTAAAAATGTTCTTGTGTTTTACTTCTCACTGTTACCCATTTGGTTACTTTGTTTGTATGTTCCCTCCTAGTGCCCATCAATTCCCCTGCTACCTTTCTTACTGTTTTCCTCTCCTTGTTTCTCCTCATCCCATTTTCTTTCCTTTTGGTGCCATGTCCACCCTCAGATTCTTCAATCTCTTTTCCCGCATTGTAACCTTACCATTCTTCCTCGTTGCCTTCTTTCCTTTCCATCTATCCTTCTTCATATTTGGCTGTTTTTCCTCACCGTCCATCGCTCAGTGTTTCTGCCTCCATTAGGGGGAAATGGAAAAAGTGACATCAGCTATTTGGTAAACGGAGAGAGATGGAGAGACAGAAAGAGACAGAAGATGAAGTGGAGGATGGAAAAATGAAAAGCAAAGGTCAAAAGAGTGACAGAGGGAATGATTGTTAAAGAGAGAAAAAAAAGGAACCGGAGGAAGAAATAAGGTGAGTGTCAGCGGTGAGAGCGAAAAAAAAGACAAAAATGAAAGAGAGAGACGGGTAGAGATCCATTAAAGAGAGGGTGAGAGAGAGAGAGGGAATGGCCTCACCTCATTAACCTCATAATGCAGAGTAAATATACAGTCTAAATGGAGCATAGACCACGTGTGTGTTTACTTTCAGGCTTCTCTCTCTGTGTGTGCTCATCCTATACATTACTGGAATACCCAGTGCCTCTCTTTGCATTAGGGGTTTATGTGTGTTTGCTATTCAGAAATACCTTAGTGTCTGTACAATGTCACAGACAGTTATTTCTACACGGAGAAGAAAGCAGGTTGCTATGAAGAGATGGTGATAAGTTGGCTTCTGCTGCTGAGGATCATCAAAGACAGAGGTGAAAAACAAAACTGTTCACATTGAATACCCCTTTTTCGTCTTGGTTGTTTTTATTTCACCTTCAACAGTTAACCTGTAAAAAAGTGAAAAAATGATCAGATTGTTGAGCTATTAGAACATTTTTCCTAATGGGAATTAGTTTTAACTATTTGTTTCATTATTAGTTTGTTTCATTGGGTGGTTTATAGTGTCCCGTTTTATACAATTTATATTGAAACAATAAGTGAGGAAAAGCAGTTGAAAGTTTATCTGGTTTTGAAAGTAAAGAAAATGAAGAAATCCTGTAAACCTGCAACCTACCAGATGGCCAGATGGGGCTGCCTCTGCTGGAAAAAAGAAGAGGTCTGCATGCAGTTTTCAACCTCAACATTGTGGTCTATTCTAAGATAATGAGACATTTTTGTCACGTGTAAATTCTTATTTACTCACTATTGAAATAACTAACACAGGAAAAGAACACACTCGTCTTTGCTCTCTCTGTTTGTCCCGACCCACTGGACAGAAATGACCAAAGGAATGGACTGGAGGCTAAGCATTGATGAAAACAATTCTAGGAATATGATGTTGACAAAGGTCTTCACAGCTGAACATGCTGAAAATGATCCCTTGTTTAACCTTAAAGTGGCCTGTAACTGGACTCCTTTGCAGAGTGTCCCTTACACAGACTGGAATATTCATCGTGTTGTTGGCTCCCTGGTGGTTTGTTCCATGCATGAACCTCTACTGTACCTGCCTACTGCCTACCTGGCAGCTATCACACCGACTAGCTTTAATACAGGGGCATGTTCTCTCTGTCTCGTGTCTTTGAAAGCTGCCTAATGACTGTTCTTTTCTTCATCTTTAGATATCAGTTATGCCCCCTTGTGGAATCCCATTCAAGCAGGTAGCACACAGAGAATACACACACGACAGAGCATGTGTGACTGGACAGTATTGGACAAACCCATTACATCCTCACATTAACCTTTTGGCTTCCTAACATATATTCCTGTTTAACCCAGTGGTGCTGCAGGTCTATTACAAGGAGCTGGTTCGAAGTTGTTTCGAGCTAAAAATCAGTTTTGCTGCTAACAGCCACATTAATGAATCACTATTAAAGTCTCTTTAATACATTTTGACATTACTTCCAATTTGTTCTGAATTTCTGTGGAGGATCACACTGTAGGGGGACATTTCATGTTCACAAAAAAAGAAAAAAGTTAGTATCTGTCTTTTTCCCCACAGAATTGTGTCTTATGAGTTTTAGTTGGAGTTTGTAAATGCATGTTATGGCATTGACTGACAAATACTGACCTTTTTTTCTTTTTTAAAGGGTGACCAAAAAGGGACTATTGCTCAAATATAGTTAATACCAACTACCAATTTTAAAACATCAGACAACGTAGACACTGTTATTGTTAAAAATGCTTAATAAAGAATATAAATGACACTCAACTTTTAGCACATCTGGCCAGTCTATATCACTTTGCTCCAGCCACCATAATTTGTTATTCTCACATGATTTTGGGGTTCTAACAGGGAGAAATCATCCTAAGTGTGCCATTAGCGGTCATCCAGAAGTGGGTCTGCTGGAACAGATGATCTTCAGAAAAAAAACAAACATTGTTTTTTTTGTTTTTCCTAAGAAATGAAAATGACTAAATAAATAGTTGACATATTTAAGTGCCATTAGTAGATGGTTTAAAACACCACAAGAGAGCAGTCATTATAATACTGTATATTTGCAGTCAGCTCAAACCCAGAGAACAGTGACAGACTAAGAGATCATCAGAAAAAAAACAACAAAAAACAAACAAGAAATGCTGAATGCTGTCTCTATCTACACAGTATCCCTTTAACCCCAAGTCCCACCCACCCGGTCGTCGCCCTCCCATATTCTTCCCGTGCACATTTCAAATAGTAATCGACAAATAAACAAAACACGCAGTGGGATAAACAAAACGTCAACACAACAGTTTGCACTCTTAGTAGGTCAGAGAATGAGGGAAACAAAGGTTTCTGGTGTTTGGCATTCTGAGGAGCGCTTGATATCTACACCTGCAGTACGTTTTGTCATCATAGAGGATCAATAATTGTTTTTCTATAAACATTTTTGTAAATCCAAAAAAAAGATTGCAGATTTCGGTTTGTGTTTTATACAGTTTGCTTTTGGGGCAGTTTTAAAAAAGTGTTCTGTAGCTATAATTTGACAAACACCAGAAACTGTACTACGTCTTCCTGATCTCAGGAACAGGGATCAAAATGTGAAAAGGTCCAACATCAAGGAAGAGATTTCAACAGACCTTTAGGATCATACTGTGTCTAAAAATCACTCCTTTGTAATAAAAAACGTTTTTTTCTTTCTTTTCTTTTTTTTTCTTCTTTTTTTTCCTTATGCATTTCAGAAACTGAATCCACAGTTACTTAAGGGTAATAGAAAACACTTCATACATTGAAAAGCTGCAACCAACGTTTTCAGAGTAATTCCTCCTTCACAAAGAGGAAGTGAGAAAAATTAAAAGATAAAGAATAGATGTTGAAGGGAGAAAAAGGTCAGGAATCATGCAAAAGAATTGATGTCTTGAAGGAGGAACAGCTGTTTAGTTTACCGACTAAAGGAAAGTGGGTAGAAATTAAACCAAAGAGTGGGGAAGTGTTTATAAGGGGGAGGAAGAAGAAAAGAAGAAGAGGAAGAGTCAGAAGTACGGAGGGTATGAAAGTTAAGATAAGTCAAATGACAACATAAGTTTTCCCATGCATTCTTTTTAGTCCCTGTATGGAAAACAAAACTCAATTAAACACAAGAGACAGAAAAAACCTCTTGAGTTGTTTTCCTCTAATAGTTTGTACTCTGTATTCTTTTTAAAACCCTCTTTTTTATTCTTTAGATCCCGATCGTCTGATTGGCTTATGGAGTCCAGTCAGAAGGGATGGACCGCTAACAGGCCTGCGTGAGTGGAAGTTTCAGTCAAAATGGGGAGGCTGGCCCTTTCCTCCTCTTCATATTACCACACTCGTCTTGTCGGGACTAGTCAAAAAAAGGTGTTCCTGCAGATTCCATCAGGCCATTAGACAGTCTGTAAAAGTCAAAGTGGACTTCTGGTTAAAAAACTTCCGCTGTCTCTGTCCAAGTGGAGCAGAGGGGACTTCCTTTGTTGCTTTTTCCTTTTGTCAGGAATGATTATACATTGTTCAGTTCAGGAAAAAAAAAAAAGAGGAAGGGTTCTGAAGAATTGGGGGGGGGGGGAAGGAACGAATTGGGTAAAGTTAGTGTGAAGACAGGGATAAAGAAAAGTCAGAGATGAAACCCCAAAAAACAAGTCCAAAAGAAGAAGTGCGTCTCTTAGTAGTCTCATTGTTTCCTTTAAAAGTGTCACTTTCCATCCAGGATGGAGCCCAGCCTGACGGAATCTCTGCAGCGGTGGTCCAGGCGCTAGTGGAAGCTGTGGAATCGGGCTGGTGGGCTTCTGTGCAGGAATTGGGGCGAGGGGGGGTGGGGGGGTGGGTGGTGTGTGGCTGCTGGGGGCGGGGCTTCTCTCTAGAACATCATGGGGGTCTTCAGGAACGGCCGAGACTCTGAAGAAAACACAAAATTCACATTGTTTAACAGTTTATCCACAGAGGGGTGTCGTTTCAACTGGAAGCTGTGCAGGCTGCAGAACAGATGCAGTTAGCTGAATGTGCCTGTGCATTTCTGGCTAATTTTAAGCTTTATGGCTCGTTATGGCACTGCTGATGAATTCGGACTCATTTAACTGGATTGGTAACGGCGAAATTATTCCGAGGTGAATGAACTACCAGAGCCTCATTGCTAGAAGTGATATTTAAAACAAAAGTCCAAATTTCTGACTTTTTTGCCATTTATATGTCTTAAATGTTAGTGATAACAATCTTCTCTGGTCCTCTACTAAACAAATGACCTAGAAACTAAACTATGATGAACTTTAGCATGTTTTCTTCAGGCACCCAAAAAAAAAAACAAAGTTCCTACATAATTTTCTACTAGATACATGTACATGCTTTTTAAGCTCAGTAAGGCCTCTTTTTTAGCTGTATTGCGTGTTAAGACTTGTGCAGGTATAGGATTTAGAGATGCGAAATCGAGCCAAATCCTCTACTATGACTGACTATGACTGGACCTGAAGAAGCAGTTGAAGGATTTTCATTGATTTTATCCATTGCAGGTACGTTTTACGAAGTTATGTCGTTCAGTTATTGAATTAAATAGTTTTCGGTCCTAGTTTGTGTTATCAAAACTAATTTGTGAACAACTTCCAAGAATCGTGTTCCCATCACTTTTTCTGGGAGTTGATCAGCACTGAAGATTCCTCTAAAAAAAAAAGTAGGATTCATTACAGGTCTAATAAGTTCACGTGTGCAGGAACCTGATTCTCCCATCATGGTTATTAAACAGGATGTATTGCTGTTTTTTTTAAACGAACAGTGTTGCATCTTGTTCTCCCTGTAAGCCGCTTCCGCTTCTGATAGAAACCTCGTACGCACAGTTTTGCCAGAGTTGACTTTCCCTCCTCGGTGCTTCTCTCATTTCACCTCCGTCGTTCTCCTTCCTCTCCCTGTTGTGCTGTTTCTGCACCCACCCACTCAGGAGCATTTTTACACACACACGCACAAAAAAAAACTATAAAAAAAACACAGCAAACTTACATGCAACAGAATACACACACACACACACACACCTTCCTCTCCCCGCGGTGTCATTGTTTTCTGCGAACGTTGCAAAGTGTTTACATTTCTGCATAACAGCAACCATAAAGCTGCCCTCCCGCCTCTCTCCATCCAGCCCATCCCGTTCTCCTGCCCTCTACTACTTTTTCTACTTATCCTCTCCTCCTTTTTTATCTCCTCACCTCTGGTCTTGGTTTTTAGATATGAAACGTGTTTGAATAAAAAAAAGAAACTAATAAAAAAAACTTAAATTTTCTCTTTCATCTCGCGCTCGCCCCTCGTTTCCTCCTTCGTATTCGCTGCCTTGCCTCCTTTTCATCCCTCTTATCTCCTGCTCTTCCCTATTTTTATCACTCCACAATCCGCTCCAACCCCTCCTCTCCTCCTCTTTCATCCCTCTGTTCTGCATGCATCCCCTCCTCCTCCTCAATTCCCTTCTGCTCCTTCCTGTCCTCTATCTGTTATTCTCATATTATTTTTACACTGTTCCATTCTTCTCTCTGTCCTCTCCTGTCCTCTTTCCTCCCCCCCCACCACCCCTCCTCTCTCCCTCTCTCTGTGTTTATAAAACTGTCCGGTAACTTAAAAAGGGTGGCAGCATTTCCCTCATCATGACTGCCCTTAAAATGTACAATGATGATGATGATGGTGTAAAAATTCAGTCGAAAATCGGACTTCTCATTTTCAAAGTTTCAGACTTTTTTCTTCCGTGTGGGAACGGGCAACCCGAAGTTGTTCTATTTTCACCTGTTGTTGTCTAAGGAAACTATTTTTCAAGACATAGCTGCTTGTCTCTGCTCGTCCCTTTAGTGGACAGTGAAAGGTATACCCCACCTCTCACCTGATGAAAAGTAAATCAGATGTGAGGAATAAATGACATAAAGATTGAGTCGATATGTTTTAGGGCTGCATCTCTAAACCCCAGAGAGAAACAAACATGACTGTTTGAGTCATTTGTGTTATTTAGAACACTGCTTTGGACTTTCAGCATGCAGTTCACTCTCCTAAGAAATAGAAAACTTCCCAAATGTCACATTTTAACCATTTGAATTGGACATTTTAATTAATCTTTTTGGTCACTTTGTTTCTCTTCTTTCTTTTTCTTAAAGTTGGATCTTTCCTGCAGCGAACGGAATCAGAATCAGCAAATTAAGGACAAATGTGTTTTGTCTTAAGATTGGCCCACATTTTCTTTCTTTTCGTACTATTGTCTACTCCTCCTTTTTCTCTTTTTCTTACCGCTGTGACCTGGCAACCCCCTTTCCTTCCCCCCCTCACCTCCATTTGTCACTGTGAGCTCCACCTCCAGCTGTGTGTTTGCTGCCCCGGTTAAAAAATGATGCTGACCTGCCTTGTTAAAAGTCTATCAGCTGGTTAGAGAAAATGTCACCAGGTCTTGGAACAAGGTCACATTTTTCAGTCCTGTCCCAGGGAATCTGCACACTCCTCCTTTGGCTGTTCCATCCCTCCTTCCCTTGCCCTCCTTTCTTTACTTCTCCCCTCTCTTTTATTAAGATTTACTGAAAATGTTTGTCTTCAGCTTAAGTCCTGTCCCCTCTAGTCTAACTTTCGTTACCTTCTCAATTATATCAGCCTTTTTTATCCCTATGTGTACAATCATTTGTTTCCTTTTTCCTGTTTATTTTATTTAATTGCATTATTCACCTCTGAACTTTCTTCTTCAATATTTTTACAAGTCTCTTTTCCCTTGCCTTTCCTTGTCTCTTCCTTTACCTGTTCTCCTTTAAACGTACCGCTTCTTCCTTCCCAAATCTTCCCGTCAGTGACCTGCAGTTCATCTACTTCTTGTTTTCTTACCTCAATTTTCTTTGAATACTTTTACATGACCTGTGAGACTATTTTGCCTTCAATCGCTTATTCCTTCACTTTTCTCTTTCAAAGACAACACTCGTTCTAGCTGATCTTTTTTTCTATTCCCTTCTTTATCCTCCTCTTTTTGATTGTAATGCGATGTCTTTCTTTGTATTCAGCAGTTTTCTCCTCACTCGTTAATTAAGAGTGTGGAAGGTGAGAGAGGCAGGGGAGAGGTGTGTGTGCACGTAAACCACCATAGGTGCAAAATGCTTTTATGGCAGCAGAGATGAGTGTGTGTTTGTCTGGGTGTGTGTGCGAGCAGAGCAGCAAAGGGGTCCTACTGGGCCAATCAACATTAATGAAATCAGGTGTGTGTGTGTGCGTGTGTGTGTGTATTTGTCGAAGTGCTTGGCTTGCAGAAGAGAGGGGATCTAAAAGGGGTCTAAAGAGGAGTGAGAGCTAATTAGAGTTCCCTGTCTCACAAGTGTGTAGATCAAACACACACTAAAATGCACGACTACAGGTACAGGGCGCGCGCATACACACACACATTTAGAATGTGTGTGCCTGTAGATATTCATTTATACTCTCACAGAGTTTCAAGTGAAGGTTTTCAATGTCAGGGAGGAGTGAGCACAGCTGGTGGAAAGACGATGACACATGCATACTAACACACACACCTCAGTACTGTACTAGTGAGGACCTCGTTGGCATAACACATTTCATCACCCTAAAGGTAAACCTACCTGATTTGTTCTGAACTTTTTTTACACTAAAACATTTCAATGGTCAAACGTTCAAAAAGTTTCTCTCTGTCCTTTTTAAAGCATGTTTGTGTTTAAGTAAGCTCCATTATCATTTATGAAGTGGAAAAATCAGGCTTTTTTGCTGATTTGGCTCAAAGAAGCTCTAAGATGGAGTAAAGAGTGATGTTTAGTGAACATACATGATCAGCGTATCTTGGAATGAACACATTTTTATATATTTATTCTTAAAGAAAGAAAAGAAGAAAATATTTTAATAAGAGTGAAAATATCAAATATGATGTTTTTGAGGCCCTTCTGTTTCAGGCCCATCTTAAATTGCATTTCTGCTTTATTCCTCATCATTTTTTACTCAATTCTCCTTAAAAAAAGGTTGCATAAACAACTTGTTTTTGAGTGGTACGTAGTCCAACTGGCATTTGAAGTAGCACAACATCTGGGTGCATCTGCAGTGATAAAGAACTGCATAAACATGCAGTAAAAAGGTCCACTTCATTTAAGTCAGGCGCCGGCTGACTCGAACAAAGTATCTGCCAGTGCTTTAGCTAAGGCTCTCAACTCTTTCAGGTCTAAATGTATTAAGTTGAAGTTTATTTGATCTAAATGTACCTTAAGAACTGTGTGAATGAACTTCATTGTGTTTAATTCCAAATGTATTTTGTACTTCTAATTACACTCGTAATTCTTACAATAATAACAAAACTAGGCAGAGTTTTTTAGGATATCTAAATTTGTCCAGCCGATTAAAAACTAGCTCTCACATCAGGGAAAGTGTCAGCCTGCTATTTATCACGACGTCTCTGGGGGAAAATGTCACCACTGTTGATGAAACACAATTAATCACGCTGTATAGAATTAGAAGTTTCTTCCTCTCAGACAAACGTAGATGGTACACACATAAGTTCAATGAAAAATGCACACACGCACACTTAGCTTGTGGGTCTGTTAAGGTGTACATCAAAGGGAGGCCACTCTGTCTGCTTAATGTCTCCACTAATCGAGACTGGGCCCCAACACACACATGTGCCCGCCATGTGTTTGTTGGAAAAAGTCAGTCTTTGAACACATTTGTGTAAAGCATCCTATCGGTTAATATGTGACATGTGTGTTGTGTGGTTGGTGGTGATGGCGGGCGGGGGGGGGGAGTTGTTGTTTGAGTGTATCGCATGTGTGTGTGTGTGTGTGTGTGTGTGTGTTTTTATGTACCTTGCACAGCACCATTGTCTTGCTGGTTTCCATTAAGCTCAGGTTTGTCCTCAGCTATTGCAGCGTCTGGCAGGAAAGACACAAAGACAAGACAGAGTCTCAGTGGGTCGGCCAATAAAAAAACAAACAGCACCTTGTTACTGTTTATGGGTCAAAACAAGCTGGATCCACCTCGGAAAAAAAAAGAATAAAGAGCCACAAACAAAACAGTGTGTCCAGTGTTACCTGCAACAAAAAAAAATGCTTATGAAACATCATTGAGAAAATGCCTGTCTGGTATTTGTTATTTGGAACAAAAGCATTGAGACTGTGCAGGAATTCTCAGCCGCTAACAAACAACTTCACATCTGCCTGTTTAGTCAAACAAGAGTTAACATTTTTTTAGTCTTATGGTGGGGAAAGTAGGGCGCATTTTTAAATATGTTCTTTTATCATTTTTCTCTCTCTTTGTCGTTTGTACTGTACTTATCCAGCAGATGAGTGATTTGTTTTCCACAGTTATTATTGGCTGAGGACTAAATGAAACCAGTCTAATTCCAGATTTTCACCTTGTGGTGCACGAGTTTTCAGTTTCAAAAAGTTCAAGTTATCTCAAAAAGGTTATTTTCATGGGTCAAAGGTAAAATTATTTAAATTTATGGAGAGATTCTAATAATGATCCCTTTGGCTTGATCTTAGATAAAATGTTTTGAGACCTTGTTTTTCCAGATTAAGCCATTGAGCAATTACTCTTGTGAGAGCTTATTTGACACTCATTTTCTTGAAAAGGCAAGATCTCAAAGTGATTTAGGTGCTAACTGTGCCACTAATAAGTTCACACAGGCTTTGTTTAAAAAAAAAATCCAAAATAGGGAAACGGAAATATTGCATTGAAATATCTCTATATTGTAATCTACCAACCTGAGTTTGCACATGGTGACAGTGGATGGAAAAAATTCCCTCTAACAGAGAGACAGGAATTTGGCAGTGGCCACCAGCCTCCATTGGCTGGGACTGAGAGGACAGGAAAGATGGAGCACGATCCTGATCAGCTGATGAGGACAACCTCATCATTACAGCCTCTGTGGCTAATTTGAAGCCATGCATTGCTACAATGACTCTGATATGACACAACTGAGTCATACTGAGGCTGTTACTGTGCACATGTTGGTAGCTTTTCCAGCATAAAGTTGTTTTAAAAAATGACTAAATTACATACATGTCTTGCTATGTGGAGATTTGATTTTGGCAACAAACTCAAAAAGATCGATGACTAAAATATTAGCTAACAGAGCCTGTCATGTAGCAAACGTAAAACGAATAGAGCACAAAAAACTTTATCGACAGATCAACATTAAAAGAAAAGCCGTGACACACCCACAGCTCGGCCGATCCAAAATGTGAGGGAGCACGCACAATGCCGCCCCAATATTAACAGCGTAAACTGTGCATGTTGTAGTTTTCTGCCTTAATGCCACACAGGCACATTAACTGCACATTTACTGCTGCTGGTGATTACTCTGAATTTTATGGAAGGAAGACAGAAAAACAGAGGCAGCTTGTAACTCAGTTTTAAGAGCTGCTTCAGTCAACAACAGCTCGTATACAACACACATTAGTCTGGGTGCACACGAGGTTGAAAGAAGATGCAACTGACAGCGTGTTGCGATGAGTGAGGGACGTTACCGGCACAATTATAAAAATCACCGTAGACTGAGGGAAAGCGATAATACTGGAAATGAATAAGTAATAGAAAAAAGAAGCAGAGCATCCCGGCGTACCGTTGTCGATGGTGTTGTTGGCATTGTGCAGCGGCTCTGGAGAGGGGGAGGATGAGGACGAGTGTTTCAGAGCATCCTCCACTCTCTCCCTTCTCTTCGACTCAAACTCCAGCGCCTCCTGCAGCTTCCTTTTCGCCTTCTTTTCCTTCTTCAGTCGCTTTTGAATGGAGGCTACATGCAGAAGATGAGAAACCAGTTAAGAGTCTGTTCAGTCAACCTGCCCAAACCCTTCAAAAAGCCTTTATTGATACAGTATCATCCACCTGAAAGTACATTTCTACCCCCCCTCTCCTTTTTTTCTTGTTACCTCTGCTCTGTAGCTCAGAGTTGAGCTGTCGTTCCAGACTTTCTCGCATCTCTCTTTCCCTGTAGAGCTCCATCTTAAGCTCCCTCTTCTCCGCTTGGATCTGTTTGTCCTGTGCTCGGGCATTCTCCACAGCCACCTTCAACAGGCCCTGAATGCACGGGATTTCGGCACAGAAACAAGAGTTTAAAACACACAGTACCTTTTTTGAAAATATTCACTAGGCATTGATAACATGTTGGTGTAGATTCTCAGTCATCCTACGAATGAAAAAGAAAGCCTTGAAGAAGAAGAAGCCCGGTTGCCTTTACTCCTGGATGTGCATTGATACGGCTCATCATTTTGTCAGTGTTGAAAAGAAAAGAAACATCTGAACTTGGCTAGTATTGCTTTGGCCTTTTGTAGGGACTACCTCACAGCTTGCTGGTGCCCACAGCACCAGTTGCTGTTTCAATCAGGTGTCAATACGAAAATACGAATATGCTCATTAGGAATAGAATCTACGGTACATTCACTTTGCAGAAACAGACTTTTAAAACCCAGTCATACCTGTATGTTGGTGAGCAGTGTCTCCACTGACGACAGCCCGTCAGCGAATAGGAATGGAGCAGGAAATCCATGCGGCAGGGTTTGACCCAGTGTAGACTCTTCTGTCAGGGGCATATAAAACAGGATGTATGCTTAATTTCTTTGAGTGATCTAATTCAAAAAATATTTCAAATACTTTTTTTTTAATCTAAATTTGACACGAGATATGCTTTATAAGGACTTTTCCACAAAAAAAGACAGTTTAGTTCAAAACCCCTTTTTTTGGCTGCATCATCATTATCGTCAACGTTGGAGTTGATGACATTTATTTATCAGTTCCCACCCACATTACAGTGTGTTTCCGATTTAGATGTTTAGATCTCTTTTTTCACTTTTTAAAATAGCTGTGATGTTTTTCTATTTTTCACTGTATGTTTCACTATGGAATTGGATTAAAAGCAGTCTAATTAAAAAGTTCAGTGTTTACAAAAGTCAGTGTATCTGATTGCATTGCTTAAATAAACTTTTTTGCTCTTTTGCCGGGGGTTAACAGCTTGTAGCTGTAGAAACATGGAGCAGATTAGCTAGAAGCTTAGTTTTCCATCAAATGTGGAGGCAGGGTGGTAATGCTCAGACCTTATGTGTGTATTTCACATCAAAACTCTTCAAAACTTCTGTGCTCTATTTTCAAATTGAAAAAAACATATTTTCTAAGCAGTCTGACAGTCATTTTCTGCCTAAAAAAACATTAAAAGTTATGGAAATAGAACGATTTTCATGGACGGTAGCTATCAAGAGTGAACTTTATGAAATGGTAGTGTTTACCAAGTTGGAAAAGGCAGCAAAGCAGCATTAGAGAAATCAGTTGCCCAAAACACACTCACACACAGTGTACGGGGGTCGTTAGTATTCAGACAGTCATGTGGGGTACTAATTGACAAGGATTAAAGACATCCTTGATTTCTGTGTGTGTTCATTGTGAGTGCGTCACAGTGTCTGCTCAGCCCTTAATGCCTAACACACCAACAACTGGGTTAACTCTGCTGTGAAATTAACGCTGATTAAGATGCACCCTAATACACTCACACAAACACACACTCCATCCCCTATCTGCCACTTCATCCATACATCCCTCGACTCCACCTTTCTGCTCTCTCATATCATTTTTCATCACTTTTTTGTCTCCCTTCCCCTATTTTCTTTCTCACATCTTCATCTTTCTGCACTTTTTTTCGCTGTCATTAATTTTCATTTTCCTGTTCTCCGTAAAGTCTTTTTCTTTTTAAATCTTATTTCCTTGCTTTCATTCTTTGGATTTTTACCCAATAGAATCATCTTCCCCCTCACAAGGATTTTTTCCTTATTTGTTTGGCTTTGGAAACATGAACCTAAAGGTTTATTAATACCTGATAATTATTTGTATGTTTATGCTTTAAAAAAACCCATCCCTGATATCAAACTGATGCAATTGTTGAGCTTTTAAGTCTAATTTCCATGCCCTAATATCCTTCTCCTCATGTGTAACAAACTTAATAGCTGCTTTCTTGTTTGGCCACTAAAAAAAGAGCAGTAAATAAAAACAGGTGAAAAGAAGAGGAAGTCAAGGGTCAAAACGTGAATGAATATATAGAGACGTCAAAACAAAGCCGGGTGATGTCCAGACTGTTTTGTTTACATGAGTTCTTTTTCAAAAGAGGCATAAAGTCCTGGACAAGCCCTGTGGATGGCTGTGGTCAGAGCAACCCTGCGAGCATCTGCTCTCCTTTTCCCCATCGCGACTCCGTCTCTCCGACAGCTTACACTAGCTCTTCCTCTCCTAACACACAGGGTATCAATACACGATGACCGAAGAGAGACCTTATGTGTAAACATGGCACCTCGACAAGGAAAACCTCAAAGGGATGGATGCTGCAAGCATGGACGTCGTGTCACTCACACCCCCAAAAAAAAAAAAATGAAGTTGGTGTAGCAACTCTATATGTAACCAAATCTGGGTAGATTCCATCACTTTGAGAAAACACGCCGGGTGAGGTCATTTCTGATTGCAGCTTTAGTTCATTATGTCGTTCTGCTGCCGTAATCGCTGCAATACACCGTCCAGATGGAGGGAGGCCGCCAAGAGCTTTTTCTGCTGTCCCCCCGAGATGCTGTGTATGTCTGTTAGTGTTACTGCAAACAGCGACGCTCCCTGACTAAACACATTTGAGCAAAGTAAAAACATCACCACCTAACCGCACCTACCTCTGGTTCTGACAGTTCGAGGGGGAGCTATCTCTTTCACACTTTTCTTTCAGTAGGTAAGCTTTAACCATCGGATATCCCAAACTACAAGAAAGATGCTGACTGCTCATATGTACCACACGCAATTTGCCTCTAAAAAGGAAAAAAAAAAAGGAAACGATTTTAGTGGGGGCCGTAAGCCGTCGATGCAGAGACCCTCATTATCATTTTGGCTGGCTACAGTAGGGACAAGCGGAGTCTCAGTCCTAAGGGGCTCTCCCAGTCTGAAAACACATCATCACTTCTGTGGAGAGGTCACACGGCCGAAAGCCACCACATCCACCCCAGATACCGCTTCAGGTAGGCGGTCTTTGGCACGAGCGTCTCCCCTTTTCTTCCCTCCTGCCCTTATTGATCTTTAAGGGAGTGCTCTCCCTGCTGAGGTCTGCAGAAGAGCTCCGGGAGCATGGACAGAGGAGGAAAGGTGGAGCGAGAGTGAGAAATTAAATGAACAGAATGTGTTAGAAGATGGAAAATGCAAAAGGAGGGGGGGGGGGGGGGGCTGGTGGAGGCAAGAGAAACCCTGCATGCTTTTAGTGCCTGACCTCTTGACCCCTTTTATCCATGCCTCCTTCACTTATCCCTCCTTTCTTCCCTTCTTCCCACTAAGTCTTTCCATCTTCTATCAATCTCACACTCTCTCCTTCGCCTGATTGATGGCTCCGACAGGTGATCAATGGGAGGGGAAAGCATCCTGATGCTTCTATTTGTCTGTTTGTACATTTGTCTGTCTAAATGAAGAGTGTGTGTGTGCTATAGATGAGGACAGCCCTTTAAGTGAGGACAATTTGTCATTTGTCAAAAGAAAAAGGTTGAGGGTTTAGATTAAGGTGGATAATGCAACATCCCCTCATGTATAAATGTGTGTGTGTGGGTGTGTGTGGAGGGGGGGGTTCCAACCTTTGTCCTTTGTTATTTTCTTTATGGGCGCAGCAGAGTTGGTCAGTGCAACATCAGCATCAGCTGACACCAGTCCTGTTGAAAGAACACACTGGTTTTAGGAGTGTGTGTGTTTGTGTAGCTTGTGATAGCAGTCAGCATGTGTGTGTCTGTCAGTGCGCTGGATGTTTCTTTCATTTGTCATCTCCCCCTTTAAATATGGCAAGCATCATTAAAAAAAAGAAGGGGAAAAAAATTGCGAAACCTGATTGAAAAAAGAGAAAATCTTCTGCTTTTACGAGGCACCGAATTGCTGCGCTGCTCAAAGACTAATTATCACGACACAGACGCGGCGAAAGGTCAAGAGCGTAGAAAGCAGAGACACTTCAAGGTTGGATATTTCAGTTTCCAAGAATATACGAGGAAAATAGGAGCAACAGTGGTGCCTTGAAAAACAGCCCCGTCTTTAGCCGCTGTTTGTCCCTTTCAGGCTGCTGTAGAGACGTGGTCTGGACTATGTTTGAGGTGTGTGATGGTGTCTGTGTGTACCCAGTCGTTCAGGTGAGCTGGAGGCAGAGCTGCTGGGCTGCGACTGCAGAGGAGTGTTGGTTTCATCCACAGACGGAGACAGAGAGGGACTGTCACACACTCTCTCCTGAGGACCAAGAAAAGAAAAGATTGTGTTGGATTAAAAGAACTCCGACATATGGAGAGAAGCAAATTTTCCCCCTTTGGTTCTATTCATGGCTTTTCAAAAAGCCAAAAATCTTTATATTCCTTTAATGCCCGAACCGAGCAAGTTGATGAAGTCTCGAGGCCTTTGCACATCAAGTCTGAATACGCCATCTGTTGCTGTCGCACGCTCACGAGGTAAAATCGATGTCACGTTAGTCAGTTTTACAGACGGTTTCCAAAACGTTAGTTTTCCAAGACAAATCAGAACTATCTTAGAAGCAAGCATCTGTTGGAATGTACACAAACAGGGCATCTTCTGTTCTTTTTTCTAATGTACATCTGGTTAGGAAATTCTGATACACACTCAAAATCCATTCCTCAAACCCGGACTGGATTGATCTAGTATGGATTTTTGCCAGTTATGGATTATTTCATTATGTTCACAGTAAATGTTATGATGCTGACATGAGTATTAAATAAAGTTCTGAAGATGTACATGAGTAAACTGAAAACAACACTAAAAGAAAATGGTTTTTTTTTACAAACTGTAAGCTGTAAGCTGTTTTTTTCCAATAATTACAACCCCCCCAAAAATTTCTTTTTAGAATAATACTTTACCTGTAGTTTAAAGCTGTCTCACTGAAGGAGCAACTTTACCACCCATTTTAATGTCTCATCAGAGTTCCCGGAAACTTTGGTCACAGCTATCAAAACAACTCTAAAGCACCTATGAAATGAGGGCTCTTCACCGGGCAGATCCTGGTGGAACGAGCCCGTTTGTGTTTGAGCCTCACCTTGATGACAGGCGCGCGGTGGACGTGAGTGTGTATCTGCTGGGCTGCAGCCGCCATGTTGGCAATGGTGCTGAGGTGGTTCATCTGGGACATCGCCATGGCAACAGACGCAGGCGGCAGCCCCATGGGCAGCAGAGGGTGGGGCATCATCATGAAAGGCAGGTCCAATCCTGGGAAACCAAAGAGAGGAAAAGTAACTCGAATGGGCAGAGAGATTCCATGTTTTTTGTTTTGAAACTGGAAATATTTAAGTGACCTCAGACGGAGCGCAAAACTCCTCTTAAACTCCTGACACACAAATCTGGAATAAAAAAAATCCGACACATGACCTTTTA
Organism: Menidia menidia; assembly: GCA_907169785.1. Taxonomy (NCBI): domain Eukaryota; kingdom Metazoa; phylum Chordata; class Actinopteri; order Atheriniformes; family Atherinopsidae; genus Menidia; species Menidia menidia. Next base: position 7,034,622 of record CAJRST010014446.1, on the reverse strand, counting down.
GAGCTGCTAGAGAAGCGGACAGCATTCTGGGTGTCAGCACCATTGGATTCTGATTCCCTGCTGTTATCAATTTAGCCATGAGTACAATTACATTTGGGAGATGACGCTTTTAAATGCTCCTGACAGATCTCTGGCTTTCAGCGCAGCTGCTGATACACTCGTTCGTTCCGCAGGAAGTCCTCTGACTGGACGCTGCCGCAGACGTTAAGACTTAAAAAACTGACCAAGAGAATGAGCAGCACTGTATGAGCAGTCGGATTTTACAATGTCAGATCCTCCGTTCTGAGGGTTAGAAATGATCATTTAGCTTTGTGTTCTTCTTCAAATAAAACACGTAGCACCTTAATACACAGCTTAGCTTGTGTACTTTATCTCATGTCATCATCTTTTCTTATGGATCCATAAAAGGAAATCTACCATCTTCAATCCCTCTTCTCACCTCCTTCAGCTGGTTCCTGTCACTGACCTGTATTTTTTTGGTCTGCTCTGTGTTCCCCTCATGTTGCACCTTACTTCATGCCTTTCCCCCCTCTCCTTGAGAGGATGTTCCATTTCTTTTGTCCCGTTTTCCCCCAAAAATGAACCCGCTAAAAGAGTAACCTCTGACCTTGGTGCCCTTCTCACCCCTAGACGGGCCCCATTTTAAGAGTTGAGCCCCCCCCCCCCCGGGTGGACACACAAACGCACGCTCACACGCCGAGGCGCTTTCACTCCAATGAAACAATAACACTGATTGCTGTTGTCGTGACGACTGAAGTGATAGAATAATCAATGTGAGTGTTTGTCGCTTCCTGCTGCCCAGTGTGAGCGTGCAAATACATTACTTCTGCAGTAAGAAAAAGAGCGAGTATCTGTTTGTTTGTGTGTCCATATGTGTGCGACTGTGTGCGGTGTTGATGAATTGAGTCATTTAGTAGAGTGTGTGCTGATTAATCCAGGCAGAGTGTTAATACAGGAGATGGGAACAGATTAAATGGCGTACATTAACAAATATTGGTAACCTTTAAACACACAGCATGAAGGTGTTTGTGTGTGTGTGTGTGTGTGTGTGTGTGTCCTTCCTTTTTTCCATGAAGACCAACTAAGTGTGTCATCGGTTTGGATTTATGCATCTGTCTGTAAATGGCGGTGTGCTCTCACTGTTGGCCAGTAGCTGCTGCTGCTGCTGGAGTTGCTGTTGATTGACAGCTCCTAAGGTGGCCCCCCTTCCAGGACCCCCAGCTGCACCCCCCCCTCCTCCGGCTCCTCCTCCCACGGTCGGAACTCCTCCACCACCTCCCGCTCCTCCGCTGTGGGCGCCAGCAGGGGGGCTGGTCAGGCGCTCCTTATCCCAGGAACACTCACTCCCTCCTGGGCAGAGATGCAGACATTTAGATTCTATTAGTGACAAAGCCTAAATGTGTGACCTGTCAATATCCATCCAACCAAATGATACACTTAAAAATTCAAAACCTGAGTTTGACCTTTTCTTTTAGATGAAAAAAAAACAACAGCTCTTTGATTTCAGAGGAATATAAAGATGGTTTCTTCATCCCCTCACTGGAACAACAGCTACTTCTAAATATACGTTTAATGTTTTTACAAAAAAGTTTGACCGTGTATCTACACTTCTGATGGAACATGGAGATATTTAAAATAGAATTCTAAACACATTGTTTACAGTGGGAAAACAACATCAACATTTAAAGAGATGTTAATGACTGTAACTAATTGTGTCAAATCAAACCGCCTCATCTAAATATTTTTTTTATTGAAAATTAAAAAATAAATTTCTTTAATTTGTTAGAGTTCCACTGAATGGCTTGCACACAATGGAATATTTATGACAAAAAGTTTTGACAGTTTTTGGATTGTTTTGACAGAATTCTGTCAAGCTTCTCTTGACTGTCATCATTTCAAAAGCAGGTTGGGGAATTCAGCTGTTTTCAGTTTGTAAAAAACAGTTTAATATCTTAAAAAAGTTTGTTTTCTGAACAAGCACTCAGTTTTTTTAAAACAATGATTTCCTCCCCCATTGCTTTCCTGTGTTTTTTTAAATTTCTCTTACAATTTTTCTAAATAGAAAAGAAAAGATGAAAGAACTTGAAAATGCTTTAAAATATTGTTTATGATCATTTCTGTTTATGTTAGATTCATTTGTAATTCATTTTTCTGTTTTTTTGTGGGACACTTGTCACTGTATCCAAACCAACCTGATGGTCATGACGCTTCTAAAACATGTCTGGTGTTTGTAAAATGTATTTAATGGCTTTCTCTCTTCACACCTTCACTTCTGCCTCTCTCTCTTTGCTCCCATGTTCCCTCCTCATCCATCTTCATCTCCCTCCATTAGTTTGAATTAGCAACCGTCTCTCTCTATTATTGCCTACTGAATTCCCTGTGCTCAGTGTGTGTCAGTGTGTGTGTGGATGACAGCTGGGCCTCATCCCTTCTGCCATTTACACCGGGGAAGAAAAGAAGAATAAACAGATGGGCAGATGTTCTCTCTCTTTCTCCAGCTCTCCCTTAATTTTTTCCTTGGCCTTGTCCTTTTCTCTTTCCCCCTCTTCCCGGTCACTCCTTTAGCCTTTCCACATTTCCCTCCATGTCTTTTTTTGAAAATAAAATTCAGTTTTCACTCTTTACTCTCTTCTTTATACTTCTTTACTTATAATTTATACTTCCTAAAATTGGATCGGTAGTCAGTTAAACTTTAAAGTCTTCTTCATCCAAAACTCAGTTTTGATCAAAGTATTATGAGTAAATTGAATTAACAGTGTTTAAAGAAAAAAGAGCATGAAAAAATTGTTCCATTTCATAAACAGCCACTTCAGTATTGTAAAACTAAATGTTTCGGTCATCCCTCCATCTTCAATCCTGTTCAAACATCTGTCTTTGTTTATGTCACCCAATACAACTTCAGCATAACTCGAGTAACACAGGTACTGGCTCTGTTTCCAAGATTTACAGCTTGTATACCCACTTCACTCTTTTTTTATATTAAAACGAGCCTTTGAAAAATTGTCACAACATTTTCCCAAAGATGTTTTACAGAGAGTAAAATTGAGACCTTAAATTAGGGCCTCAAGTTTGTCCTTCATGTCAATCTGATTTTTGACTTATTCATTCTTAGTCAAATCTTTTAGAAAATAAATGCATTGTCGGCATTTACCCCTCCAGACCAAATATGGCTTCAAAATAGCCCGCAAGCTAATTTCAGCTCAAAAAGCAATAAGTACAGGAGTTTTTGTTGATGGTTTAAGACGATTCCATTCTTTTGTGATAAAATCATTGTGCCCAGTTCAGCATTCCATCAGAGTTAACAAAGAAAGAGAAACACTCGCTCCGGCAGTCCGGCTCTGACTGGCAAATTCTGGCAGATCACAGGTGGTCTGGCCCACGCTGTGGACTAAAAGGCCACCGGAATTGTTGAGAAAATTAAGGATTTCTGCGAGATCCACATTGCAACTTAAAACTCAATGAATAACAATGCCATAAATAAAACCTGCTGACACTCCAAAGAAATGGAGTAAGGGCAACTGGACTTCTCCCTTCTGGAAGACAGAGAATTTAAACCGACAACTGTTCATACTGTCCACAGGAAGCAGTCTGTGATAAAACAGAACTGCGACAGGAAATTAGTCCACACATGTGCCCACAGACACCAAAGTGATTTGATTCGATATTGTACCTCCACAAATGGAGTTGTGTAATTGCTTTATTTTGTTTAGTTTGTTTTCATGCAACTTTCCTCCAGGAAAATGGAAAAGCATGAGACTTTTACCAGAAATGTGGCACATTCCAGGTTAGAAGTTTTTAACTTTTGATGTGGACCTGGATCCGGAGCCAGGATTACTTATTCATCCTCGGTGGCAGCGTGCAGTCGCACACTGCTCCGGTTTTGGCACACTTTGGCCCGACAATTCACCAGCTGCAGTTCAGTAGTTAGAATTATCTTCCTCCGGCTCCTGCCAGAGTCTCTAATGTAGGCTAGCGAGTAGGAGAACATCCTGCCCCGTGCACGGTGTCACACCAGTTTCTGCACGATAACCAATCAAAGTCACGGGCCTCATTCTGGTTAACCGGTTAACAGAGAGTCTCTGTTTGTCTCATCCTGAGTTTTGTGTTAAACTCACAAAAGGTTAACATCTTATTACACTAATTGCAAATATAACAAATACAATATGCAAAATAATTAAACAAACCTAGCATTTCAATTACTAGTCTCTCTTTGATTGTGGAGCTTTTCTCTTTTTTCTAGGGTACTTGTGTAACATGCAGGGATACTCTGATGACATATCATTGCTGTAATGTTTTTTGAGTCAAGTTTCATGGTCAGACAGCTGTGTGTGTCATGCGTCCAGATGGCAGGAACAAATGAACGAGAGTTTGATCAGAGGATTCCAATAAAAACTGGAAGAAAAACACACAGTCATTTTCTCTTTAGCTCTCCTCTTTTTTACCTCATACCTCCTTTTAGTCATGACTTAATTGTTGTTTTTCCAACTCATCTTTTCTTAGCACTTCCTATTTACTTTTAAACTACGCAAATGTTTTTCAGCCTCTTTTTCCACCTCTCGTTGAAATAGTAAAGATGTGGTTTTCACTAACACTTTTCTCTGGTTCCATTACTCCTCTCATTCATCCATCCCTTAAACCGTCGTAAAACAGAAACACGTGACTGACACCATGAGCAGAGCAAGCGATCCACTTACACCCACCAAACATCTGAGCATCTTTTTCTCTCCCCCCCGATTTCCTCCGGCCCTAAATATCCCGTTCTCATATTTTCCCCCTCTGTCCACCCTTGCTTTATTTTCTTTTTCATTTCATACACTCGCTCTCATGCTCCATTGTCCGCCACAGTTTCCCAGGCCGGTGCGAGTGCCCCTCACAAAGAAAACAAGGTCGGACACTGAAAAGAAGGCTCTCCGAGAACGCACAAAACAAGGGGTGGAAAGAAAAAAGGAAAAAAAAAATCACTCTAAATGAAATAAAAGAAGGCAGAAGAACTGAAAAGATGAAGAATAACAGTGGGAGGGAATAAATAAAAAATGAGTTGGCTAAAGAATAAAACGAGAGAACAGAGGAAGAGTAACTCTATCAGCCCATTTGCCAGGTCAGCTGAAGAAAAGGAAGAGACTGATGAGGAGAAAATAAAACAGGAGAAACAGGCTGGAAACAGAGGCAAAGATTGCTTCCACCTTTCTACTCAGCTTTTTGTTTTTCTGTGTTTTTAATAATTCAGAGAAGCAAACACAGCAGAGATTGAGTGGACTGGGAAGTGTGAGTGTTCTATGGCAGACGTGAAAAAAAAAAAAAGGCTAGACGGGACACGATACTCAGATATCAATACAACAGTTTGGATTAGAAGATTTTGAAGCATTTTTCTTCAACTATAGCTTTAAATCATACTGTATAACATTAGACAAAAGTTCTTAAACTAAAGCTTTTAATTATACTTTAAGACATTAGACACAGGGTTTGAGAAGTGACAAATTCATTATGATTAACCTTTTGTAAAATACCCTTATATAGTGTTGGATGGGGGTTCCCAGTGTGTTATGCAAATTAACATTTCCTGCAAAAAAATAATTAATCCTGTGACTTTTGTACAGTAAAAATGTGAGAAAACTCTGAAACTTCTCGCACATGATTTATGCTCATTCACTAAGATTTGAAACATCAGAAGGATTATTATTATTTCTTTCACTTAAATCAATTGACTTTTCCTGACAATGGTTGCTCCCCCACCGGTGGGATTCCCGTACACTGACAGTAAGGGATCTGAATACTCCATAACCCACAGCCGTCATCATAAAATTCAGAGAATGTGGAGACATCTTTGTGCAGAGGCCAAGCAGCAGAAAATCAGTTTGGGGTGTCCTTAATCCTCAGGCAGCAGTGCATTAAATAAGCATGAGTCTGTCAAGGAAATCACGGCATGGGCTCAGAAACACTTCAAGAAATCTGAGCAAACCACTCACCATGCCATCCATGAATGCAGGTGAGAAGTAGCCACGTTTGAACATGATGAATAAATCTCATCGCCCTCACTTTAAGTACAGTAAATGCATTCTAATATGGATATTCTTTTTTGGGAAATCAATTAAAATAAGGATCACCACCCAACATCCTGATCACACGTGAAAGAGGTAAGAATGCTCACTTGACAGAATAAGAAACAGTAAAATGTCCTAAAAGCAGAATGAGCCACCATCCTGCTTTGTTCTTTTTTGCAGAAAGTCGAGGACACCACTGAAAAAATGGTCTCAGTTGTGGTCAGACAGATATGAGCCATTAGGGGTGTAGAGGCTCTAACACTTAAATATGTTTAATGGTTTCAGTTGGTTCATTTTCCCAAAGAGGTCTGAGCAGCCTTGTGTCTCAGATATTTCTGATATTTATCACTCAACAGCACAAGCCTTTTTATTTAGATCTTTTTTGCCTTTTTTTGGCGCAGCTCCTGCCCTCTCATTTATTGGCTCTTCTTATTTACAATGTCCTCTTATCTGTATGACTACCAGAGGAATTTCCCCGAGATGAAGAAACCCCAGAAAACCTGATGATTCTCGCAAGTTTTGTAGTTTTAAGGGGCTTAACTTTTTTTTTAGTTTTCTTTAGTTTTTTTGTTGCCCCTATCATTTCCTAATTTTCTGAAGTTGCTGATGGTGTTAGTTTTGCTCATTTTTGCTGATGTTAACATAACCTCAAAGTCCAAAGGCCTGATTGGAGCTGAGGTGGGTGTAGAGTTCATTACACAGAAAAAAAAAGCTAAACAAATCGGCTTAAAAAGTTCCACATGCCTCGAGGGTTTCTGTTGATTATTGCTAATGTCCACATGAAACTTCCAGAAACTGTCAAAACGTCCTGACTACAGCGAACAATAAATGAATACCTCTGTGTGCTGTGTCTGTGTGTGTTCCACCTGTGTTAGAGTGTAGGTCGTCGTTGTCAGACTCGTTGCCGTTCTGGAGACTCATCATCATCTTCATCTTCTGCAGCTTTTGGAGCTCGGCCATGGCTGCCGCCGTCAGGCCTGTCACAAAACGCACACAGACACACAACGGTCAGGATCCTCATGGTCATCATGGTCATCCACAGCAGCAGCACACTGACATCTAGATGGCTAAAACACCATTAGATCAAACATTCTCACAGCTACACAACAGTGTACAGCTCTGCACCGGCCCATGATCCTTTGCAGCGAGCTGTGACACACACGCTGGCGGTGGGACCCAGCTGTGGATGTAAAACTTTCTTTTAAGCCTCAGCGTTTTATTGAAATATTTCAGGGTGTGAGTACAGTTTCAAAGTCGCCTCTGTCCTGATGCATACGCACCATTTTGCATACAGGAAAAAAAAAAAAACTAAATATATCCCGAAAGAACGCGGCGCACACACACACAAACACACAAATCCACACAATCACACACACACTCTCTTTTGTGTGGACCAAGATCCCTGGCTCTGTGCAGTGACCTGGAACTGACTTCTATACACAACAACCAGCAGAGTGAGAGAGATGACCCTCTGTGTGTGCGCGCGCGTGTGTGTGTACGTGTGCATGTGTCTCGTTGTGCAAAGTGTGCGTGTTAGCTTTTGCATTGTGCTGAGTGTGTCTGTACAGTTTGCTTTCATGTATAAATGCATGCTTATCTGTGCATTCTTTCCCCTGTGTTTGTGTGTGTGAGTGTGTGTGTGTGTGTGTGTGTGTGTGTGTGTGTGTGTGTGTGTGAGTGTGCGCGTATAGGTCAGTTGGTTTTGCCCCGGTCACGCTTGATGGCCTCAGAGGAATGTCCATTACACGCTGTACAGTTGTCTGTAAGCTATAAAGAAAACAAGATAGAGAGAAGGGGAAGAGGGAGGGCTGGGGGAGGAGCTGCTTTGAAATTTAATTTAAAGCAGGATGGATGGATGAAGGAGGAGGAGAGGGGGGTGTGGAGGACACAGAGATGCATGCTAGTTGACCCAGGCAAAGTAGTTATTTCATTCTCATATTTCTCCTCCATTACCTTTAGACTAGAACTTTAAGTATATCTCAACGCATTTAATTAAAGAAGGGGATTACATAACACAACAGCTATCATATAATCCCAAAAATATAACACATTTTTATCTGAAGTTTCTACTTTTTCCTCATGAAAAGTCCATCATGTACGTGTGTTGACACTTTTAGTTTAATTCTGAATGTAGGGCTTTTGTGGGTCAAAGTTATTTTTTTCACCATAATTTAAGAGAACACAATCGGATTCACTTTAGCCCTGACATCAGACATATGGCAGATATAAAACAGTTTTATTCCCATACAACGGCAGAGTTTCATCTTTAATGTTTTTTAACTAAATGGATGAGAAAATCATTGGTCTGGGATCCACCCACACTTGTGTAAAACTATTTACAGAAGTCAAGAGCTTAATGTGAAAATGCTGGGTTGCTATCAGGACAGTTGACATCCGCTCTGATTTTTCACAACGCCAGTAAGTGACACTAACAGTGTTTACAATGTGGCAGTTTGTCATTCACATGTCGGCTGCTGCAAGGAATTGAAAGTTTCACCTGTAATTACTTTCATAGTGGATTTGTCAGCTTGTTTAAGCCAAACAGGCTGTGGTTCAAGCTTTGAGTGGATAGATTTTTCTTTTTTGATGAATTTTCCCTATGAATCAAACCTTCTTAGTTTTTAAAAACAAAAAATGTAAATTCAATTTGACTTTGGGTAACTGTGAGGGCTTTCTCCCCACTAAATTAATTAAGAAATGAGTCAGATTAAATCAAATATTTATCAAAGCCATGGTTTACTTAAATTTTGTCATTCTGTTTATTAACAATGCAAAATATAAATTCTAAAATCTGCTTTTGATACTTTTATTCTTATTATGTTGGATGATTCTATTAAGTTCTCAAGAGAATAAAGTCATATAAATAATGATTCCTGTAAAAATACATTTTCATGCTTCAAATTAAATGTATGGACACAGTATACCTTATTTATAAAAAAAATTCATCTGAACTCTGTAGATGTTTCTTTCTTTCTTTTTTTTTTCAAATCGAATCAAACTGCAGTGTCAACTGAAGGTGAGACGACAATAACAAGAGATCTTCAATCAGCCTAAAATATGTAACACAAATCCCATAAGAGACCAAGACCAAAAAGCAAGTGGTAGAAAGAAGAGAGTCTGTAGCAGGATGGCTGGACAACTGTCTGCTGTCTTGCTTAGAAACAAAAATGAGTCAAAGAAAGGTGATGGATGAAAAACACCCACAATTAAGAGTGGAGCGGGGGCTCAGCTTCTGTCTGTTTAGGATCATGCACTAATAATCTGCAGCTCACAAACCCAAATGACATTGCTTGGGTTTTGTGCTATCATTTCATAATCCTAGACAACACTTGAAATGATCTTAAGAAAGGTTAAGAGTCTGAAAATACCAGGAATAAAACAACATAAGAGCGGGATGGGGATGACTGACTTCCGTCCATGTGCCACTTCTCACCTCTCTCTAAGAAACAACTCTCTCCAGCTGTTTTAGCAGCTCTTTATCAAATATGTAGGGCTTTTATATCAATATTCACTGGAAGGCATCCACGGGCCTTGGTACCCAGAGCCACCGCCTAATGGCCTGAGGGTTATGTTTTGGTTTCCTCTCAGTTTCATACAAACTGTATACCCCACCCCCCTGCAATACAGGTGTTTAGCACACGCCATGACAAGAAACTCAGAGTGCGACAGACTGTTTGCTGGGAATGTTGCCATGTTTGACCCGCGGTTACAACAATCACAGGGCGCAAGTGAAGTGAGATGAGGTGGAAGACAGGTTGTCTCCTGCTTCTGTGGCAGCAGATGAGAGGTCTCCTTCACCTCCTGTGGAACAGCTACTGCATGACCGAGCCCGATATAATCCACTTACATGACATGCATCTACATTTCTGAGTCTCAAATGGCTCTCTGACACAGGCCTCCTCCATCCAAAATGAAATAAATAAATAAATAAAAATCAGCAGGACTGGTTGTAAAGTTAAAAGTGCCAACTGACAGTTTTATCACTGCTAAAAACACGTTGTCATGCATTCACAGTTCACCCTGTAAACACGGAAACCTGCGCCACTTTGTACATCAAAGCCAGCCCGATTAATGGTGCATTCAAGTACACCATGGCCAGAGTTGTTGTTTTCTTTCGTCTTTATATTTCCTCCCATTATTTCGGCAGGATAATAACCAAGATTTTTGGGTTAAATGGCTTGCCACATAAACTCAAATCTTTAAACATACTTGCTTGTGCAAAGTTTTTCTAAAATCATAAAAGACAGAAATGCTCAGAACAGTTAAAAGTTGAAAAAAACTAAACAAAGTGACGGTAACAAGGCAGAAATTCAGGCAGACATACAGGAAATGATTATGTTAGTACAGAGATACTATTCTTATCACAGACCTAATCTAAAGGTTTAGAGCTTAAACGGTGAACCAACTATATTTACCGTAGTCATACCAAAGACTCTAAATCTAACATCTGTAATCCTGTTTGTTGAGTGGAGATGTTCACATCGAATTTGTACTTAGGTTTAAGAATTAACATTTAAGTAAGAGGGACCATTCGGAAAATTAAATGGAAAATGGACTCCCTCTGTGGGGTCACAATGCTGTTCACACATCGATTGCTCAAATAAAGAACACCTTGACACACACTAACACACAAAGTTGCATGTAGACATGCATGAATCCTCACAGGCGTAGACACACACACACACACACACTTGGAGTGAGTCAGGATGCCCGCTTCGCCTCAGTGAAACCAGAAGTCGATCAATAGTGAGGGCAGAGCCACAATACTGTTCTCCATCATGAGTATCAAACACACACACACACACAGCACCGCTCTTTCCCTCTCGGATCAATGACTGTCCGCTGTGTCCACGGTTACCGTGCATCGACCCCCGTCGCTAATGGTGACCACGGAACCTTGGGAATTAGTGTGTGATTGATTGACAGAGTGCTTCAAAGACATACGCGCCATATAGAGCCGGTGTGTGTACACGTGTGTGCGTGCGCGCACAATATACATTTTCCGCGTGCCTGTGAGTGTGTGAGCCTCAGCATTCCCAAGTGGGTCGTCTGCACCTCATTTACCCATCTCATTTTCCCTTCCCGTGCATCATAATGCTTTCCGAAGGACAGACAGAGGAAAGGAGTACGAAGACTGAAAAAAAACAGTGAATCATCAGAGTAACATGATAATGTGAACTGCAAAATCAGGAGGTCATTACCAACAGTGCAAAAGCAGAGGTAAATTTGCCAAGACTGTCTGAAAATGAATTTAGTTTTGATGTAATAATCCATTTCATCTCTATCGTTTTAGTGTTCGTAATCAGTTCCTTGCCATGCCAGCAGTGAAGGAGCGGTCTGAAAATGGCTCAGAATGGCTCATTTGGTGTTGGTTTATCTAACCTGAACTGATGATGGTAATAGTCTCCGCTTCCCAAAACCACAACTTTGGGAAACACATCCTGTAGTCAGGAAAAAGATGCTCTTCTGTTTCAGAGGGGTCATAATATTGGTCAGCTTTGGACAAACAGAAAACTAAGAAAAACAAACCCAAAAAAGAAGAAAAAAAACAAATGATGGGTTTATAAGTGTCCAATTCATCCCCAAAATCTCTAAAGACAGTGAATGACCCCCATCTTCCAGGAAAAAATCAGATCAAGAAGAAAAACTGGATCTATCCTGATTGCAGAAACTTTTTTTTTCATAGAAAATGTTTATGAACAGTAGTATCAAACCTGTGTTGGAAATTGTTGTCCTAGAAAACTGCACAGCACACCCACTTTTTAAAATAACATATTCTATGAAAACGGGTTCATATCTCCCCAGGAACAAGAAAAAGAACTTTAATCCTCTCCTTCCTTAATTAAAACCAATTATCATCATTCTTCCTTTTGCGCTAGGTGGATGCCTTAAAAAAGAAAAAAAAACCTGAGTGATCCTTAAGGCTCTTCAGGCCCTCCCTTCATGAACTTGCGTGAAAACCCACCCCATTTGGCTACAGTGGTAAATATTTAATTGAGTGCACCTACATCTCTGAAGGAGTGCTTGAACGTGCTCTCGGAGTGACACTTTGAATAAAACAAACAGGGAAACAGAGAAATCGCTCTTTGTGTTCTGAATTTAGAAACACGCAGTCGAGTCTTTTTTTGTTTTGCTTTCTTTTCTTCCCGCGAGCACTCCGGAGTGCCAATTTACCAATGCAGTCGATTGCGCTTGTGCTGAGTCAAACGGATTTTAGCTCAGTGCTCGGGCACTTAGGTCGCCCATCTTTAGCTCGTACCAACTGTCCAAGACGCCCATTTGCAGCCATTTTGAGCTGGCCCTTTTGTGCTATTCTTTGTACTATTTATGCTGTCCTTGACTTTTAAGATGTTTCTGAATGTCTCAAAAGACTCAAGAAGTCTTGAGTCTTTTCATCCAATTTGATGAATATAAACTTTTTTAAAAATGGGCAACTCCAACGTTGTTCTCGATCCTGATTAAGAGGTTTCTTAGCAGTTTTTTTTATTTCTATGATCACACAAGTTACCTTATGGTTTAGTTTTAACATTGGAACCTGAATAATATACATATACTTTCAGAATGTAATAAGACAGTAATTAAGAAATCAATTTGCATTGCTTGCATTTGGACATCAAACATATTCTGTCTTTGTGGGGGAATCAGAAAAGTGTAAGGCAGTTAATAGCAGTAAAGATCTCAGGCCGCAAAAGCCTTCCAAAATACTGAAAAAGCTCTCACAAAGATTAAGTCGAACAATATACTCTAATCCGAGGCAGAGAAAACCGTGTCCTTTTGTCCTTTTTAATTTCCGCAGCAGAGCGGACTGGTCAGGAAATTTGTGCTGTTGCATTCAATGATCACTTATCTCCACTTAAACTAGGCATCGAACATAAATTGCCAAGGTGATCCAGCCAGGATCTTTCCTCTAAAGATCCAAAGTTGTACCTGACTCCATGTAAGTTAGCCTACCTCCCAGTGCAAGCCCCTGGTTAAAATGGGTTATTCGGATGACGAAAGTTGAGGGCTTGAGTGTTTGAGAGCAGGTGTGGTGTTCTTTCCTCTGGGAGGAGGCTACTCCTGTGGAGAGTGTGCTTGGTTTGCAGAGATAATTAGGTGGGAGCTCGAGCGCTGAAATAACATCCACATGAATGCCCGGAACCGAGGCTTGCTTAGCATAAAAGATGGCCAGTGTCATCCACTTCACAGTTTCACGTCGGGGCTAAATGGTGCGCGTTTCCCTCTTAAAAGGGGGATGTAATGCTTAAAAACGTATTCAAAGCAAAGAATATTCCCTCAGTAGCAAACTTAGCCAGTGGGGGGTGCTGGCCGCTAAATGTCACCAGTTTAGAGTTCGGATGGAGGAAGCAGAAAAACGTGATGCAGGAGGAGGAGAAAGATGAAAAAGACTTAATGCCACTTTAGTCCTCTTCAGCCTTCCTCCCTCCCTCCCCATCTCTGTCTGCTCTCCATGTCTGCAGGTGCACATGAGAGTCCTCGGATGAGTGTGTTCTCTTCAGCGCAAGATTGAAAGCACTTCATCTGTTACCCATACAGAGCGCGTTTCAGAGTGTGTGTGCATGCTCACGAGCCAGATGTGTTTATGTTTATCACTTCAAAATGGGAGTTTATGTAGCTTCGGTGTGTTTCCGAGGCCGCGTGTGTGTTTATATGAAGTGTGTGTGCGTGTATTAGAAGACAAGGCGAACCATTGAGCTGTTTTTGAAGTGAATTAACAAGTCAAATGAGTGCCGCAGAACCCTGCATAGGTTACCACACACACATAAACACACTCCCACGCTTATCATCACAGTGTCTTTGTTAAGGAAGATGAGGCCAATTAAACTGATCTCACTCTTTTGCTGTTGTTTCAGTCTCCTCATCCTCTTTACCCCTTCAGCTTTTGTCTTTTTTGGCCACCTCTCGCTGCTTTTTTCAGCTGGATTTCCACCGGTTTGATCCCCTCATCGCCTCTTCTTGTCCATCCTTTTGTTTTTTTTGTTGCATCTTCACTCCGTCTTTCCACCTCTGCTTCTCTTTTGCCAACGTTCTCCCACTTATCATTTTTCCCCTCCTGTGCCCTATCAAGCTTGTCGTCTTTTTCTCTTGTCGTGTCTCATGTCCTTGGCCATCTTCTCACTATTTCCTCCAAAAATCACTCACTCTGTGTGTTCTAACGGTGTGATAAATGCCCATCTGTGATTGGCCGATGACCCCCCATCGCTGTGGCGCCCGCGAGGTCGTAAACAACAGCTCGTCTCCCCCGGCAACGTGGCGTCTCCATGGACGCGGGGCCGCTAAGACGACCAACTCTGCGTGTGTGTGACTGAGGCGGATTGCGACATCCGACGACTGCCAAGTGTGTGTACGCGAGTGTGTGTTGTGTATGCCGCGTGTGTCTGTGTGTGTGTGTTTGTGTGTGAGCTAATGAGCGATCATAAGTGAGCAAATGTTTTCTCTGGGTTCCACTAATGTTCAACAAACACACACACACACACACATATCAGGTATGTGTGTGTGTCATTAGTATGCCACAGTGAGCTGTGTCCATATGTCACTGAACACAAGCATGTTTTATTTATCCTGGAGAAAAGGGAATGGAGAAGAAGGCCAACAGTCGCCGTCAAGGGAATGGAAGGAGGGAGGGATGGAGAGGAAAATAAACTGGCAAGATGAGAGGAAAAAGATTAGAGAGGTGAGAAAATGGAGGGGAGATGACAACCAGGAAGGTCTGGGTTCGAATGGGAGGAAGTTTGGAGAGGTTTACTAAAAAGGAGAGGAAGACGAGAAGGACAGAAGTGGGGAAGAGCAGTGTTGAGGGAGTAGAGAAGGATGAGATGAAAAGAGGTGGAGGGAGAGAAGTTGGAATTGAACGTGCAAAAAAAAGGGAAGTTGAGACGAACAGAAGGAGGAGAGAACGACGCAGTCAACGAAGCAGCGGGATAAGAAAAAAGGTAGATGAGGAGGAAAAGGAGCAGAGAAAAGAGGAGAAGGGAGAAAGCCTGAGAGAATTGTGAAGAAGGAAAAAAACAGGAAAAACAGATGCTGAGGAAGAGATGGATGCAAGAAAAGAGGTATAAATGATATGGGAGAAAGGATTAAGACTGGATAGAGGAGAACATCCGGAAAGCAAAGAAAATAGACAGAGAAGGAAAAGTAAGTTCAAGTGGAGATGGTAATTAAGTGAGAAAAATAGAGGGAAATGTAGAGGAATGAAAAGTTAGACCAAAGGAGAGAAGCCAGTTAAGAGAGGATGGTTACACTCCAGGAAAAAGGGAGGAGCCAGCTAGATGAGTTAAGGAATAAAAGAGGGACAGAGGAAGACAGTAACAACACGAGGAAGGCAACAATGTAAAAGAGGATGAAATAAATAACAACTTAAGGCAAAGAATGAAAGAGAAGAAAAAGGAATGACGGAGGGGAAAAGAAAAAAAGGTGAGTCTGAAAAAAAATTAGGACAAAAAAAAGGAGGACAGAAATAGAAGAAATAAGCTAAAACAAAGAGAGGGAAGAATAAAGGAGAGAAGGAATAATGAAGAGTGGAAGATGAGTTCAGGAGGAAAGGAAGAGAGGGAGGACGTGAAGAGTGAAGGAGGAGGGATGGACAGATGGAGGAGTGGGACCCCAGAGACGTGTCATTCATCACACCACCGTGCAATCTGCACTCCTTCGCCCTCTTTCTCCCATCTTTGTTTTCTTTCTTTAGCTTTTTATGCCCACCATCCGCTCCGTTTTTCGCTTCCCATCCCTCGGTTGCAGAGTCTTACTCAGTCGTTCCACCATCATGCTGATGACATCCTCCCTTTCACCACTTACAAATATTTTGGACCACCCCACCATTTTTTAATGTTCCGTGGCAACAGGAGGAAGTTTTTTTTAAAAAGTAGAAAAAAAGCAAACAGAAGGAGGAGTCAGGAAAACATGGAAGGATGGCAGCCAAAAATGGGAAATGGAGTAAAACTGAGGACAAGAAAGCTGTAAAGACAGACATGAGGCAAACATGAAGTGATACGGGGATGAAAGGAGGTAAAAGAAAAGAACGAGAGCTTGATAAATAAAATGTCGTTGGAGGTGGGAAACCGAACAGAGGGGTCAAAGACTGCGATGGAAGTGAATTCAAGATTCTTATTATTCTTATTTCAGAAGTTCAGGTTGACACAAAAGCTGTTTTGCTCTTGGTGAGAATGAGGTGGAAGAAAAAGCAACAAAAAAAACTTCTGAAACTCTACATTCTTCACTGGACAATTAAACAAGGAGCAGCGTGCTGCCTCAAACACTTTTAGTTTACTCCTTTTGCAGCTGATGCTAACTTCTAACTGTCCATCAAACACCGAGGCAAAAATTATTTAGCCACTGGCTCACGTGGGCTAACTTTTAGCCTGATGTTAGAAATAAAATCTGCAGTTCTGGCCAGATCCCCGGGACTGAAAACCGAATATCTAATCTTCCACCTGTAATTTTACTCAAACTAAAGGATGACATGGAGGGGAACACCTGTGAAAGTAAACGGGAAAAGAAAGAAAGAGAATAGAAGTGTGATTTGTGTCTCACCAGTGTGGGACAGCAGGTTGGGGGACAGCAGGCCGGGGAGCCCCGGGTGCAGCAGCCTGGGGCTTTCTTGGATCCCGGCACCAGAGCAGCGCTTGGGAGGACGACCCGGCCGAGAGCTGCAGGGGTAAAACAGAGAAAACCTTTTGAATGAGCCCAAGTTGAAACCAGATTTTCAGAGCTAAGCAGGGAAATAAGGTCATGACATAAATCTTACACGTCATCCTCAACAAACGTTACAACAAAAAGACACTCAAAGAAGAAACATTCAGTCTAAAAAATTCAGAATAAGTTGATTTTTTTTTTTTTTTTTTTACTGTCTTTTGTTCAAAGAAACTAAACCAGACTCAGCGACTTGTTCCCTAACGTTCTAATACTGGATCAGAACCTGATGAAGAACCTCCTGATCTATAAGGTCCCTAAAGACTAGTGAGTGTTTTTAAAATGTGTTTCCAAGAAAGATTTCAGGGGAAATCTCAAAACAATATACATTTTATATGAAGACAATACACAAATACCAATAAAAAGATTAAGATCTCATAACAAAAAAAGTAGCATTTACAGTTCACTGTAAGGTTTGAAATTTTATCTATCATACGGGTCATTTATTTTTTGTGGTCTTGCTGGTTTATAAATCTTAAATCAAACAGATTTTATATGTTATGATTCATTAATTTTATATTTTGTTTATTGTTTATTGTTCTTAAATGTAAAAAAGGCATTTTTCATTCAATTGAAAATATTAGGAACTAATAAAAGTGAAGTACAAAATAACATTTATGTTTGGCTTTTATAAGTCAAGGCAGTCATTTATTTACTGTGGCAATAGGACTCATCTCCTTTTCTATTTTTTACACTTCTGCACTTTTTTACAGTTTGTGATCCTCTTGAGCTCAGAAATTAAAAACTTGTGTGGCTTTCTGTGGGTCTGGTGTCACCTCAGCCGTCAGACACTAACAGCTGGATGCTCCAGCAGACACAGCAGGTCAGTCAGACGGAATCAAGTCACAACCTGACAGTAAACAGCAGCCTGGGAGACTTTTCACTGGCTCACGGGCTGGGGGAAAGTTGCACCTTATTGGTCTAAAAAACACTGAGGTGACATGTAATTGATCGTTCCTGGTCAGTATCACTGGGGAGAAAGTGATCAAGCACTTTTATTACGGATACATTTTAGACAGGATAAATAAAATATGTTTTGCAGCAGCCAGTAATCTAGGATACATGTAATTTATCAAACTGAGTACTGGGCTGATCACAAGTGCAAAGCTAATTCAAACAAAATAAAAAAAATGCCAATAATCTTGGATATTTTGTGGTCTTTTTTGAGTGTCAAAAGATGGTTGCACTTGTTCAGAATTTTTTGCAAGCGACTGATAGTCTGAAATTTAATATTAAAAAAGAAATAGAAATAGAAATAGAAATTAGAAATGTATGCTAAGGCAACAGCCATCATATATGAAGTATCTAGCTGCTCACAGATAATCTGTCTTATAGAACTATAAAGGTTACAATTAGACAAGTTGAAAAAAAAAGTGTATTTCTTCTGTCCATTTAAATGCGTTGGACATGCACCGATCTCTTTGGCTACCACAATATATTAATTTGTATGTGAGATTTTATTACTGGTTTTAAGTTAGTTAAAACCAGAAATATCAAAGCATTCAACTATTTTTGATAAACACTAACAAGCAAAACTGAATATCATTCTTAAATGCATTTTTTGTTACAATAAAAGTGTCCTTTTAACATTTTATCAGGTCACTAGACTTTTTCAGTGCATCCTTGGAAAGTCAAATTTTTCTCATTTTGTTGTCAGATGATTTCATTAATTTAACTTTTTCCTGACATTTTTTTAAACTTTACTTTTAGCTTTCTATTACTAAAAAGCAGTACGGTGGGGACTCAAGAAGGGATAAAAAGGTAAGCTAAACCATCAGATTTCAGGTTTCAGGTTTCATTATTAAAAATGTAATTTATTCATTGAGGGGATGCGACAAATGAGGCGACATTAGCTTCTAGAGGGACTAAATATGTCAACAATGTATAAAACAGCATCCTCCTTCCACAGACAAACACAGGATTACATGTTCTACATGTGCAAGTGAAGCTGAATAAACACCCAACACACTCAAGCAGCTTTCGTACCCTCCAGTTTTGTCTCACACACGCACATAACCTACTCTATTATGCATGTGCACGTAGGCATAAATAACCACACTCAAATACAAGAATACAGTAACTACACACATGGAATTTAACATAAAGGAAGGTACACACACTCTCACACACACTCAGGAGGTGCGCATGCAGGCCAACTCTCTGCAGGGTGGCTAAGTAACAGATGGCCGTCCAAAGTCATTTACACCTAGAGAGAGAAAAAATAAAACCTGTATATGACAAACACCACAGTGTCACTGCATGAGAGCAGAAATGAACAGAGCCAACTCAAAATATATATCCAGTAGGTTAAATAAGGGCATAAAATGGAAAAGCACAACATGGACTCTATGTCTAAGTTTACCAAAACTACATTTGTGACACTGATTTTCTACTTTTGCTGTCGATGTGGCCCTGTCAGGTAAAAAAAACCTCTTAAACATGTGTCTTTATAATAACATCTTAACATTTTTGTCATATTTAACCATCAGAATGCTTTATGATAGTTTCTTTGGACAGAATATGGGTTCCCTGCATAAGAGAATAGCAAAAGTTAGCTTAGAATTTTTCTGACCTGTTTACTGTAACATATGGTGAGCTATTGATTTTTTTTTTTACTTTGCACAAGCAATCCAATGGAGCATTTTTGCCAATTCTGAATATAAAAACAATTAATGTAAGAGGCTAAGAGGGGGATTTCTAAAAGAAACTAACTTATCTTATATTGTTGAGTGCAAATATGATTCAGCTGATTATAAATGGCATATTATGCAAGGTGTCTCTCATATCCAAGGCTCTGCTGTCAGCCCTGTACGTTTTTCCTCCAACTTGAATAGTTTCTGAGATTGCCTTAAAGTACACCTGGAAATGTGCCCTACAAATTGGGAGCGCTGCAGTAACTGAATTAAGAACGGAGGCTTCTCCAGAGCAGCAACAGTTACTATTGAGGGTGTGGCTTAGGTAAAGTCACTCACTCCAGTATTCGAACTGATCAGAGCCCATGTCAGGCTTTTTAGGAACATGCTGAATAAATCGCTCGGTCTCCCACTGGGAGGAGACTGGGGTGGGCGGGATGGGGGTGTGTGTGCTAAAAGATATGAAAGAGAAAACGACTGCAAATGTTTTTGGGTGTGATCCCTATGTGAGAAACACACTCACACAGAAAGAGAGGAAGGCAGAGGGGCATGAAGAGATGAAAATATGAACCTTCACTTTTCCTCTGAACTCTGCTTCACCT
>CAJRST010014446.1:6984242-7009657 GCA_907169785.1 Menidia menidia | reverse complement strand
ACAGAGGGAATTAGAGAGGATTAAAGAGGAGATAAGGAGATTGTTATATGGATAGACATGGAGTCAAATATTCTCCTTTGCTATCATCAAAATGAAGATTTTTTATAGTCACACGAAGATCTTTCTTCCTTGTGTTTTTTCAATTAACTGAAAGGAGCAATGAATGCATCTCATGTAGAGAAAAATCCTTCTTTCTTAGATCACTTTATTACCTATTTTAACACCCAAAAAGGAAAAAAAGTCAAACACAACAGCAAGATTGTCTTTAAACTTGACTGAGGTAACTTTGAGGCCCATTGGTCAGTTTAAAATGAGCATAAACTTTGAATCAGTCAAATGTTACTTGAGGCTGCTTAAGCCTAACTCACAGAGCAACAAAACAAATCCGAGCAAACTGATCTGCTGCACAGAAAACTGGTGTCTGCTCAAAAACAAAAACAAAAATCAAATTTAGTGATGAATGAAGGAAGACTGAAGACAGTGTGTTTTAGCAGTTCTGCTGTTGAGTTTTTTTTACCAGCAAGTTGCTTTTATTGTTTTGGTTGTTAGTTTTGCTCGGTTGTGAGGCTTAAGAATCACATCAATTTTAAGATTAAGTTTGTGTCTGTAAGTTTTTATCCCCTTTTTTAACAGAAAGAACGCTTAGTTTAAAAAAAAAAAAACTCTCATCGTTAACTTAACAGTATGACCTTTTTATAATAAATACTAGGTCCAGATGGCCTTGAACACATGAAGGGTTTTTCCTGTTCCAAGATATACTTCAGAATCCTCCGATCTGGTCTGATAAACTCCTCAGTTATAAGGAAAACATCCATTTTAAGAACTCATAGAAATCTGTGTACTTTAATGGCAGTATTGAACTGCTTACTGTGCAGTCTCCACGATCATAGAATCATCAGAAAAAAACATTGATGAGTGAGAGCTACAGGCATTTCCACGTACAGCTCAGTAACGCCTGACTCTTCTTCATGACCGTAAAAGTCCCCCCGCTGCTAGCCATTAGAGAAAAAGCCCCTTTTCTAAGGCCGCCCGTGCCATACCTGCAATCTGCATCCGGTTTGTACGCGTAAATGAGCCAATGGGCCGGGACCTGGTTGTTCCTGTCAGCGTGCATCACGACCAGCTCGCCGAAGGCTCTAAATAGATTCCAGTGTGCTAACAGCCTCGCTGACCATTTAGCGTGGGCCAGAGAGGTTTCGCTAAGATAAACATTTAGGAGAGAGGAAGATGAAGAAGGAGACAGCGGCAAAGAAAGAGTGATTGCGGTGAACGGAGGGAAGAGGCAAACGGGCAGGAGAGGAGAACGACCGGCTCAGAGCTTCATCAGATAAATGTCTCCCCTGTTTTTCCACCATACTTCCATCTTTCCTCAACTGTAGTTAATTTTCTCCCCCTCTGACTCTTCATCCCTCACCCCCAACCACCTCCTAGTCCTCTGCCTCTTCTTCTTCTACCTGTCCTTTCCTCCCACCTCCTCCTCTATCAATCTCTTTCTCCTCTCTCCTGCTCCCTCCCTCCATCTCTATCCCTCTCTGCAGTTAAGTCAGTGTAATGTAAATGATGTGCCATCGATCGCCTCTGACAGTGCAAGGACGCTCACCTCTCCTCCTCCTCCTCATCCTCTTCATCGTCTTGTCATCTCTCTCTTTCTTTTTCACACCCCTCCTTTATTCCATCTCTCTCTCCTGCTGCTCTTTCCTCCACCTCCCATCTTTTATCTCTCTCTCTCCCCATCTTCCCGTGTCTGTCTACCTCGTTCAGCCACTGCCTCCCACGCCTGTCATCTTTCATCCGTCCCTCTCCCTTCATTTTCCTCCCTTCTCTCTCTTTCGCCGGCCATCATTTATGCCCCTCTCTTCCTCCATTGTTCTTTCAGAGCATCTGCTCTCTCTCCATACCCCTGCCATCTTTTATCGCAGCCTCTCTTCATCTCTCCCCCTGTCTTTCCTTCCATCTCTCTTTGCTGTCTTTGCAGGCCATCTTTCGCCTCACTTAAAAGAACGCAGACCACCACTACAGTTTCAAATCACCTGCAGCATTAGAAAGGATGCTCTACAAACTCTGGAGGCCTCACGTCCACCGATTCTTTTGAAAAGAAACATCAGTGTACAGATTCTTATCTTTACACCGTGTACATTTTAACGGAAAGGAAAACAAGGCAGCATTTTCACTGTAATTAAGGTGGTAAAAATGTAATCAGACTCAGTGATGCTAGCAGATAGAGTTTTTTTTTGTGGAATTTTGATTTCAGGCCATGTGTATTCTCTGTTTTGTGCATGAACTGGAACAACTAATATTAATTTACGCATTTGCTTGATGATGATTGCACTTGTTTTAGTCGGTGAAGTGAGATCAGCATTGATACAATTAGGAGCCTTAATGGTGGTTTTGGTTTAAGTAGTTTACAGCTTCTTTTGATCTCTTTATAGTTAGAGATTAGTTATTCAGAGTTCCCTGTTTTCACTCTAAATCAGAGATTCTAGATAGGTTATAAACATAAGTTACAATAAAAGAGCTCTAACGAATGAGCTGTCAGAAGACGATGAAACACTGTCATTATCTGGGTGTTAAAACTGGTGATGATCTTTTAAAGTGACAAGTCTCCACCCACTAGTTCATTTGAAATCGAGTGTCACTCTGCTCAAATAAAATCCTGATTTCATAACTGCAGAACCGTATGACAAATCACCTCTCCAGAGTCTAAAGACCACCTCTATGCAGCAAACTCCCCGTCAGACTGCTGCATGTACAATGATCTCACAGAGAAAGGAGGGAAAAAAGAACGTTTTGAACATTTCATTGAAACTCTAAAGAATAAGTTAACTCCTGAGGCAAGAACAACACACTCATGTTTTCTAGGCCGTGAATGTGCAACAATGCTTTCCCACTTCAGGCCCAATGTGTTACTTTGTGTCAAAGACAAGCAGAGAATAAAAAGAATATCAAACACCTACAAATTAGACATGGCTTATGGAAAGCAAACCTAATTTGCAGTTGAAAGAACTCCATTAACATTTTTAAAGATCTCCCTTTGACAAGTGTAACCTGTGGTTACCAACGTGTTATTCCCAGAAACACACATCTAATTTTTTTTTAAAGAATGACTTTTTAAAAAAGCCAAAACAACAAAGATATAAGATCAAACTCCAACCAAGAGGTTACTGAGTGCTATGCATTTATTGATTAAAAAGATCAGCACTGCTGTTTCTTTTTCTTTCCTTTTTAGTCAAGGTTCAATTTATATTTTTCCGATTTGTGAGTGGTTAAAAATATTTGCACAAACGCAAAATGCTGCATTCAAGCAAGTCACAGTGAGGTCCTGTGATGCTCCGCATGCCTGCTCTGTCCTCTGGAAGCAGCGGAGAAACAAGTGGGAGCTGTGATTGTGACTAATGTGAAGGAAATAAAATTAAAGCCTTCTCATCTGTTTTACTGTCTTGCACAGCAGCAAATTCACATTCCTCACTGTCATCTTTTCAAAGATCTCCACTGGGAATTGAACCATTGGACAAAACATCCATTATGTCGTGTTTGCCAAAATGCAAATCAAGTTCTTGCTCTTTGCTGGTGGAGAGCAAAAACTGGTGACTTCATTCGGTACCAACAGAAATTCAAGTTAATGTGCATATTTTTTTATTAGATAGGATGGCTCCACTGTGGTGCTTATATGAGTATTTGGCTCAGAAACATCTATGCATGTATTACTTTTTTTTTAGAATAGTGAACAGGGCTGTGGTGCAGCACTCCTGGATCGGGGGGCCTTTCTGTTCAGAGTTCTCGCTGGGTACTCTGGCTTCCTTCCACCACCCTAAAACATGCATGTTAGGTTAATTGCTGTCTCTAAGCTGACTGTAGGTGTTAGTGTGAGCATGCAGCGTTGTCTGTCGGTTGTCTCGGTGTGGCCCTGTGAAGGACTGTCGACCCGACCAGGGAGCAGCCCACCTCTCATCCAATGACAGCTGTGGCTGGGCTCCACCCCCCGTGAGCCTATACGTCCAATAAACTGGGATGAAAAAAATGGATGGGTGTAGTCTAACTAGTAAAATATATATATATATTACATTGTTTTTAAAAAAATCTATGTGGAGAATAAAAATGTTGATTATCGAAAATGTTACGGGATGCTTTAAAGTTCTGAAGAATATCCATTACACAAATAATCAAATGTATACAGACAAATATTGTGTCTTTGCCCCAAACTTTGCTCCTCCTCTTAGCACCTATGTCTTTGTTTTATGTGGATAAAAGTTCTCTTTCAAGAGGTGGTGGCTCGCCTCTCAGTTTAAACGCAGTACCCAGACAAAGACATAATTGCTCACTACTGCCTGACCTGAAAAAGAAATGTGACCTCTACCACATATTGCATCCAAAACGGAGGATTAAGGCTGAGTGGGGGCGAGTTGTTGTGTCAAATGATCTTCAATTTCATCTTATGGGTGACAAAATAATCATATTTTAATATTTGTAATTGCAAAACATCGAAGAAGAACAAAACATTAAATCAATTGTATTCATTTTATCATTACTGTCATTATCTTTTAAAAGAAAAAAAAATCTAATTAAAATATATTGCGGATTGAGGTGTTCATAACCAGGTTCAGGTATTTTTTTGTAACCAGTTTTCTACCACATGTTGGATCAGTCTGCATCTGGCCAAGTGTGGCGTCCTTTTAACTCTTCTCCTCTCTCTCATCCTATCTTGTCCTCTTTTGTTACCGTCCTTCTTTTGCTGCACACCTTCGTTTCATTCTCCTTATCCAGATAGAGGACGTAGACAATCCAATAAACACCCCCGCACTCAACAGCTGGAGTGTGTGTGTGTGTGTGTGTGTGTGTGTGTCAGAGAAGCACAGAGTCAGCAGAAAACTGGGATGACACTCTGAGAGCCGGACAGGAATGTCACCGAAAAAAGAGAGATGAAGAAATAAAGAAGGAGAGAAAGGAAGGAGAGGGGGAAGAAAAAAGACAGATGGGACAGAGAGAGGAGGGGAAGAAGGGAGAAGGAAAAACTCTGGGGACTCAGAATGACACATGCAGTATTACTCACCATCCCCATACATCACACACAAACACACACGTGCAGACGCACGTCGATACACACTCCAGCTCATTCTCTTGTGCACAAACAGACACACAAGGACACCAAAAGACAAACACTCTGACTTTCTCCTTCTGTCCCCCCAACAGCAGCTTTTTCCCACCTAAAAATATGTCTCTGATAAACTGTGTCCATTGGAGACAAACAAGGACGGAACTTTGTGTTTGAAGTGATAACTCCAAGGCCAATCATCCTACTGTGCAGCTACAGTGGCGCAGAGAACAAAAAGAGGTCAAACAAAATATGCTGTCTTCAAAAAGACTGAAACAATTACAAGACAAATAAGACCACCGTGAAGAGGCTCCGGACTGCAGAGGAAAAAAACAGCTGCAAACAGCCGTGGGTCAACAAAAAGACACAGAAAAACAGTAGAAGTTTGATCCAGCAAAAACTGCTAACATTAACTCCATGTTAAGAAATAAAAACAGACACATGCAAACTCCACACTGAAAGGTGCCTGACCACACCAACATCCCAGTTAACTACTGCAAAGTGGCAAAAAAGAGCACAAACATTAAAAGAAAAGCATTTTTTTTTAAAGACACTGAATTGAAACATATTTACATAAACAACAAAGCAACAAAAATGGCCCAAACGGCAAACAGCTTAATACAGAAAAGAACACCAGAATAAGAACAACCTAAAGGCCTGTAAAACACCCACAATCTCTTTCACACCCCAAAGAGGATACACTGATGCCATGCCAACGTACATTCGGATGATATTCACCAGGTTCGTTTGCACTGGAAAGTTGCCAGTGTCATGATGTGCTCCATCAAATAACCAACCACAAGTTTCTCAGCCAACTGACGATGTGGCCGTTGCTGTGACCCACGCCCACCTGCTACAGCACTCCTGCCCTGTGTGTTTCCTGGACGCAGTTTGAAACTGGCCATCCCTCCACAGAAGCCTCCTTTACTTTGAGTCAATGCTTTAAAACTGCATGACTGCATAGGAAAGTGGCAGCATCTGCCTTGTTTGACCAAAAACTAACCTTTGACATGCGATAATCAAAAAACTTTGAGTTAAAGTAAACATAATCCACACCAGATAGGGACAGGGGAGCACCACCCAGTTGCTTGGCAACAAAATTAGGAAGTTGGACTGTTTTCGCCTCGAATTTGAAAAGTTTTAGAGGGTGCACAACCCTATTTGACACATAAACTGGGTTTTAAATCTACCAGCACATGGTCGAAATCCAACCCGACCCACTCACACACATACATAGACACATACTCGGCTACAAAAACATGAGAAAAACACACACACAGAGTCACAAGGTAAGCCTAGATCCTACAATAAGTCCAGTTTTATGACTAGTGTATAACACCAACAGCTGAATCAATATTAGTTTACACTGGTCACAGTGGACACACACACACACACACAGCACAACTCTGTTCTTCTATAAACACACACACACACACTGAATCTCCAAGAATATATTATTATTATTATTGCAGATTTACACACAGACACACACAGATTAGCTTTTATTCTATTACACCCTCGCGGTGGGTCGGTTTGGTCATGTGCAGGAACACACACACACACACACACACACACTCACGCAAACACTGTTAGCCTTTATAAAAGTGATAACCGCGCTGCAATAAAACACACTCACACAGTTAGTTATTATAAAAAATTATAAACATTCAGAGAGTTGTAAAGTTTTACAGTGATGAACTAACATATCAACTTTATTAACGGCTGAATGTCCTCATTCTCAGGCTGCGGCCGCCTTTCAACACGCCCGGTTCAGCCACTTTAATTCCCCCTTTCCTCCCCTCTGTTAGAAGAGCTGATCCCAAGTCAGGAACATTAAAGCGCTTTATGGTGACAAAGTGACTTAAAGAGCAGTTTCAGAGCTGGACGTCTTTCAGCAGCAGAAACATTTTAATCAGCAAAGGAGACGTGGTTTCTGTTGATAATCCAACAAAGCAGAGGGCCTGTACTCAAAACCTAAAACATTTGCATTGTTTTTTTTTAAAAGAAGAAAAAAAACTACTTGAAAGTTACATGATTACATGATTATCTCTAATCTAAAGCCTCTACCTCACATGGATCTGCTTAGGAACAGCTGGAGGTCATGACAAACGTATGATGCTGTCATATATGATGCTCTTTTACAGGACCAAACTATAAAAACAGTTATGAAATATGTGAAGTTCCTCTAAATGGAAACTTGTAAAACTCCCACCTGCTTTAATATGTTGGAATTAAACAAGATGTGTTTCGACCAAAGACAGTGTAATATACATAAATATAAGGGTCCATCTGTTAAAGCACGACATTTGATAAAGTAACGTTCTTCACTTTTTGAGGTCTAATTAATTAGCCAAAAGAAAGAAAATGTTTTTGCACGTGTGGTTCTCTCTCTTTAGCCATGCCACACTTTTATTTCATCACAATGGTGGATTACCAACCACAAAGGCCAGAACACACCAGCACAGAAATGCTGATTATCTAATTCATCAAAGGAAATGTCGATGAAAACCCAAATAATAATGTTTCAGTAATAATATTTCTCTTAGGAAAAGCCACTTTGTGATATCCTTTTCTTTATTAATGACTTAACAAATTAATAAATATGTTCAAGTCCATTTAATGCCTATAAGTTAATTATTCGTACAAAAACAGCTTTGCATAAGCCTAATTCAGCGAAGTCCGGGTTGTGGAGTTCTTCCAGCTTTCTCCATGAGCTACAAATGTTGGACAGAGTTGGCAATGTAAGAAGTTACGATATGACAACTTGTTTGCCATGTATATTATACACAAGGCAAATAAGTTTGGGAGTTGAGCTGTTGAGTACATTCTGGATAAATAGCCTTTTATTTTATGCATGAAATGATGGCCGTTAATGAGCTTTTGTTGCAAGTAATTAAGTAAATCCTCTATAAATTAAAATTTTAGGAAGACTTGCTGCATTTGACCAATTACTTTTTCAATGAAATTAAGGTCTTGGCTTGAAAAACCAAGAAAATAAAGAACTGGCCAGAAGCGTCACCATTCAATTTAATCCAATTCAGCAATATTAGTAAACATGACATGAATCTCATTTTTATAAAAGCTAACTTTTTGGTGTCATTTGTGGTTGCGCTGGATCTCTAAATAATGCAAAGTTCTTTGGAAAAGACCAGAATTGTAATATATCCTTATGCTACAATGGCCGGCACATGATAAACAATAGCACTTTCCCTACAGAGAGAAGTAATCCAGCTAATTAAAGTAAAAATCCAGGAGTACCATCCAGCGAGGAGGCAATATATCACCACACTAACTACCGGAACAATAAAACTGCTTTGTCATTTGCTTTTTTTGGCATCAAAACAGGGGCTTTTCATTCCTCGCAGGTTAAATATTCAACTGTGTTAGTAGCTGTTTGTGTGCGGCCAAAGGGGAAGTTCTTCTTTGAAACAGAGAGGGAAGCCACAAGCGGCAGCTGGAGAAGCAATTACCGACCCGCTCCTATTGATCAGCGTTCTTCAGAGGAGATATCATGGACATATTTTTTAATGGGTTAAAATATGACTTTCTGTTGTCTTTACTACCGCTGCAATTTGACTCTGATCTGATGGAGTCAACGGGCTCCATGGAAGGAAGTTAAGCAGCTCCATCTGCAGCCCTAACTGTGTCCTAATTTACAAGGCTGTCAACAGTATTTGATTACACACAAACTGCAGCACTTTATAAGGCTGTTAACTCTGTTATCAGTTAGTCAATGGGAAGAAAGGGAGGAGGAGCTGCGTCATAATTACAGCTGCTGTGGATTGTGTTTCAAAGTACAACTTCACCTCTATCCGTCTGTCAGATTAATATGTGCTTTAGTACCTTTTCCAACTTTGGCCAACGTCGGATTGTCTGTGGGAGAGAGTTTAAAAAATGTTTAAGCATAAAGCATATGTTTAATGTCAACCAAAAGCAACTTAAAAACGATTTCAAGTTTGTTTCATACACAGATATGTGATAAAATGCTAATTGTATAAGTTTAGGGATGTGATAGAACGATTTGTGGAACTATTCCAAATCAATCCAGTATGATGTATTACTTTACTGCTAACATTATTGCTTCCTTATTTCCTGATACATAAAATCAGAATCTGCCCTGAAGTAGGTCCAGTTATGAATTACGCAGTGTTCAGGTTTAGCATGAATGTTAAAGAACTTAAAGAAAGTGATACAATATTTGAAATCATTAAGGTCATTGGAGCTTTAGGAGAAAAGTAGAAAGAAAATGTGATGAATGATGCATATTCAAAATAACTGGTTTATACTTCTAAATGTTACATTTTGAAAGCACATATGTTTCATTGCTGCCAAAAAGGTACAAAATAGAACATTTTTTCGATTAAAAATATTTAAAACAAATCTTAAATGCAAACATTCTCCAAAGCAAAGCATTTATTGTAAGGAAACCTAAATTCATCATTATTTCTGTGCATCGTAAAGAAAAAGAAGCTTCCGTGGTCATTTTCAGAGTCCTGTTGCAGGGGATGTTTCAGCTCAGAGTGACGCAATGCAATGCTTCATTTCTGCAGCCTCTCAAGAACATTATGCTCCAAAACACAATCTATTAAATGCAAAATGACACCGTTTGTGCCATCAGGGGATTGGAGCAGGTCTCCCAACCAGGAGCAATGTCATTTTGCATTAAAGGACAGAAGGTGAGCTGGAGCACGTTGGCGTGAGGAAATGAAAATCTGAGGAATGTGTGCTGACTCTATTGCCAGCTATATCAGCTGTAAGGATTCCAGATGCTATCATTTTATTTACACATATTACAAATCTTTCTGCTTGAACGTGTAAACATTGTGATCCAGAAAAAGGTTTTTACCAAGGTATTTACAGTAAGTTGAGCAGAGACCTGGACACTGGCTCTTAAAGACTAAAGCCATGTCTGAGATCAGTGTCTGTGTTTGCTGTGAGATATCTCAACTGTTATCCTGCCTGTGTAATAAAACGTCTGAGCCATGGACTGAAATTAAAGTGAAAGCCTTACAAACAAAAGGGGGGGTGAGAGGAGCTGATCAGGTTTCACTTTCCAGGACTACCAGGCTTGAAACTGCTAGGCAGACTGAAGCGTCCAAAAAAGAACCTGACGAAGTCGGATATGGCTTCAAAGCAGAACGCTCCCAATGAGTCAAAACACCATCGGCTGCATTTCTTTCAATCGGTCCTTTCATGTCTGGTGAACCCGACAGCTCTTGTCCTCCGTGTTTCAATCTTTGGGTTTTGAAAAAGACAGATGGAGAGCTTAATCATCTGTAGATAGACTTGCGATCTGCGTCCAGGAGGCAGCCGTGAACAGCCGGTGAGTTCACTGCTGTTTCCTGTAAATATCAGGCCCGATGTGACACACCGGCCCTCTCTGTCTGCCACAGTCGTTCCCTTTCCTGGAAGCAGACGGCCCGGTGGAGGACTGCTACTCTCCTTCTGCCTGGTTAGATTTCAGAGACACCAGCCACACAGACCACTCTTTGTTTTAATAAAGCGGCTTGTTATTGCCCTCATTATGCCGCTGTAGTCCGGTCACTCCGTTTTCAGGGAGTCCACTGCCCCGTCGAGATAGTGCTGAGTCAGCCCTAACCAAAACCCTGCTTTAATGGAGTCAGCATTGGTCGTCTATTAATTATAGCTGAGTGATAATTCTCCCATTTTGCTCTGTTTGTGTTACAACAGTTGGTACAGTGCTGTGCAAATGAAGCGGGCTGTGTCGTGTTTGTGTCGGGCAGTGTCGTGTTTTTTTGCTCTTCATAAGCTGAAGGCATACATCTGGTCAAATTATGGGGGGGAGCATTACTTTTCAGTACAAACAACTACCACAAATCAAAATCTTAAATGAAAAGGTAGAACTTAGCTCCACAACATTCAGGATTCTGGAAAATCCTCCTGTTGGTTTCAAGATGGGAGAGACATACGCTGAAGTGACATGTTTACCTGAGCCCATACTTAGGATCGACGGTGACGATGATGATGTCACTATGAGGCCAGATGAGTTCACCACAGAGAGGCACCGGCTTTTCTGCAGTTCATTTAAAAGCAGGCACGACTCAAATTTCCAGGAAATCAGACGACTGTGGACTGACATTCTGTGCAGATGGATTGTGTAAAAACATGTAATCACCAACAGAAAGTAAAGCTAATGCCGACCTACAGCCCGCAGTATGACGACCATTCGGAGGTGATCATATTACCAATCTGTGCACATCAGTGACTAATCTCCATTACTGTAGCATGGCAACTTTGGTAAAGATGCTTACTCACAAAGGCACCGTTTTAGTTAACTTTCTGTTTGATGATTAATCTAAACATGTGGATAATGTTGGTCGTATACATGACGTTAATTGTCCTACCCGTGCGTCATAACTTTTACACTTTTCAGGCAAAGTAGGAGCTGTGTTAATGTTCCATGGCTTTTATTGCATGACGGATGCCATCACTGTAGACTATGCCTCTGCAGGGAACCAAGAATGTTAAGGGGAAGAACTTTGTTCCTAATTTTAGCAACAGGGTAAGTTTTAGTCACCAAAAGTTAATCGGTACTCACCTCTCGCACAGAGTAGTAAATAATCAATCCGCTATTAAAGAGTAAATGAAGATATAGAATAAGAACGGAGTACAACAGCTAAACAGTCAGAATAAAAGTAGCTGAAGAGCTGTTTATCTATGTAGTTATTTCCTTATCTTGCTGTCCTCCATTTAAATGGTGGCCCAATGCCTAATAGGTCTTCCACTTTCTCAAAGAAATCCTTTTTGAAAGTTTTTTTTAATGAACACATCACTCTCTGGCAAACATTGCTCTGAAGTCACATTGCAAGAGCTATAGTCACTTGGAGGGAGACGATAAATATCCTCAATATGCTGCCCAGGCGTTTGGCAACATGGACAGCAGTTTCTCACCACAAAAGATGCAAATGTTAAGCGTCTTGCAAGGGATTTGTTTATCTTCGGTGCCTCTGCTAACTCACTTGAGTGGATGGATAAATTGCGAATGAGTCTGCTGTGGAGAAAAAAATGCTTCCTCTTTTTTTTTTTTACGAGATCATTTGCAAAGCGAAATCCGAATTAATTCCACAGACTACTTCTTAGATCATGTGGTGTTGGCTGGTGCTGATAAGATATCTTTTGCTCACCGTTTCTTTGCAACATTAGCTTCTTTGTCTGTGAGGTCACAAGGGCATACCTAAGACGGAGCTAATAGAAGGCTGACCTTTGATGATTCATGAAGCTCTTACTTACTTTGAATGGCCAGATGCATCTGCCTATACGGGACTTCTAAACAGTTCTATTTTTACTTTAATGCAGAAGTGGCCTTAAAATTGTTTTCCAAGGTTGTAAAAGATTTACTAATTTGACATTTTTAAAAAGGGAGCTCTGCTATCCACTTACTCATGCTGTTGTCTCAGTCAACAGGTGGAAGCACACGAACTGTGTAACCTCAGCTTCTTTCCACAAAAACATGACACATATGGCTTTGTCTCGACATTAAAATCAAGTACTTTTTTCTTTTTGGTGCAGCAGCTGTGTTTGATGTTGATATTCTTGGAGCCAACAATTGTGGGCTCCCTCAGGGCTCTGTCCTGGGGCCCGTTGTGGATTCTTAATGCTTTTCCGGGGAAGATGAGATTTTCTTTCACTGCTATAAAGATCTCATTAAAATCAATATTTCCATAAAAATCATTTACAACGTACTGATTCATTGTAGCATTTATTGGACCTTTTAGATAACCTCAAAGCTTGGTGTTAATCATCCTTTATGCCAATGCAATCAAATCTTTAGGTCTGAGATTGGTTTTATATAATCAACCATCTGTAAAGAACTGTTTCTCTTGCTTTCTTCCTATTATTCTCTGTTTTAAACATAAATTTGCATTTCAATTCCCAAGTCAACATTAGTTAGTATTTAAAAAATAGCACTTATGGCTGGAGTTGGATGTGGTATCAAGAAGCAGAGGCAGAGCAAAGGAATGTGGCTTTTGTAGGTCACCCTAAACAAAGCACATGAGAACAGACCATACACTCACACACATCCAGATATGCACACATAGAAAAAACACTACACGAGGACTCTGCACTGTCCACGACTTGTCTGCCATCGCTGCAGAAAGAAAACACACACAGGTGTGCACATGCAGACCCACATGTTTTCTCAGATTCTAACACTGACACACACAAAAGATCAAGAAAAGGAGTTCACACGAACAGCAAAGCCTGTGGTATTTGTTGGCCTCAAGTGGGTCACTCACACACACACAGGACAAATAATCATGAAGCTTTTATCCTCTGAGGCAGGAAATGCTACTTTTAAGCTGCGTGCGTTTGAGTTAAAAGCCAGTTCAAACACAGATTTCCTCGCACGGATAACTTTTGGGAGTGTTACAAAGACCGCAAACATATTAATAAAAAGTCTTTTCTATTAAATAAAAAACAGAAACTGGTAAAAAATGTATCAAGAGTTACACTCAGCTCTCCTACAAACATGGCTGGGAAGTGGGAAGGGGGAAGACTTGTGTCCCAAAATGTCCCAAGTGTAAGAGATATGGACAGAAAAAGGAGTGATCAGAGGTAGATCAGGGCTACAGAAAGAGTGGAGCCAGATATGAACAAAAGTAAAAGCTAGAAGGAAGTATGGGGTACTGAAAAGAAAAGAAAGCTGAGACGAGGCTGGAACAAAGATGTGAAGTAAAGACGATGGAAGGAATGCAAACAATTGAGAATGTAGATGATGGAAAAGAAAAAAAAAGACGGTAGAGCTGTGAGAAAGAAAAAAAGGGGGTTGCAGCTTCAGAGAAAATAGAAAGAGGAAGAAGAAGAAGGAGATAAAGGAGAAGGCTCACTTGAGATTGAATTGCATCATCTTTCAGGGAAGAAAAAGAACGAACAAGAGAGAGATGTCTGACAGGCAGAAGAAAGGATGAGGATGGCCAGAAAGAGGAGCAGTGGGAGGTAGTGATGAATGATTATTGAAAAAAGAGGAAAAATAAGACATTCTATTCACTTATCGTGGACAGAAAGATGAAAACAGAAAGAAAGAGGGACAGAAAAAAGACACACTTGCATATATTCTCTCATTCGTTCCAGCTTATTTAAAAAAAAGTCAAAGTTCATAGCGTCACACTAAAATACATTTCCTGAAACTGGAAACACACTTTTGACCACACTTAGACCTGATATGTCAGGAACACAAAAAAAACACATCCATACCCTTAACACAAGCCATCTTACTTTTTTCCTCGCCTTTTCTTCCACTTTAGTTAAAACACTCAATATGTTGGTGGTGGTCTAACAGGAAGCAGCTAATGTTGGCCTTGTTTGTGCTGAATCACATATGTCAACAAGCCAAAATCAGAAAATATAAAGCAGTAAATCCACAAATAACTCCACATGCCAAAAACATACCGAAGCCTTTTAACTTTAGTCCCTTGGTGTTTTCAGACTGAACACTTTTAGGATCCACCCATCTCTGGATGACCTCTCAGACATATTCATAGATTCATTTTGGGATCATGTGCTGCAAACAGAGAATCACAACAAGCCACTTTCAGCTGAATGGAAAAAAGCTTGATCCTCTATATTAGGTCAATAACAAAATCTTATTTTGTTCATGACTTCCTCTCTTGAAAATAGCGACAATGAATCCAGAAGCTAACCAGTTAGACCTGCAGGTCTCAACCACCCTCACCAGTGCCGGCACATTTCTAAAAGAGACGCCATGTTTGTCCAGCAAGAGTCTTCCGAGACGAAAAATCACAAGAGCTGATCTTGGACCAAAAAAACTACAAAGCCATTTTTAAGCATGAACTTTTTCTTTTTTTTGGTGGCGACTTTTTTTTTGGGCCCGGCGGTGTATTTTCCACTAATCTGAAGGCACCAAGAGTTCTGCATATGAATATGTCAGAAAAAGTCTGTGACACTGTGAGACAGAAATGTGACCTGATTGGACCAAAGATCGAGTCATTTTAACATGGCGAGACGTTGCATTGCAAGATTAAGTGGGCTGCAATAATGGCTGAAATAAACCCAAAGTGCTTTATCAGTTGGACTGAACCTGAACTTTAAATAACTATTAGAATAAACGGGCTGTTAAAAAAAGAGGTGTGTGCACATCTGTCTTTTTCATTTGAATCTAAAAGGGACATTTTTAAAGAGGCAGACTCGTCATCACTGCTTCCGATGAGATGCATTCAAGTCAAATCCGAGATTAAACTGTCCAGAGCTGAAATTACTATGAAGTTTGGCAACAACTCATCAAAAAATATAACAAGAAAGAGTGTAAAAACCACAAGCTGGGTCTCACCTATTCAATAATGTGCCTATCTGTCTTTCTTTCTGTCTGTCCACTGGTGTTTGTGTGGCAGTATGGTTGCTAACATGTCAGACAGACTTATAATAGGGCAGCTGGAGCATGAAATCATGCAGAAAGAAGGAGAGGGAGAGAGATGGAAAAAGAGAGGATGATAAGGACAGAGAGGGATGAAACAGACGTCTGAGTACAGAGGGTAAAACTAAAGTGCATGAGGGAGAGCTAAAGGAAGGATAAAGAGAAACAAGTGGGGGTTGCTAGTTTGGGCAAAGAGTATGACACAGGGTCAGTGTGAGAGAGAAAGAGGGCAAGGACGATGGGGGAGGGCGAGACTCACAGAGAGAAAGAAACAGACACCAAATTCATTGTTTTCATTGTCTAATTCGAAGCACAGAGTGGGAGATGGTTATAGGGGATCGGGGGAGTGGAGGAAGGGAGGCGGAGGAGAGGAAGAAGACAAGAATGAGGAGGAACATGAGACGAGCTGAGAGAGATTCACACACATTTCCACTTCAGAGTCTAGTTTGAGTTTGAAAACGTGTTTTGTTTAGTTTTTTTCTCCCCAAAAACTTAAGACTGGTTCATTTTCAGAGCAGCTATATTCCCACAGCAGTGACTCCCATAACTTTTCATCTGTTTACTTACCCTCACATGATTCAATTATAACCATGTTAAGGCTCCTATTATTGTAACAGCCATGTAAACACCTTAACCAGCTTATCTTAGAATCTCATGCCACACTGAATCAACTTTTCTGTGTCACAGTCTGACAATAAGATTTGCTTGCAAACTCGTAAGTTGCATGGATAAACATTGTCTGTCAAACACAACACTTGTAACTGGAACCCAAATACCAAAAGTATGTTATCAACTATATCATATCTCACTTTTAGTGTTTTTCCCATTTATCTAATATGCAATGCAAATGGTCATTCAAAATTGAAATGCATAAGAAAGTTGACCAAGAGTTCATTTCTTGAGAACTGGGGAGTCTCAAACAGTTTCAAATA
The DNA here is from genome assembly GCA_907169785.1 of Menidia menidia. NCBI lineage: Eukaryota > Metazoa > Chordata > Actinopteri > Atheriniformes > Atherinopsidae > Menidia > Menidia menidia. The sequence goes on along the minus strand of CAJRST010014446.1, from coordinate 6,993,243 downwards.
CCCCATTTTTACTTTAGTCTCTCCTTCTGGATCTGATTACATCACCGTGAAAAAGTCATGTTTAGGATCTGCCATCGTGTTTTGACCCATCACAACATATGCGATATATTATGAAAAGGGCGTTGAAGGGGCAACAGCAGCAACAAGTGAGATATTCAGACAAAGAGTTGCTCCAACTGTTGCAACCGGATCAAACTTAAAAACAAGGGTGTCTCAGAAAGCCTTCAAAATAACTCCACAGACACTACATGAGCATTTTATGAGAGACTGGTAAAAGAAAAAAATCATTTAAACTATATCCTAACCAGTTTTTTAATTTTAGGAACTTAAAGTATTAAAAAAGCAGCAGGTTCCAAGCAGGATCTTTCTTTTTACAGTTTGCAACCAATTAATTTATTATGGCTGACAAACAAATTCATTTATAATCAAAGAAAAACGTTATTTCAAGGTAAGGTTTTGTTTTTTGGAGCAAAAAAGCAGCATAGAGGCTTCAGTCAAGTCCAGTTTACAGATGACCACTATGTGCTCTGTCTCTGCTGGAGTCCCAGGCCAAGGCTAAATTTACTCTCTGGTGGTCACATGCTGGAAAAAAGGCTAAGAGCTCCTGATATAGGCTGCATAAACACACATGACCTTTCTTTTTGCTGGAAGTGCACTGACTCTTTTTAAGAATGGCGCTGTATTCGTCCAGCAAAATGTTTCATGAACATGTTTACAGTCGTGTTTTAATGACTTCCTGTTGTGTGTTCTCACACTCCCACACAGTCACAGGCACTGTTCTGTGAGCTGGACTTGGAAGAAGTGGGTGCGAGTGCCTTGCCCACTGGCATAGGGGTGATCCTTACTCAGTGAGAGCAGGAAGTGAGATGATGTGTTGGCTTCATGCCCTTATATAGTATGCCTCTTGATAATTTACTGTTTATACATTCCAAAACTACAGTAATTAAAGCAAAAATGTTTTAATAACCATAGAAAAAAAACTTATAACCCAAAATATAAACAGCTTCCTTTAATTCATCCATTTGTCAATCATCTAAATAAAGACTGAAAACTGTTTAACTTTAAGAGGTACAAAGCAGCAACTGGTACGAGCCGGGGGCTGAATTCATTTCTACTTAACACTAGATTGGATCAATGGCACAATTATTCTATATCTCTGATGGGATATAGATCCAGCAAAAAAGGAATATACTAATGGCATATCATTGGGATTGCATTGGGAACAATCAGCCTCTGTTAGAAGTGCAGTCATCCTCAACACTTAGACAGCACCATCCATTTGCTGAGCTGAATTAAATAGGAAAGCATGTGATAAAACTGTGTGTGTGTGTGTGTGTGTTCCTGTGATGGACTGGAGACCTGTGCGGGAGCATTAACTCAAAATGACCATCTATAGAGCAAAAACAAACATAGTTATATATTTCAAATTTTTCACCTGCCCCCTAAACATTATCCTCACATATTCATCCCGTATGATGGGCGGGGTCATCTATTCTTCTATCACGTCTCAGGTTTTGCTTGCATCTTTGTGTAATTCTATATTCACAATATGTTTAATTTCAAATTGACAAAAACAGATTTTCTATAATGTATTGATAGTGTTGTCATACACACAACACAACACAAATTCTGAACATCATGATCGGCTGAAACATGGAATGAGCAGCAAAGGCAGAAAACACATCATCTAAGTGGAATGGAAACAGAAATCCTAGTGTGTTCTGTCCATGGGCTTCTTCTTTAAACAAAACACACTTTGCTCTTTCTCTCTCACACACAGACAGATAGTAGTTGTTGCTTACATAGACGCTCTTGCCATCCTGTAAACTGCAATAAACCCAAACACACACACAGACACACCGTAAATCTCTCCATAATATGCCCTCTGAGTCTGCGTGTGTGTATGTGTGTGTTTTATAGGTGTTGTAAATTTGGCTGCCGGCGTTGTTTTTATCAGCATATTCGCAAGCTGTTTAGCCAACGGTGCAGATGTCACTGTTATGACCACACACACAAAAAAACACACATTAACCACTACACACATAAAGAAGTTGTGGAGAGAAACAATCTCACTCGCTCACAAACACAAACACAAACACACACACACACACACACACACACACACACACACACACAGCCTATTTGACACTGTTTATACAGTGTGGTATGTGTGTATAATCCTATCTAAATTCACCTGGTAGTCTGTGTAGGTCACACACACGCGCACACATATATGAGCCAGCTCACCATTTGCATCTGCCGGCAAAAGCCTGACTTGTGCTTAAACCTGTGCGCGTTTGGCGTGTATGCGAGTGTGTGAAGGTCAGGAACAGAGTGTGTGCGCTTGTGCATGTGCGCAAGTGCGTTTCCAATGTGTGTGTGAGTGTTATTTGATTAATGCTGAGAACCGTGGAGTGTTTAGAAAGAGGTTGTGACCTTTCAGCTTCCATTCAATCAGACAGGGGGGGAGAATACCTCTATCCTCTTCTTTCCCCCTGCCCCTCGCTTTCTTCTGCCTTTTTTTTCTTGCCCCTTGAGGATCTGATAAGCCTTAGTCAGCACACACGCTCACTTCATAGATATACACACACCAAAATGCTAATAAACCGAGCTCTTCATTTACCTGAAGTTATCGCGGCGATCACACTCGAACCAAAGTGGCTGAAAAAAAGGTGGACTGATTAGGAGGGGGGTTTTTGCGCCTTTTCCAAGGCTTTGACCCTCGTGGAATTCAGATGGGAAATTCTGGGTTGAGAAAAAATTTCGTAATGAATTAGTCAAGTAATCTAAAAGGACTTAAGATTCTTTAACTGAAAATCTTCTTTTATTTTGACAACTAAACCTAAATTATGTCAACTAAATCATTTTACAGACCGTTCAAAGGTTTTATTGTTCTTTTTTTCTTTCTTTTTTTTTACACAGGGCTATGCCTAAATAGGTTGAAATTTTGGTCTGTTGGCAAACGAGTTGCCTTGTAATCAGCCTCTGGGGGCCATTATTACAATGCCCTTCAAGACACTTCCTCATCGGCTTTCCCCTCAGATCCAGAGGTTGTATACATATTCATCCACACTATGGCCTGCACATTCTGATAGTCTCTTTGAATATAATTAAGTTTTTTAAGAAACATGTTTCACATCACTAAAAACATTCATCAGAGGCTTGGATAACTTCAGAAAGGATCTCCCCTGTAAGGTCTCCTTACTGGTTATGTTCTGGTTACGCGTTAGTTGTTGATCACCCCCCTTAAGAGTGGCCTGCATTTGTATACCTGACTTTGAATGAAGGTAACTGCCCGTGGCCAGTAGGTCACAGAGTCTGCAGGGAAACCTTTCCAGAGAAGCAGGCTGTTAGAGCAGCGCTTTAATGGCTAAGATGCTCCACAGCAGCTGATTGGTGTAATGCTCAGGTGTCTGGAAGCGCTCCGTCTGAGCTGCAGCTTTCTTATCCACTGATCTCCTCTTTTTCTGAGTCAACACTTTCTTTTTTCCTGACTTTTTCCCATGTCATCTCTTTCCCTTCCTCCTCTTCATCTCTCCTCCAGTATCTGTTAATTTGCTCTCTATCGCTCTCTCCTCTCTTTGAACCTCTCCTTTAGCCCCTGCAGCCCCAGCCAATTATGCACTGTTTGTCCACCCGTTTTCAATAAAACACTGCCTCCTCCCTCCCTCCATTCCTTCCCCACCTTTCTTTTATTTCTCCCACCGTCCACTCCCATCTTTCCTCCACCATCCCTCCTCATCTGCCACTATTCCTTCTCTTTTTTTCATTTTTAATTAACTTCTTTTGTAACTTGGCAGCGACCCCCGCCCCCCTCCAACAACTTGCTTCTTGCACTCCCACACTCACCATGCATTTCTCACAAACACACACTCGATTGTGCGAGGTGCCTGCTCGCAAACCCACATGTAAATGGGGGTTAAACATGCTATTTACATATCAATTACAGGCAGACACCGAATCAATGATAAATGCAGCCTTAGATTATCGCGGAGCCCATGAGCTTAACCACTGTCTGCTGGTGTTTAACTGCTGTGTCCAACCGGTTAAAGACTTCATACGTTGGATGAAGATTTGAAGGGTTTTTTATTAAAAGCAAATGGATTTTGATTACTTTGGGCTCTTCAATCAATGGGCTGTGTCAGTTTTGACTTTTGGGCCTACCTCAACTGTTTTCGGACAGGAGACGTGTGTGTCAAATGTGGTAAAAAGATTTCAGATGTTGTGTTAGCACTCAGTTGAGTTACGGGCCTCCGACAATTTGAATCGTTTCAGCGTTTGTGTTAATAAACTTTGGTTCACTGCAAACTGCCTGTTAGCAAATTTTAGAAAATGTTTTATAACAAATTAAGGTCCAGAATTAATCCAGGTTTCAATAAGTCATCAAACATGGCTGTTTTCCTCCGTATTATTGACATATTTTCTGTTAAAAGTTGAAAAAATTCCACTTCCTTTTAGGCTAATAACTAATTCAACTGGGTGTTATAGCGCTATGTCCAACAAAACAAACTTTGTTCTAACTGCCATAAAATATAATATCGTGAGTACCATATTTCCTCAAATAAAACCCTGGATACAAATAAAAGCTGTCCCGGGGGATGGTGCTACCACAAAGAGACAGGCTGCCAACTGAGACCTGATACTACAGTGTACCGTACATACCTTAAGATACAAATTTTTGTTTATCCCTTTTTTATGAAATCACTGTGCCCTTTTAAACAATTCATTATGCTGGATTTGGCATTTTTCAAAGTGCTTTCCTTTCAAATTACTTTATCAGTCTGATAAACTGCTGAACACAATATGGATACACATTTTCCCTGGCACAAACCCTGCTAAAAAAATGGAGCTGATTCAGCTTCAGAATGGACTTACCTTGATATGGTAAAGGAAGCTTCAGCATAGTTTAGTATTTAGAATTTCTGTCCATAAACCACCGAAAAAGGGAAAAACTTTTCCAACAATACTCATGAAAAAGAAGAAGAGGTTTTTCCACAGTAGGAATGTGACTTTCCTTTGGACATATGGCACATTCAACGACTCCTAAATACAGTGAGTCGCCATTCCAGAATTTGTTTTGAAGCATTAAAATCACTGTAGAAAAATGAAAGTCCTATCAATGCCAAAATCTTAAATAAAGACTTTAACTTAAAACCTGTTGAGGTAAATGGTGCGACTTGTTAAAGGACCAAACACAAAAGTGGAAAGTTGGGAATGCAAAATATGTTTGATCTGGCTGCATGAATGAAAAAAACATTGTTAAAAAAAAAGAAACCCTTTGAGATTGTTTTTGTTTTATTGTCTAGGTGGTCAAATGAGGCCATTTAATTTTTTTGCTAAATCAGAAAATTTCAATATAAACTGGGAACCATCCATCCATCCATCCATCCATTATCAATACCGCTTATTCCCTCATGGGGTCGCGGGGGGAACTGGAGCCTATCCCAGTGGTCAACGGGCGAGAGGCAGGGTACACCCTGGACAGTCCGTAAACTGGGAACCATTATAATTAAAACTCAGTTAATGAACAGTGTTGGTCTTTATAGGCCACCATTCTATATTTCACTGTGCTTTCATGTTACACTATGTGATTTTATTGGCTCAACTGTGCCTTTATGTTGGGCTGCAGTATGTGATTTTACAGGCTTTTGCTGCAGTTTCATGTCACTTTATTTTTTGTCCTCCAGGCTACTCACATGGTTACCATATATGTAGCTGTATATATATAAATTACTTTTTGATTACCATCTTCCGAAGCCCTCTTTAATCTAATTTTACTTGATAATGATTGTTTATTGTATATTTTTAATAATTCCTTTCATTTCCTTAAATATATAAAAGTACTCATATGAAACTAATTCATTTTCCGACTTTCTGACAATAATACTTTCAATACATCTCTCTTTCTTTGTTTGCATTACACAGTTTATGAGAAGTTACTCTTGGTGGGACCAATACGTGAAACACAGAGGGAGGAGGTAGAGGGGAAGCCAGAAAAGGAGACATACAAGAACTAAGTATCTATATGGAGCAAAAAGACAAAACAAACAAAAAAAAAGACAGAGAAAAATAAACCAAAGGACATAAAAATGTTGCGCAAACTGCGGCCCGTTGTATTGACACAAACAGGGACACCGACCACACAAACGCACTCACAAAGTGTGGACGTTTTTTTTGACAGTGAAGCCTGTATTGTTGCATTGTTCCCTCTGAGTAGAAAATTACAGTGGACCGGATCGCTTCAATGACAAGCTCTCAAAACGACGGCATGTCTGCCTGCTCACACACACACAGAGCATGCAGTAGGCAATCACATATAGAGACAAGTTAGGATGTAAATACACTCTTACGCACACACACTCACACACACACACGCAGCGACATGCGCCACGCTGCTACTGAATGACAAGCTCATAGATGCAAAGGCGACGTATTCAGATCCCCACTAGAAACACTCTCTCCATGGTGGTAATAACTCAGGAAACAACAGAGGAGTTCACCGGTTGAAAATGTATGAAACACACAGGTCATTTTTATGCTAATGTCTGGGTTCGAGCAAAGTTTAGGAATCCCGGATCACATTCTACTGTGTCTCCATTTTGGCTGAGGTGCTTTTGGAAACCCCTTTATATGAGTAGCAATTTGAGGGCCTTGTTGATGTTAGAAGCGTCTCAAAGAGAATATGTTTTCATATATAAATGGCATTCAGTGAAAGAATCCCACCAAGGAAAGAATCCAGCCATGCAGGAATACAGGGGGAGTGAGATGCTGAAAGCTATTAAAGCAGAAGAAAAAAAAGAAGGGCGGGAGGAAACATTGTATGAAAGCAAAATCCCGACACTTGAGGGCGATCATTTTGTTTGCACATTCAGCGTTTTACACTTTCATTTGGTCATAATTAAAATACATGCCCGTAATCCAGTGCTTTTGTATTTGATCCTCCCCTGTAACATTACGGGAATTACTTTGCACACAGTTACTCGTTGGGCCGGCGGCCACGGTTATTAATTCATAATCATTTCTGCCAATATCTCTGGCGACCCGTTTGAGGTGGATGGTTGATGTTTCCCATACATTGATTTATTTGTAGTGGTCTGCGACAGTCCTTTAATTCAAAAGTTAAATCACTGCTGAGCAGCTTCCTCTGGCATGTCTCTCCTTGTATTTATGGACCTGGAAGTTTCGATTGAGGCAGCCCTCAGTGTCATTCAGTGGCTTGTAAGTCTGAAAACAATTCAAGCATCTTGGGCTAAAGATGGAGACATTAGTCCTGGCTCTGCTCTCGGGGAGCTTCACGGTGAGACTGAGTAACACTCCATTCAGAGACCTCGGGAGGTGGAGAACTGCTCCATGTGCTGCTATGCCAAGCTCATAACGGTTGCGGGGCAGAACAAAAGACCGATTTTCCCATAAGAGTTGGCGTCCATCTGGAGGCTGGACAATTCTCGTCGGGGGGCTGAAATGTTTTTGGTGGGGTTCCTTATATAGCGCCGGTCGCGCTTTTTCATCTGGGTGGAGGACGCTCTAGCTTCTGGCCCCACCTAAACATTTACGGGTTTACTGGTTTACTGGTCCACTGGCTAAGAGGCTCAGTAAAACATCTGAATGCAGCATCCCCAAATCCAGGGGGGAAAAATGTAGTGAAAAAAAACACAGACTGGCTTCTCTTGGCTCTATCTTGATTTCATTAACTTTCTACACTCTTGCAGGAATGTTCTTTGGGTAGTTGTAAGACCACATGAAAACAAACTGGAGTGTGTGTGTAAACTGGCACAGAAGGAGCGTGTCACTCTGTGCGGAGGTTGACTGATGTGTCGTTTTTACTTCTGTAAGTAAAACACAGGCCATCATCTTTTGCGTGCACATACATATTGGATATTTTTTCCTTATACTTGACATAATGAGGCACTCCCTTATTACCAACTTCAGTTTTTAAAATACTGTATTCATTAAATTACACGCTCAGGCAAAGTATTGGTCTGTACAGGAAAAAAACTGTTATAATTGTGATGATTAACTTGTCAAATCCTAATCTTTACTTGGTGGACGCCATTTGTTATAACTTCATTTTCTTGTCCTGAATCTCTTTATCTAAAAACAAAAGAAGATACGGCAGAAGTTTGGAAAGTTGGCACTCAGCTGAAGTGCGAACATGTTTTGGTTGCTCACACACAGACACACACACGCACAGCCAGAGTGATGAGAACTTCTTCCTCTGAGAACGCCTCACTCAGTTTAACCACTGTTATTATTCTAATCATGATGACATGTTTTTAAATGGATTATTATACGTTTTCATTAATAGCGAGCCGTCTGGGAAGGATTTTAGATGCGCCGGATGGTGGTGACGAGCAGGCAGACACACACTCTCAGTAAGTGAAAACACAAGCACGCATACAAAAGCTGCACACGTGCTCGGGGGAAGAAAGAAAAACTAGGCGGAAATACAGTATGTTCAGTCAGAAAAAGTGTCTCTCCAGAGAATACAGACTTATACCCTCCTGACATGTTTCAGCGCCGCTAATTACAAATGACAAAGTTTTCCCTAATAACACACTGTCGGCTAAAGTTTCTGCATGACGGTGGCACTTGGTGTCGACCCACACATGGGTATGCATGCATGCTCTTGTCATGTTTTTAATTGATTTCAGCTATAATTATTTTTTGTAATAACACACTGACAAACAGACACTGCCTCTCTCGCCGCAGCGTTCTTAAAAATGGATAATAATTACGTTTCCTTCCTGTTTTTATTAATAACATGTTGTCTGTGGGAGAGCACACACACAAACACATCACCTGTCATCCCCTCGCTGCCCTCTCTTTACCCTCTCCCGGCTCCTCCCCTCTGTTCTCCTTTCATCTCCTCCTTCGCCTCTGACCTCGGCCTCGTCCTCCTCTCTGTCTTCTTTCTCTTTGATATCGCAGTTTGCGGATGCCGCTCGCTGTAAACTGTAAATCTGTCGCCCCCTTTTCTTTTTCTTTCTGTCCCACCCCCCCC
>CAJRST010014446.1:6956121-6983842 GCA_907169785.1 Menidia menidia | reverse complement strand
CCTCCTTCATCTCTCACCTCCCCATCCGTCAGAGTCTCTCCATCACTCGGACAATGCCCACGCTAACCCGGCCGGGTCTGAAAATGTAGAAATTCTCCTCAAATCAGCACTAAAGTCTTCATGAATCTTCATAGAAACAAGAAAGGCTTCAACACAGACTATCGAGCACACTTTAAAGCACTCTGAAAACGATGTTAGGATGTTGCTGCTGTATCAGCCGCTCAGCTGGGGAGCAGGAACTGACTAAATGTTTAAAACTAAATACATTCTGCAGTCGCACGTGCAGTTGTAGATTTTCTGCAATGAAAGTGTTAAAAAAAGGTGGGATCAGAACATGATCACTGGCCGAGTTCACACACAGGTGGTGTGTGTTTGCCGGTTGATGGGACAGCACTAGTTCAGGCCTGTGCCTTGTGGAAATTGGGATTTTTTTATGTAGTTCTGTTCAACACAATCAGGCTGCCGTTGAGAAATGTGGCAAAAGAGGCAGAATTCATTTAGAGAGGTACTGTTGCCACAAGTTGTCTGCATGTCTGAAAGGAGCCAAAAGAAGCAGACAACATTCACCAAAAGACGGGGTGGAGGTGGAAAACGTTCAGGCTCTTACGCACCTCACCGAGCAGTTTTATCTAAGAGGAGACGCTTCACATCAGGACAAATTATTAAAACTTTTAAGTCGCTCAAATGAAAGATAAAAAGTATTTTTTGTACTGCTTTCCCTCTCTACGCTGATCAATAGAAGACTTAAACTTCCATCTCTGCTGGGATTACCCTGCATTCAGCTGCTGAGACTCTGCCCCACAGCTGGCCAGATGTTGACCGAGGCAAAGGCAGAAAGGCCAAGGAGAAGAAGAGGATATCTTTTTCCAAAAAGACCTGAAAATGAAAATGTTTTGTGGACGGGTGCGCAGTAGACAAGACACTGACTGACTGCAAACTTGGGAGTATGAGAGGAAAAAAAAAACTAAAACCTTTGTGAAACATTATCCACTTCCCAACACACACACATTAACCTGCCTCTCCCCTCTCGCTGTTTTGTTCAGTCCACACACACACACACACACACACATACACACACACAGAGGATCGGTTCTTTTCCATGGTGACAGAGGGTCATATTTCTTGCTTTGATCTTCACCTCTCCCTCTGTCTCTCTCTGTGATCCGTCACTCTCCTCTGTTTTCATCCAGAAAACAGAGGGAAAGAGAGTGACCATTTCTACTCTGTGTCTCTCACCCCGGCCGCTCGGTAGGATGGTAAGTGAAGCATGAAACCACCTCTTCGGCCCCTGAGACACACAAACACACACTCAGCCCCCGGGTCGCCGGCTAGAAACTGCGATAAACATTAAACTGAACACAGGATATTAAGGACCTGCTCTTTTCTGACTTGTCTGTGGAAATCCGGGATGAGCTGTGTGTGTGTGTTTTTTTTTCAGCTCTGTCACTTAGAAAAATTTATACAGTGGGAATTTACCACAGAATTCCCTTTAAAAGACATGTGAGGGTGGCCGTGGCAATAAAGTTGATTGTGTTATCAGTGAAAAGTTCAGGAACCACCAGAGAGGAGGAACTGCACGGCGGCATGGGACATTTTTAGGAACAAACTGCATTACTTTTCCAAGTAAAATGTTTCAGGGGGTTTCTTTCATGTCAGTTCAAGGCCTGTGTCTGGGTCAGATGAAGCCAAGTCTCTGAAAGGAAAGCGTGAGCAACTCCTTCACCAAACTATCAATAACACCAAGGATTAACTTTCAATTCAAGTAGCTTAAATTCACAAAAGTACTAATTTGCTGTGCTCCAAATTGCAGATGGGAGTCAGCACAGAAAACGGGAGACCTGATCTTAAAGTTTAGAGCTTTGCATGACAAAAGCTGCATTTACACAGTTGTTTGCCGGATCGAAATTCCATCCTTTGACTGCTATCCATTGATTTTTTTTCATGGCAGTCATGATATCAAATGTTCCCCGCAGAATTATCATGGACACAACAATTCACTATGACGCTATTTTAGTGAACTCTAAATAAAAAGAACAATATCGGTTCCTTTTTTTTCTCTGTAACTTTCACGGCATGTTTTGTCCTTCTGTTTGGCAGTTGTTTAACGACTAGAGCAGCGTATTAATGAGAACAGAATGTACAATAACACTTTATATCATGTAAAAATCCACAGGGCTCTAAGTGTACAAAAGTTAACACACCTGCATGGAGCAAATGTCCTCTGAGAAGTTTTAAAAAGGAACGAATGAAAAAACACAACACTTTTTCTTTTGTTTAATCAAAACAGTAGAATTTATAGATTTCAAAATCTCTGATATTTATGTGAGACACGCAAGAAGAAATTTGGCTTACCTGATACATTTACGGTCAATTACGCATAAGCGAGTTAGTGATGAAAGTTTAATATATGCGGTTCAGACCGGATGCAGTTTAGATGTTTTGAATTTTTAGTTGATTTTTACAGTGGCCGACGGAAACCTCCAGAGAGGCTTCACTGTGCCTCCTCTTCTCGTCGTCTGATTGGCCAGCGCCTGGCTGTTAGCTGCGGTGAGGTGACCCCCAGCTCTCCGCCGGCCTGCGCTTTAACCTTTATCAATTAACCAACAGCACAAAGCGGAGATGAAACCAGACACAGATCACACACACACGCACGCAAGGAAAAACACACCGGCAGAAACAAAACACACAAATATCGCCCGGACACTAAAGCGGACGAGTGTGAACACCTCCACGCACAGATGTAACCAGAGCCAGTGTGACAACTGATAGCTCTGTTTGTGTTCTCCAGACTGTCTCACACACACACACACACACACCTCAGCCAGCAGGCACAACACAACTGACCACATTTCAGTGTGTGTTTTTACAAACCACTGTGTTCCATTAAAAGAACTTAATGCTCCATGCAAACGAATGGAAAACCCCAAATGGATGAAAGGAGCTCACGCTGAGCGTGTGCCGAATTTCTTCTGCGAGGGTGTGCGAAGCTGCAATGCTTCAACAAACCAAAACGACTTTTCTCCCCCCTGCGTTACAGACAATACAACCTCCATCATCGGCATGGGCATGTGTGTGTCTGCGTGTTTGTGTGTGTGTGGGCTCTAACAGCCTGTCGTGATAAGGAGAGCCCAGAATAACACTCCGACATCAGCAGCCCTCCCTCCTGTCACTCACTATCGATTCCCTCTCTCACGCACGCAAACACACAACATAAAAAAAGCACAGAGGTGACAAGGAAGCAGAAAACACTCAGTCACTCTCACTCAGATCAAAACCGCTCAGAGGTTTATTTAAGAAAAATATCAAATATCAAAAAAACATGAAACATATACATGGTGATGCGTATGAATGCTCTTTTTCCTGTAACTTCAGAAGTCTTGCAGTTATCTCTGCACACGGTTTTGGTGTTTGTATTTTTTTGGCAGTCGGAGCACAACCGGTCACCAAGTAAACTGGAAAAAGAGGAATTCATTACAAGTCTGAGTGCCTAACATCTACAGGGACTTTAGGGAAGGATGCTCCCTGAGAGTGTGAGGATCGAGCGGAGCCACGTGACATAATCTGAAGATAAATGTCACGGTCGGGGAATGTGCGTGCGGCTCTACGCGGACAACTGTCCAGCAAACTATTTCTTGTGACCATCTGGACTTGATTCCGGGTTGAGCGCGCCAGCGTTCCTCTTTTTGTAGGCCGACTGTTTCTCTCTCTGGAACACTGCCCTTGTCCCATTACGCTAACGCAGAAGTGGAATTGATTTATTGACAACAGTAAGTCTGGCGCTGCAAAGGTGTGGACCGCCACGTCTCGCTTTTCTGTCATTGTACCTGTAAGTATAGTTCAATTCACTGTAGGCTTTGGCCGGGAATTATTCCACTCCAGCCGAGTATCTACCTGGAAGGTGAGAGGCTGGATTGGTCTGTTTTTTTTTTTGTTTTGTTTTTTACGAATGGAGGAGTATGCACTCACCTTTAAAATGACATGTATGACCATTTCTGTTACACACACATATGGGAAACTGTCCACACCGGGCCCAGTGGTCACCTATCTCCACGTGTGAGCACGCTAAAGAGAAGATTTGTGAGGCTCTCAGAGGAATTCCAAGAAAAAGACTAGATTATGCGACAGAGAGCAGCCCCTTTGCTTTCCTAATATTCCTGGTGTGCAAAATCATGATGGACTAATGAGATTAAAGCCACGGGGAGGACTGGAAAGTTTTCCAGAATGAAAAGATGAGCTAAATAGATTCGATCAAAAATGAAAAGTCAGCAATCCAACCACACTGAAACACTTGAGTAAAGCCTGGCTTAAAGGGAGACAGTGTTCGATTTGAGTCCAACCAACAAGCTTTTCATGCCCCGAAAAGAATCAAAAGGCACCTTAAAAAATCTAAATGAACGCTTGTACCCGCTGCTGAGTCATCGGGTACAAGCTCATACCTCCTGCCTGACAGCCATGTGTTTAAATCCACCGCACAACCACGGGAACCACCAAAGGTGACTTTTCCTCCTTTAAAAACCGCCGCGCTGTTCGTGAAGTTCTCCAACTTCTGCCACGCTTAGTTAAACTGGAGGAAAACCACTGTTTTTTTAAACATATTCAACAGGGTTTGACACCTTTAATGATGGTAAAACAAGGGGAATAATGGTCAGCCGATGAATCCCAGCAGTTGCTCTTAAACAGAAGCTGGCCCCATCCGTTTGTCAGTGTGGTTTAATCGTTCTCCTGCACATGTGTGGATTTTCTCCGGCTTCTACCAGTCCTAAGACAAACAGGTTTGTCTCATTTTCAAAGTGGCCGCGGGTGTGAGCGTGAAAGGGGTCGTTAACCCCCCGTCCAGTCAGGTATGCGGGTCACAGAGCTGATGTCATCTCCTTTAAATAACTTTGATTTTTTTTTTCTTTTCCTTTCTTTATCCAGGCGTGTGGGAACTTTGCTTCACACCACACTTTGCGTGCTTGTTTTCCTGCCTCACTGAAAGAGCAGATCCCAAATAAAACCACATCAAGAGCACTTTAAATTAAAACAAAACAAAACGCAAGTTAACAAAACCGACATCGGGGGTACAAGTGGATTTACACATGCTGAAACACAAACACTTGCATGGGTTACCGAGAAGACAAAGTATGCAGAATCCCAGCGGGAGTTTTCTTTCTCTTTGTGTGTTTGTGTGTGTGTTAACATTTAATTTTTCTCTTTCTTTTCCCAGAGAATAATGTCCGGAGGGGGGGTGTTGGGGAGGGGGAGGGAGGGGGCATTAAAGAGGGTGAGAGGGAGAGGCATTAAAAGAATGTCAATATGACTGGAGAGAGAGGAGTGTGTGTTCACTGTGCGTTCAACAACAATGGCTCTCCAGCCGTGTTGTTCCATGTGCATTCACATCATCCATTATTACCCCTGACATGTACCGCTGGGCATGTGTGTGGGTCTGTGTGCGTGTGTGCGTGTGTGAGAGAGGCGACGCAACGACTGAGATCTGGAGAAAGTCAGAAATGAGGGCAAAATCCAGAGACAGGAAGGCACCTGTGACCGTGTGAGTCCGTGGAGAGGAGAAGAGCGCAGGGAGTCCGCAAAGGGGCGAAATGCTGACTGACGAACCCGGAGAGGCAAAAGCAGGTGGGAGGCTGAACATTTGGGGATAAATAAACCGCCGGGGCGGCGTTTGTGTGTTTCTCTGTGCGTGTGGTCAGTCGAAAAGCAGAGGTCACGCGCCAGCAATCCACCGACTCCACGGCAACACAATCAACTGTTAATCATTAGCCGAAAGTGAGACGCCCCGCCAGCCAACGCCGCCCATCTATCATCGTCTCTGATGCAAACATAAGCCGGAGGACGGCCCGGGTTCCCACCGAGGCCCCGACACCTGCGCGCTTCAGATTCCTATCAGGACAGTGGCTGTGTTCTCTGAACAATTCACTCTGCAGAAAGACAACAAGTTTAGATAACTGTCCTTAGCCAAAAGAGGAAGAAGCCTGCAATTACCTCAGAGCTCTGATCTGAGTATTAGGAGGTGAGCCTGGGCTTACAGGAGGAGGTAGAGAACAGAGATGAAGCCCCAATCCACTGAAGATCTGCAGATATTAGCCCAAAGTCCACCTAGTATCTGACTACCTTCAGAGCCTGTGGTACCGATGCCAAACTACAATTTTGGCACACATTGTTTTACGTATTAGCTGTTAACAAATTCTCACCCTACTGAGGATGTGAACTCTCAAACAACCATGGCTTAATCTCCTTTACTCTGACTTTTATCCTCCAAGAATGCTTGATTTCACAGTATTCCTCTAAAGCCAGAGTCATTCTTAATCTACAAATGTGTGGCCTGTTAGTGTGTTCTGTTTTTTTTATCATCTCATCCTGAGCAGAAGGAGGGCAAAAGTGCAGTAATCTGTTGCCCGGGGGCTCTGAAAGCGGTGGGTCAACATCGCTGCCCCGACTGTTAACACGTGGATAAAGAGAAACCCGCCGGACAACGCTGCTTTCAGGAGTCCAGCGCACACCTGTCCTCTCCACATCACACAGCATCTCTGTGTCAGGCCCAAACCGCAGATCTTTTTCTCAGCTTGGCTCATGGGAGAACGGCGAGACTTGAAGCATCTCCGAGCTCAAGGTAAAAAATTACAGACAGTTTATTTTTCCCTTTTACGTTTGCTTTTGGGAGGTCAAACGGTGCAGCATCAGAGTGGAAATAAAGTTCTCGGCTGCCTAAAAGCATCAGAAAATCTACGTCCACTGCACCGCTGTGCTCCCATGTCTCACAGGCACACAAAAAAAACACGGTGAACAAACCGGCAGCATCTTTCCCAAAATCGCTGCTCTCCACCACAAGCAAATAAAGAGGGAATGTAAGAAATTAGATGCACATTAACCCCAGATAAAAGACCCTTTCTATTCTTTGGTACTCGGGGAAGCTAATCCGATCTAACAAATTGGTGAAAACACACAAATTAAAACAGAAACAACTTTACTCTCCGTACACTCTCACAAACATATCAAATAAACTCTGTAAGAAGTGTGTAAAAAAACTGACACCAATGCTGCATTTCCGCCACACACACTCAGTTTTCCTGCTAAAAGGAGAAGACTGACACATGATCTTCAGCACAATTCACAAAGAAACAGCTCTCTCTCACACTCACACACACGTACACACACGTGCACGTTCACACAGAGCAGTGAGATATAAAGTAATGGATTGTGTGCAAACAGAGCAAAGCAGCCAGTTGTTTGCTCTGCCTTTATTTGCTGCTGTGTGTTTCTGTTCAAATGAAATTAATGAAACATGTGTCTGCTCGTTTGTTCATTTAACAACACACACACACACACACACAGACACACACACACACACACACACACTTCCATCAAACGGAAAGCATCTCTTTCACCTCTAAAGTCATGACCAGAGCAGACAATCGTGGATAAAACCGATGGACGTGAGTGTCTGTCGTTTTCCTCTCAGAGACACACTCACACACACACACACACACACACACACACACACACACACACACACACACACACACACACACACACACACACACACTGTTCAGCAGAAACATGCAGATGTTCATGACACGATCAACATCCGAGGACATATCAAAGTCTGTCACTGAGATAAGACTTAAGAAAAAGTTTATCACATTGAATTCACTCGTTTAAATAGATATAGTTACAAAGCTATTAGAAAAGATCATCTTAAATCAGAGGACATGCACATGCATATAACAAAAGCCATAATCCCAGTGGCTTTTTGTTTTGTGCGTGATTTGTTTTGTTTGTTACTTTGTTTGTTTAGACAATTGGAGAAATGTTCCAAACAGCGCAGGCAGAGTTGAACTTTACGTGCAAACTTTGCGCACGGACTGAGCAGAAAGTTGCTGAGTAAATTTCTTTTTGTTTAAAAGCTTTTAGATTCTATCCAAAACCCAATAAAAGTGTTCACCGACCTGGCGCTGGTGCAGTCCTGGTACAGGGTCTCGAAGTCCTTCCTGGAGATGAGCTTGCAGCGGTTGACGCCGGGCTGGATGGCGCCGAGGCCCCGCAGGACGCGCACCTGCTCCACGGTGCACACCACCGGCGCGATGTCCAGCCTCTTCAGCTTGGTGTAGACGGTGTGCAGCCCGCCCACCAGGTGCTTCAGGAAGAGGTCGAACACCTGCGGCAGGCAGATCAGCTCCTGGCCGTCCACGCTGAAGCTGGCCACCTTCACCCCGTGCACCTCCACCAGCTTGCACTCGCTGCACAGACCCGGGCTGGAGGTTGTCTGCACCAAGCCCGGGGAGCCGGGGGTCAGGCCGGCCGCGCTGAGGGAGCCCAGCCCGCCGAGGGAGCCCAGGGCAGCGCCGCCTGCGGACACCAGAGGGGCGGCCCCTCCGTTCCCCAGACCGGCCAGTGCGCCCCCCGGCCCGGGCAGGAACGCGCTGAGCATGCTGCTGGTGAGCCGCGGGGACGGGGACAGCGAGTGGGAGTGGGAGTTGGAAATGGTGTGCGCCGGGCTGGAGGTGCCGGTGGACGCGCTGGAGGTGTGGAGCCCCTCCGGGGCTGACCGGTACAGCCCGACGGGAGTTGGGCCACCAGAGCCCTGCGAAAGGAGCGTTGGGGAGCCGGGGAGCGACATGGAGGAGGTGGCGGTGGAAGAAGTGGAGAGTGGTGAAGGCGCACACACTCTCTCCTCCTGTCTCTCGCTTTCACACACTTTCCTCCCCTCTCTTTCCAGTTGGGAAACACTTGTGCTTCTTTCCTCTTAGTTTTCCGTTCACTTTCTCCTCTTTCTTCTCGCCAAATGTCCTCTTGTTCACTTTCACTCTTGCTTAATTAATTCCGGGATATTGCCTTTCTAGACATCCGCGCGTGGACTGTCCGGTCTGTGCGTAAAACAGACTCGATCGGACTCCAGGTCAGCCCTCGTCCTGGCCCCGCCTCCTTCTGCTTTGATAGACAATCCGTTCGTCCAATCAGATACGGGCTAACGGTGCGATTGGTGAGAAAAAACAAAGAGGAGGACTTTATTACACTCCATTGAAGTGTGTGTGTCTGTGTGTGTGTGTTTGTGTGTATGTTTGGGGTATCGGTCAGATCTCTCCGTTTGCTGTTTCATAAACTTTCTCACGAGCTGCTTTACTCTGAAACGGGAAGTTTTTATTTTCCTTTTTCATAATGTTTGCCTGCGTGCACAGCGCGCTCGCGTGTGCGCGCGCACGTGCGTGCAGTTGCTCAGTTGCGGCTCACATGCGACTTCTGGTGGCAGGATTGGCACATGTCCCTCACACACCGACCTCAGACATAGGTGAGGAGGGCTGGACGGGATGGAGAGAGCGAGAAAAAACAGGCGATGGAGGGAAAAAAAGGACAGCTACCCAAGAAGAAAAAACCAAGGAAAGTTGAAAGAATCGCAAGATGGAAAAAAAGGAAAGAGACTGAAAAGTCAAAACATTAAGTGAGGAAAAGAGTAGAGGCAAAGTGGCCCATGGTGATCATCCATATAACAAAAGAAGAAGAAGAGGATTAATAAAAGAAAACGCCACGAAAGAATAAGAAAAGAGATCATGGAGCAGCATCAAAGAGAATTACAAGTGTGTGTGTTTAAGGAGTGAAATGGGATTGAGTGGTGTGGATTACAGACAGAAGGCTTTTTCTTTAATCCCATGTAATCTCATTACATTGAGAAACCCTGACTGAATCAGAGGGGAAGAGTGAAGACACACACACACACATACACACACACACACATTGAATGATGCCACTGAAGGAAGGTAGGAGCAAACAAGAGGGTTTGAAGATACAGCTGCTCATTATTTCATATGAAAGGAATCCCTGATACCTTTAGCTCTGTGTTTTGGTCACTTCAGCTTCAAGGCCAAAGCAGGTCACTCCTGGAACAAATTCCTTTTGCCTGGACCAGAACCTAAATCTGGAATATTTGCATATGAAAAGTTGAAGCAGAAGAATCCAAACCCAAACTTTTTTCCTCCCAACAAATCTTCTAAACTTCATGAGCACCCAACCGATAAGTTATACATTTCATGGTGGGTGTAAAGGTTAAATATATCATTTAAACTCAAATACAACAGTAAAAGGTGAACGATGTGGAAATATAACTTACATATTGAAGACGTTCTTACGAGCAAATCTCAGCATCAAGCATGAAACAAGTGGACTACCAGGTTTCACATTACTAAACTAAAAAAGTGTATTCATGGATTTATTGGCTCGTGTTTTCCCCATTTTTAAAGACTTAGATAATCAGCTACCCAAATGATTCCCCACTTTACAGTTCTGATCAGTTTTAATTCTCAGGGACAGTACACATGTGCTCTGCTTATTAATACAAAACAGCCACCCGTCAATGAAAGAGATGAAGTGGAAAAATACAATCATCCACGAGAAAATTAGAAATGTAAAAAAACAGGGAATGTGACGGGGAAAGGTGGGCTAGCCTGGAAGATGAAAAAAGTAAAACAAAGTACAGAGATTAAAGGACAGTCAGATGGCAGTCATTTGTCTCTCAGGGCTAATAATGATCCGACTGAAGCCGGACCCAGAGAAAGACAGAGAGAGATGAGCTCTTAGTGGAGGTGAATATCTCTCTGTGGGGATATAATGACCGAAATGAACTTGGAATTGGACTTCGAAATGTGGAGGGCAAGAAAGAGGATGATGAGCAAACTCAGCAAGAGACAAAGAAGAAGGGGAGGCTAAAAGGGATGTGTGTGTGTGGGGGGGGGGGACGGGCAGCAGAAAGAATGAATGGAAGAAGCGACAAGAGAGGATGAGGACAAAAAGTGGAAAAGCTTGTCTGCCAAATGCTCTCCGTCCCAAGAGAGGGGGAAAGCAGAAAAGGCAGAAAAACATGCCACTGTTGCCTATTTCAGGCCATTAAATAACATGTCGAATCTTTAAGGTGACGCAGGTTTTCTGTTTGGAGTGAAGCGCCGGAACAGCAGCAGCCAACACCTATGTCTTTGTTTGGAATGTCGGAACAGGAGAGAATCCTCCAATTTACACGTCTGCATCAGGGGCACCTGCATAGGTCACCCCTAGGCACTGATACACCCCCATAAAAAACAAACATAACACTCTCCCTTTTTTGGTACGTACCTTGAATTTTCCCAAAGTGAAACCAGGACTCGTCTGCCCTTTTTATGTCCATCTGAGATGAGTTTGTGTCCAGAAGACACGCAGAATGAATGCATGGCCTCCTCCCTGCATGATACAATTCAGAAAACGTAGGATGAGAATGATTTTCCGTGGTGCTCCTGAGCCCACGTGGCTTTATTGATTGAGATGGTCTTTCGTGCGGTGTCACCTGAGGTCATGAGGGTCAACAACATCTGATAGTTGTCTTTGGCCCTCTCCACTCTGAGATTTCCCCAGACTCCTTGAAACCTCACACATATATTATGATCTGCAGACGTCGACACACTGAACCTCTTTTGTAAACTACGATTGAATGTTTATAATGTTTTTTTTTTTATTGATCCTATCACCCTAACCAATTAACACACTGAATGCAGCCTTATTGATTGTAATCCTCAACAAATCTATGGAAGATAGATTACAAATAACTTAGACCAACTTCTCAGTATTCCTTTGCTTTTCTAGGGGGGCTTTTAACCCTTTGCATATACAGGGTTCACTAGAGGAAATGCACTACCTTAACGAGCTTTAGAATTAAGCTTGATTTTGGTGAAAAGGACGGCATTTGAACTGAATAATATCTGGCTTCCATTTCAGCATTCAAGCTCAAAGCATCCTGAGCATCATATCAGTTAATCATTCTCTACTTCTTAAAAGCACAAAGGCAACAGCATGAAGGAGAAATAATGTCATTTATCAGTGAGGAGAACATCCCAGGGTGGCTACAGGAGGTACAGGGCCACTTGACATTGATGTATATGCGAGAAAAAATTAACTGGAATTAATATGATCCAAAGAGGACAACAGCAAAGTTTGACAGGAGCATTATCTAACTTAATCTAATTGAAATATTATAAGAAACTTTGTTTTTCTTGCTTGACTGCCTCACTTTTGTGGGATTAACGTACTTTGAACAGGTGAAAGTATCATATCTCTCTCAAGCTGCTTTAAAACAATGCAAATGTCCACTAAACAAACTTTGATGGAGTTTTTAACCAACACTGCAAGGCAAAAAGAAAGAACAATGACACCCAAGGTGAAAAAAAATAACATAAAACTAATATTTGTTATGATTACTTACAGAAAAATGATGTGTATTTCAGATGCAGCATTGGTTTTAATTGCATTCCAAAGTGCACATATCAGTGTTAAATTCCGCTTTTCCGAGACAGGTTAAATTTCCATGTCAATAATTCTCCTCATTTTAAAGAGAACGGTGCCTCTATGAAGAGGTCAGCAATGGCATTTTTAGAATAAGAAGAGACAGAGAGGAAGATAGATGTGGAGTGTTTTTTTCAGGGTGACTTTGGTCCTCTGGCTTTTGAATATTCTTTTTCCACTTCGCTTTATGTCAGAAACATGAATGAAAGAGAGCCGCAGGCTGAGTGCCAGCATGAGTCTCTCTAAACTTTTTTTTCACACAAACACACACATACACACATGCTCAACTTTGTCGAGTCGAGTGTGTATACAAGCATCTCTCTGACACACTCACACTCCCGCTCTATGCGAACCATCACTTGAGGCCATCAGGATTTATTTAGCTTTTATTTATACAAGCTTAAAGTCAAGCCATCCATCTCAGACAGAGCAGCCTACAGCTTTCATTACACTGTTTATGTCTGTGTGTGTGTGCGCGTGTGTGTGCTATAGATGACACCATGCGCATGTTCACAAGTTTGTGTTGGTATAAAGTAAGTCTCTGATGATGAGATTGTTTTTCCATCATCTTTGGCTGTACCTTGAGCTATGATGTTAAGAACAACGGCTCAAGTTGTGTTCTTTAATAATCTAATTCAACAACACAATTACCAAGTGTCAAACCGTGGAATGAGCAATTCAGGGCCGGACGGAGTGACAGCGATGCTTTGTTCTCATAAAGGCCGCTTTATCTTTTTTCTTTTTTTTAACAATCATCAGCTAAATTGAAACTCACTGAGTGACTCAATCATTCAATAAAAATCTCCTCCCGTTTTACGCTCACTTGAGTTGGAAAATAGATTTGTCGATAGTTAATCCACGCAAAAGCGATTTGATGCGTGTTGATTAAATAATTACGTCCTTCTATGCAAAATGTATGTTAAAGAGCACTTTTATTAGAGGACTGTTTGACTGTTTAGCTGCTGTGGTGTGCCGTGCGCACAATGAATGTGATAGGTCAGAGAGCCATATTTCCACACAACGGTTCTACTCTCGCAGGAACCATGGCTAAATCAGAGAAAACAAGCGTTATTGTGACTGTGTTAGACAACATGAGAATCTACAAGTTAGCTAAGAACTTGTATGTTTCTTTTTAAACAAAAAAGACAGTATGTAGTTAAGTTACCTACAAAGAATATGAAACCAAAGCAAAGCTACGAAACATCTCTAAGTAATATCCAGCTTCTTCAGTAGACATTTAATGAAATCCAGAACAACTCTGGACAATAATCTTGCAACGTTAGATGTAGACTTAGCAAGACGGACAAAGTATCCACTGTGTTATACGTTTGTTCACGACAATGATTTTTGCTTTTTATATTAATCATTTCATAAAAATACTAACAACGTAATACACAAGCGTAGTATGCAAGCATACTACATACTGAAGTGGTTCTGAAGATATATTTTTCAAAACAAATAAATATCAAAGTATGAAATCAGACCCAAACCTTGAGGCAGACAGGGATAGACGTTTTGCAGCATAAAAATGTTGGGCAATAACCAGTCTGGTGTAATAAAGGAAGAGCTCATTTCTGTTTCCACTTCTGTATGTCCCCATCTCTCTTTAACTTTTTTTTTATCTGTCCCTGTCTGTCCTCCACCTCTCCTTCCCTCTCTGCCCTTCATCCCCCCTTCTCTTTATCACTCTGCTCATAAAACCTGCTCATCCAGAAAGAACAGAGTTTAGAGGGGAATGGAGGAGAGGGAGAACAGGAGAAATGAATGATGGATAAAGACAGATAGACAAGAGACAGATGACACGGGGTAAGAAAAACTTAAAATTCAGGAAAAGGAAGGAAAGAGGTGCCAGAGCTGTGGAATTTTGAGCTCGGTTAAAGTTATAAAATGAATAATAACAATAAAATCTCACAGTTTCCAAGCAAATCTTTGTACTTACAGAGCTAAGGGGCCCTGAATTAAGGATCATTTTACCCATGTTACATGTTGTCATGTCAGAAAACTTGCTTTCCCCAAAAAGTAAGCAGCAATTAAGTCTGTCATCCATTTGGTCAGCTGAATAAAAGCACTGAATACTTTATTTCTTCATAACAAATACTTAGAGTACTGATTACTCTGGTGAAATCTGATTATTTTCACATCCACAATGCAAAGAAAACTCATAGTATTGGGAGTAAATAGCAGCTGCAGCCTCAAGAAAACCAAGTAATGTGATCTGATGAGGTTTACCCTGTTCCAGAGTGAATGGGGCATCAGGGTAAAAAGAATGGTGGAGGCTCTGTGGCTACCATTTCCATAATCCTAAATTATTTACTCTTTTTGGGACTGTTTCTGATTTGACAGTTAATTTATATCTGTTTTTAACTTAATTAATTGGCATATCATTTAACAAAATCTTTCAGTTAAAACAACTTGTGTTTACTCTGTGTAGGTATTTTTGGACATAGATTAATCTTTTATATATTTAAGATTTTGAATATTCTCTGTGATGAATACTAATAACAGATTTTATCAGCAGTGTAAAATGTGCCAAGTAGAAAATCAGCACTGAGCATAAAAACATAATTAGTCATTTCCCGCATCACCAATTTCATACATACAGGTTCCTCTGACAAGGTAACCCATACCGCTAACACTGTAACTGCCTGACTTTATTCAGCAGTATCACCAATATTCAGCGCAAAGTAGATTATTATCACACATTAGAGCCGACTTAAACCAGAGCTGTGAACAGAACATCCTCCAAAGCAGGTCCTGTGCTCGGCGCACATTACCAAGGTGATCTAAAAGAGACCCCCCTTTGTGACATTGAAAACTTTGGCTGTAGGCTCAACATACCCTGCTAACCCATTAATCTTACTTTGCAGTGTTCTGCTCTACAGTAAAAAAAAAACTCAAACTTTCCTTAGCCAAAAATAAGAGTGCACAGGTGAATCTGACAATCGTGCCTGAGGTCAGGTGACCGGCTCACCTGAGCTGTGCTGCCGTTTGGAAATAGCTTTTTAATCCTAAATGCAATATTTTTAGCTCAAATTGTAACAATGTTTTCCTGTTTTCAGTAAAACTGCCTTTTTTCCGTTCTCCTTTTTCAGGCAGTATTTGTACATACATACACATCTCTAAATATATTTATATAT
The DNA here is from genome assembly GCA_907169785.1 of Menidia menidia. NCBI lineage: Eukaryota > Metazoa > Chordata > Actinopteri > Atheriniformes > Atherinopsidae > Menidia > Menidia menidia. Next base: position 6,968,411 of record CAJRST010014446.1, on the reverse strand, counting down.
ATATATAGATGAAATGGAGACAGGGCAGGTCTCAAGGTGACCAGTCATTGTCCTAATTCCTCTTTTAACATAGTTAAAGAGGCCAAAAACACAACTTTCTCTCTTCGTTTCACCGACTCTCTTTCTCTCTCCTCTCCTTCTCTCCCTCTGTTCCTGTGATCTCCAGAAAAGGAGGTTAAAAACACCCCCTGTCTCACCCTCCGTTTTATTTATATTCAACTCATTCTTTTTAGCATTTACATTCCTTCATCCCGATGCTACCCTCTCTCTCTGTTCCTGTCGTCTTTGCCAGCAGCGATGTCTTCAAACTCTGATTGATGATGGTTGCCGTTGGTTACCACTGTGTCCTGCTTTCAGTTAATACTAAAATACATTTTTTCTACTTTTTTTTTCCTCTATAAAGTTTGTTTTTCCCCCAGGTGCTGATATAAACCTCAAACCCATCCTACTTGGTTGTGTTTTCATACAAAGTAATTCAAACTTCTTTTTAAGAAAAATCTTCTTTAACTTACTGATATAGAAAATAATCAATGACGATAACAAATGTATACGCTGCAAATCGACTAAAAAAACAAGAGAAGACGACAAAAAAGGATGAAGGCAAGGCTAATGCAAATAGAAAAAAATCAATTTAAGACGAAAGCTTAAGAATACAAACGGAAAAATCAGAAAAAAGAACAGATGCCAAAGTTAGAAAGCTCACAAATCCCTTCAAGCATAGATAGTCCTTTATATAAAACAATGTATATGTTTCTGTACATTTTTGGTATCCATACATGTTAGAACAATGATCCCAGTTTATGGAAAACCATGTGTAACAACACTCCTAGAGAAAGAAAGCGTGTTTATCTTGGCAATGTGTGTGATAAGCATGCATTTCTTTACAGTAATTTATTCTATGAGTTACCTTCTCACATACTTCCTCCTCCTGCAGCTCTGCACTGGTGTCACCCAACGCTCTGGTTTGCTGCGCTGCAAACCTCACCAGGCCAATCACCAGGGATTCTTATCAGTTAAGCATAAACATGTGTTATTCCTGAAGACTTGGAACAATTAATGAGGTCTACACCCTTGTAAGGAAAAACCTGATTGGACATATCAGTGCCAGTCAGTAGTTTGTGGACTAAAAAACAATGTCCAAACAATAAAAACATGTAATTCTAATCGAATTTGCGATGGAAGAGCACATTTGTGGAATCATTCACAATGCATGAATGAATATATATATATATACATACATACTGTATAGATAGATACATACATACATACTTCGTCTAGTTCATTAATGGGTAGCTTTATTGAAAATGTTTCCTAATGTTTATTTCATTATTAACATATAATCAGAGCCATCAATCACTGTGGCAGCCACCTATTGTCAGCCTGACTGTCACACAGCACCACTGTGTGTGTGTTTGGGTGTGTGTGCGTGTGTTTTTACAAGAGAAGGATAAACAGTGGGATAATAAGTGTATTATTTAAAAAAGGTGGTGGTGACATTTGTTAGGATCTGGCACAATATAAACAGATTTAATTTAAATGTATTAAATTCTTCATCTTTCTAGGTAAAAGACAAACTAACAAAAAATAGCTCTAATCTAACTAGTGTTTGTCATGTTGCTAATGTAGGTTGGTAAGTCAAGTGGTACCATTGTGGTTTTGCCAGTGGTGAGGCCGATATATAGAGCTGAAGCCATCCACGAGTCTTCTGTAATCAGAGGAAAAAAACTAACTAAAATAATAAACACAATTAAAAACAATTTCAGGATTTTCAAGTATATCTTGAACATCTGAGCTGGAATGTGTTGAGTTCAAGTGTGTTCCAGAAAATATCTTAAAACACTTTTTTTTTTAATTAAAGGCTAACTTTTGCTTGGGAAAAAAGTAGTCTTTCATAAGCATACTGAGTAAATATCTCAGCTCTGGATTGGCAGTGATAAAAAAAAGTGTTTCATCATGAGCTAGCTTCGATAGGATCATTAAACAAGAAATAGAATTACCTTTAATGAAAATGATCCAAAAAGCTGGTTGTCTTGAATCAGGGGGTAACTTTGGGTCCCTGGGAGGATCTGTTTTTTTTTTTCTTCTTTTCCTCAAAGCTAAATAATTCAATAACTAAAAACTCAACATGGGACAGGGAAATGGCACTGGAAGAATGAAAGCGTCTGACTTGGGTTTTAAATTTGACTCTGAAAACTTTATTGATCCGGAGTGCCAGGCGGAATTACGGAAACGAACCCAGAGCTTTGAAGAGAAGTTTCACTGTCGTTATCATAAGCCCCTATAATCCATCATATCTTGAAATCAAATTAACATATATTTACATGAACACACACACTTTTTAATGTGAGCTCTCGCATAATTTCTCTTTCTCTCTCAGGCACGCAACCACATGCATGCACTAACACGCAGGCCAAATCATTAGTTGTAGGTTAATTAGTGTTATAATTAATAACCCAGCAGATGTGTGTGCGTGTGTATGTGTGTGTCTGTTGTGTGTGCGTGTCAAGGGAGTGGGGTTGGTAGTGTGTATATGTGTAACGAGGGGTCGGGAGTTAAATCATATTAATTTCAACATTGATTAAGCAATAAAAAAGACTTTTAACTAGTGGGGGTGTATATCACTTCACCACACCGGCATCGCAATTTAAATCTATGTATTAATTAAAATGTGTGTGTGCGTGTGTGTGTGTATGTGTGTGTTTTGTCAAGCTTGACGCTGAGCTTTCTGGAGCGGGGAAGGGATCAACACTCTTTTACAGAGATAAAGAAGGGAGGGAGAGATTTGAAGGGGAGTGATAGCGAAACATGGGTCTAATTCAGAGAAAAAGGAGCAGAAACAGAGAGCAGACGACGAAGAAGAGGAGGGGAGAGGGATCGAGGGAACGTGTGAGAGGTATAGATAAAATGCAAAAAGAAAGGAAGAGGGGGAGGGAGAGAGGCTCATTGCTGTGTGATTGGATAAGCGCCAATGACTCTTTGAAATTGCGATCTCCTCAGATATGCATTTCAACGTATAGCTTAACTTCTCTGGCACAGATAACAGCTTTGTTAGGGGAAAACTTTCTTGGTTTGCCAACTTGAAAGCTGTTGCACGACTTGGTTTCAGCTGTAATTTTCAAGTCAGGGTGTGGGGAACGGCATCCTTTGAAAGGGCTTTAAGCCATCAAATGTGAAAGATGCAAGAGGAAGTTGTGTTTTGACTGCTGGGAAAGTTGGACAGGTTCTCCGGGCGGCGGCTCCTGAGGCGCAGAGTTTCTTCGAGGGACGCAACAAAGGTGGAAAATAATTGAGTCCTAACAGTGCTGTTGAAGTGCTGCAATGAGTTATTGGCTGTGTTAGGCTGCCAAGGCGTTCCCAAGGCCCCGCAAGGCCCTCGCTGAAGGTGAGCTCAATAAAACACAGCAGCCTGGAAGGTTAAACCTGCAGCAGGTGAGATTCGGAGCTGGGAAAGGCCCTCGCCTTATCGGCGGGAATCACAAAGAGCGCCCGTAATCCCTCCAAACAAGGCTTCTTTCATTTCAACAGACATGAATATGCATTTGACTCTCTGAGGAAATGCAAATGAGCAGCAAATTGAGGGAAATAAATGAAGAAAAGTGAACACAAAATGACTTTCAAAGGAGGACTGAAATGCTTTCAGATATCCAGTGTCAGCGAGACCAAAAAGAAACAGCCTAAAGGAATAAATAACAACACAGAACGCGAAAGGAAAGATTAATTTGAGAGGAGAATTTCCTTCTAGAGAGTCCATATCCTTCTGCGACCGGCCAAATCTATAAGATTTATATCTCCTGGAGGATATTTATGTGTAGAAACCAAACTCATGTCTACTTCAATTCTGCCACACAAACTGATACTGTGAGATAACTGTCTATGTGGGCACACTTCCAAATAGAATGTAGATCCTGAAATCAACTCGTGGATATAAACCTTTTACGCATTTTCGCTAAATTGATACTTACTCTCTTGAGTTTCAAATACATGGATCAAAGGTGACATTAAGCAGGCCGGGAGGATCAGGATCACCAGGCGGTTCAGAGGGCTTTCCCCGCTTTTCTCCCTCATTGACTTTATGAATTTCATCAAGGGTTAGTTTGTGTCATGATCTGATGACTTTAATCTCATTTATCATTATGCATTTTTATTTGTTTCCTTTGGTGCTCTTATTTTTGCAACATTGGTTCTCAACTTTTGTTGTCATCTGTGTCATTTTTGGTATTGTTTGGTTATTTTACCTTTGCCACCTGTGTGGCTTTTTAAGGGATTTTTGTTTTGTTATTATTTCAACAACGCTAAAATTTTAATTTTATGACTCACTTAAAAAGTATTTTAATTATTTTTTTCTGTTTTCTGTTTCACTGCCTCCATACAGCCTGGACTGTTTGGTCTTGTAAGTTGTCCATCCATGACTTCAAAGGCCATTCACGAAAAAGAGGCACATTCTATGACTTTAACCGGCTTAGTTGAACGTCATTGCAAACACACACATGCAGTGACGGCAGAGGTGTGTTGTTTCAGGCAAAAATGAAGTCAGGATAAAGGACACACAAACACTTGCAGATCTTGCACTTTCTCTCACGCACACACACACACATACACACACACAGTCACCGCAGGGTGTTGGAGGGAGAACTGATGAGAAGATCAATCATCAGCTGTCAACACTAGCTAATAGAGTATGAGAACAACATATTAACTATACCGGTTAGATTAACACTCACGCCTTCTCTCTCGAGCACACACACATTTAATTGAACAGCATTAAAATATCAATACGATGTAGATTATCGATCGCTTCGGTGGCCGATAAGCAGTCAAAAGTCAGGCAATAAACACCAACGCGAGGCACAAACACACAGACGGACACGTGGAATCACTAAGCATCAGCAACATGCATATCAGGACACACTGACAGGTGCAGACATTCAAGGAAAAATGCCCTGACTCAAACAAACTCCACAAATCAAACCTGTTAGTGCTGCTCCTGTTTTCTTGGATATGGCGGTAAACAGATTGCTCTCCATGGAAAGAACCTGGCTCCGCTGAAGTGTTTCCTCCTCAAACCTGCCAGAGATACTAACAAAAATGTTGTTTTATTTCTTATTTTTTTGCATGGGGTTCCTCTCTCACACATGCCTTCCTCTTCTACAGCTTACTTGACTAAAAGCTGGAATTTCCCCTGGATATTAGTAGAGGAATGCAAGTTTTTTTTTTTTTTTAGAACATAGGCGGAAGGTTACAGGTGCTTACCTTATAAAAATGTCACTCTTTTTTCAATAGAATACAATTAGAAGAGACAACACAGTCCTCTAAAATGGTTGAAACTATCAAAAGAATGTTCACCTGTGAAAGCTTTTCTGTTTGCAGCATTCGTTTCTGAAATCTTTCCCACTTTTACTTTATTTTAGAGTTAGTAAAGATTAGTTGTCACCTGCTTACCTATGAACCAGTATCTAGGTTGTCTTCGTCTACACATCACCCATGTTACTAACATTATTGATAACAACTAAAAGATGGCGTCAGAATCAGCCATTAAAGTATTTATGAAAAATGCATATATACTGTTTTATTTTTCAAAAACAAAAATAAAGTTACCAGTGTTTTGTTCAATAATTTAGTAAATGTATGAAAATAATGAGACTTATGAGACACTATAGCTCATCTGGTCAAAGGAGGAAAACATGCTGCTGTTACTGTTGCAATATGGATATTGTGATCATCTTCCAAATCAGGCTTTTAAGACAAAGACTCGATATCAGAACCTTTCTCATTTGTTGCAAAAGTTAAACACTCACCACTGCTAAACTTGGATATCCATAAAAAAGTATTTGTTTTAGCTACATTATCAACTGGATATTGATGGTGCGAGGGGCTTTTGTTGACTACTATTCAGAAAAGAAGTAAAAAAGTGTAAATCACGTTCATTTATCTTCCTGGAATTATTTCCGTTTTAAGGTGCGTGTAATACCGCACCATTAATGGAATTATCCCCAACTAAAAGCGTTTTTCAGGCTCAAATAGGAAACTACAGCAGAGCTCCTTTCTTTGACCTCTTTAATGATCCATTACAGCAGTGTGTGTTTTCGTGTTTGTGTGTGCGTGTTGACCTTTCCCTTGTGTTAGCCAGTCTGAGCCATCACAGGAGGTATTAATGGACTAATCACATTAAACAGAGAATCATTAATCATCTCCCCTCAGCGCTGTCACTGCCACGCAACGCCTAATCAACTCTATTGTTTACACACACACACACTGGCTGGCACGGGCCTGGCACTCACACTGATGCAAACACGCAGAGGGAACATGCATAGTCTGCAACTGTGCATGCAAAAAAAAAAGAAACATGCAGAGGAGAACCACGAATTTGAATCCAAAACTCACATGAACTTGAGTGTTTTCTCCACAATTTGACCCCATGTCTTTGATTTCACACTAATCTTTGCACTCTGTCTCATATTTCTGTCTTTTTACCTCCACCAACATTGTTTTCCCTGCCCCACGTTTGTATCTACTGGCCATGCTTTTTTTTCAGGCCTCTTTCTCTAACTTCCGTCCTGACTCTCCATCTTTCATCCTCCTCACTCGCTACGCTATTTTGCTGATTCAGCGGGGGCGTCATTAAGATGCCAGGCAAACGGCAAAGACGCACACACTTTGCATCTTTAATGATCGCGCAGACGGCCGAAAGTGACACACTGCTGAACGCAGCTAAAACTTCAGCTTAATCCTTCCTCAAAACTATACTCCTTAACTTGATTTTAATCAGATTCCTGCAGTGTTACTGATCAGCTGTCATAATCCGCTACGTTTCCTCTTGTTCTGATGCACAAATGACCAAAGATGTTTCCTGACTGCATCCTAATTTGATCATGTTGCAGCGACTTCAGCTGCTTCTATGTTTTTTAAGTGGAGTAAATCCATATTTTCTTTATGTTCTAATTAAACAGGGAAAATCCATGTCCAGAGCTGACTGAAAACAGATAAAATGCTGCCACTTTGAGTATGCAAATGTTGACCCAATTGATCCACTCATGTGTTACTTCAGCATTCCTGGCTTTTCAATTTCTAACATAAACTGAATTCTAGAAAGGCTGAAGTATTTTTACTATCATTATTATCATAATCATTTTTGTGAGGACCCCTGAAAAATGCATAAATCTCAAAACAATGAACCTTTCTTTTTAACTGGAAAAAGAAAACATCTACATTGTCTTGTTCACAACAATTACAAATCTGTTCATTACATAAACATATATTTGCATCTTTTCAGACCGGAGGACAAACAGGATCAACACTCCTCTGCTCAAAACGACCCAACCGCCTGATAAAAGTAATTCCTCCTAGGAGCAACAATGTTACTGCAAATAATACCAGAGAGGAACATTGCATAACACAGCGAGTGGTGGAAAGCCGTGAATAAATGTCCACTTTAGCTGTCCAGAAAGCTCCACATTTTTCAGCTTTACACTACAGACGAGCATTAATCCTCCCACTTTGCCACGATAACACGGATATGACCATAGAACAGGTCAAAGTGAAATGGTTAATGTCATTATTTGAGCTTGATGTTGATTTATCTGCACTAAGATCTCGCCCAGGAAACTTTTACAACATGAAGCCCAGCGCAGGGTTTTTGAAGGATGAACCCAGAAGGGACAGATGATGAATCTGAAACAGACAATGTAAGGCTGCTTTTTCCTGAAAGCAAGAGGAATGTTTTGTCTCTAAAGGGCTGCCAGTTAACACGGCTCATATATTCCACAATCTCACACTCCTCCTGTTTTTTTCCTTCACTCATCCAATCTACCCATCAACGTCCTGGAAAGAGTGTGTAAATGATTAGACATGGATGGAGGGAGGAGGGAAAGATCTGGGAAATTCTTTCGCTGCAGAGGCAAGGTGGTTGGAGCTGGTTACACACATGCAAAGTGGAGAAAGTTTAAGGGCGACGTGCAGGTTTAGATTGTATGATGTGAAAGGAAAAGGGCCTGAAAAAAGAGAAAATAAATACTCCACATGAAGACAAATGGATGATTCATAGACCAATGGAAGGAACTCGAAAATAAGTTTCCCAAGCAGGGATTTAACTGGATACAAGCAAGAGAAATGTGTGCGACTATATATATATATATATAGAAGCGTGAACAAAAGGAGAAAAAAAAAACGTGACCTGCAAGGTCACTTAATATGTTTTGAGCAAAAAATCTAAATCGGTACACTTAGCGTTGCAAATGAGGTTGGAAAAAATAGACACACGGATGATTAAAGAGCTGAAGTTAAAGGTAAAGACGAGAAAGAAAGAAATGGGATGGTGGGGAGAGAGGAGGAAGGGTGAAAAGTAAAATGAAGAGATCAAAGAGAAGTACATTAAGGGCAGCGGTTGCTTTATCGCTCACACCTAATTTGTGAGATGAGAGAGACAGAGAGCGACCCATGTGCCAAGTGGAGAAAAATCCATCCAGAAAACAATGATTGAACCCTTCCACTGTAATAATGAGATCTGCTCCAATCCTTTTAACACATCTTTCACACTTTTATTCAGGATTTTTTTTTCTACCACACAAAGTCAAAGCCGTACACGTAATTTGTGTCGGGATTATTGTCTTTTAATCACTTCTTGGTGTTTAGGAGGTTAAGCGGTTGCATAACTCATGAAGTGAAGGAAAAAAAGTGCCACAGTGCTTTGTTCAATTTGTGTTTAACCATAAGCGTAGAAAGTACAAACTGAACGCAAAAGAAGTCATTACAAATGTTTTACCCTGCTGCTAAATGGTTTATTTTCTGATCACATTGAACCCCCAAATCCTTAAATTGTATAATTACACGCTTTACCCAGTTTACAGTCTTTTTAAGTTCACATGTGTTAATTAACTTTAAGTCTTAGAGTCCTTGAATTCTTAACTACCACTCACCTTTTTTCCTTACGAAGCACTTCAGTTAAAAGTCCTGATAGGTGGGAAAGAGGTTTCTGAATTAATCAAAAGGTAGCCATTATTAGGAAGAAATCTGTGAAGAAAAAAAAGTTAGAAAATGACGGGACATGAATCAAAAAGTAAAAAAGGATGATGAGATGGGGGCCGCATGGGAGCACAAAATGCTTACACCAAAGACATTATTGCTACTTACTGTTTCAGAGTACACGTCAGTGTCTGAGCTCCAAATATTTTCAGATGTCTGTGGGGTCATATGTTAGTCAAACTGCACACTGTTGACTGTAAATGTCCATGGAACAAAATGCCTCTGAGAACTGGATCTTAACCAGAAGAGAGGACAAAAGGATGTAAAAGAAAAAAACACAGATGAGTCACAGATTAGCAAAAAAATCCACAATAATCACACAGTTTGTGTGAAATCTGACTTTATTCTGCACATCAGGGCTAAACGTCTCCAAGAAGTCTCATTTCCTCAGTGTGAAATCGTCCGTTTGATTCCTCTAACAGGCTTATGTCTCCTGCTCAGATTAGTCTGTCCTGTTTTTTCTTGTCAGCTTCCAAAGAGAAAGAGAATAAGCTCTGTGACAATGTGTGAATTAAATCAAGTGTTATGCAGTTGTAATTAAGGATTTTTTTTCTTGTTATCTTTACATTCTGCTGTGAATGCTGCTCTATTTTCTCAGTGTGAAATAGGCTGCTCTAAACTCCTAACTGGCTTATGCCGGCTCGTCGCTGACTCAAAGACAAATCCTGTTTTCTGCCCTTAAAAATGAAAGAAAAAATATTAACTTCTTAAATTAATGTAATTCTCTGTCCTAGCGCTGCTGCTCCTAAGTGATTTCTGAGCTATCTGAAACACACTACAGGGTTTCTGCCACATGGAGGGGGTGATAACAACAAGCACCGGACCTCACACTATTCATCTCTTTATTTCTTATGACTTAGTGCCTGTGATATCTACAAAAATCTTTATTTGTTCAGTCTGAACTGTGCATATGTTCACTTGCACATTTGTATCATGATGTCGGCATTGGGCAGATAGATTCATCAGCTTCAACATACGTCAAATTTCTGAGCACCTATCCTGATGGCTTTCGTTTGTGCCACACATAACTCATAACTGGGACTGTCCGGCACATAATTACAAGCAGCAGTTGTACAAGAGGTGTCAAGAAGACCTCTACGGCAATAAGGAGTCATCATTTAGTTCAGTTCCAAACTGCACCAGACAGAAGTCGAGGCATTTCGCTGAAGCTGATATCAGAATCTACAGACCATGAAATTGCCATTATCCATCAGGTTTCTTTCATGTGCAGCTTTAAAGGCGTGTCAAACAGCGTAAAGGAAAACATTAATGATGAGACACAATTAGCTCAACATCTACACCGACAGCTATTGCTGGTCTAGAGCAGAGTGAGGGGTTATTATGCGCCCACTTGGATTTAAGGTAACAGGGAAGAACTCTTGACAGCACACTTCCTGCAGGACTCACCTTGCTGCTCTTCCAATCTGCCTCACTTAGTAATGTCGTAGTAATGGGAGCATCGTAAGAATGCGTCCCTGCCACCTGCAGATTGAGCCTCCTTTTTTAACCCTTGCTGATTTCGAAGTAGGAATTGAACATGCTGAGTGCATTACCAGCTTGTTTTGCTTGCTGTTCTCCACCAGATGTTCCAGCATCTGTCAACATTCAAACTCGTGGGGGTCCATTTTTTTCTCTTCCCCTGTCTTTAGGATGACTCCACTGACTCCTAAAAGGCAGATATTTGCAACAAAACTTTGAATTAAGTTTGAGTTTCTTTTTACATTTCATAGTTTTATTTCTCCTCTTTTGTGATTTTGTCATTATTTGTGAAAATTAATCTATATAAATTCAGTTTTTCTATTTCCTATTCACTCATCTATCTCCTTGGATTTCTTTTCCTTTTGGCAGTTTAGCTTTATTAATATTCATAATAGGCGTTTATGATAAATATTTTTTGTGTCAAATTAGGACTAGTTTGGATAAGGTGCCAAACTAAACCATCCAGGAAGTAAATAATTAATTTTTTCCCCACCAATTGAAGAAAAACTAGGCCATTTGGCCCAAAAGCAGTCCAGTCTGGCAACAGTGTATCACCCATTGTGACACACAGACAACAAAGAGATGTAACTAATATCTCTGATGGTTTGACAATCACACAATCAAAAGGCTCAGGTTTCTTGTTCACATCCCAAATCTCAGCTAATATTCTAACATAATATCCACTCTGCAGGGTTTATTGAAAAAAGCTCTCCTAGCAACAGCGTTAAATTCTGTACCGTCTAATCTCTGTTTTTGTCAAAGTGAAACCTTTTAACAAGTGTTTCACACTGACTTCAATTTCCTCAGTGTGAAATGGGCTCTCCAGTTGTCTTAACTGGCTTACAGCCGTCCTCCTCTGTTTCAAACATAAATCCCATTTTCAGCCCTCATCAGTCAAGAGCAGACGCAAGGATGTCTCTGTTTCAATAACTCATTTAGTAACGCGCTCTCACGCACGCACGGCCTGTTGCTTCAGCTGCATTTGGAGACAAATCCCTTTTTCAGCTTTGCCCCCTCAGACTAAAACCATTTGTCTCATTTCCTAACGTTGCCTGTTGCTCCAGATAAAAGATGGCATTGTATGCAAGACCTTTATGTTCTCTCTCTTTCTTCATTTGCTTTTCCTCCTCTTTCATCCTCTTTCCTTCCTGTTTCTGCTCTTTCAATTACAGAATCTCCTGTATGTTTGGACAGTGCAGGCAAAGCTGAAGGCCCTGGAAAGAAGTGAACGCAGCTGAGGAAGAAAAAGTCGGTTTTTGGAGGATGCTGAGACCTGAACAAGACTTACAATGTTATGCAATTACAGCTGCTGCGCCACAGAAGCATTTACCACATGGACTCATTTGTAACATATACAAAGAAACATGTGACTCGGAACATAAACCACACAAGAGTAACAACTCTGGGTTCTGTGCTGACAGTAATGAAGTTATTGCACATACAGGAGGCGTCAAAGCAAGTAATAAATACCCATATAAAGTCAATCACTCTACTGGCCCTGTGCAGCCCAGTGTGAAAGAGAAGTATCAAATTATTGCGACAAGGAACCTGAAGTTTTTTTTACATTTTTATGGTTTGCAAAGCTGTGCAGATTAGAGCAAAATCCTGTGCCACATCTGACACAGCTGTAAGAGCACATATCTGATAAGGAACCTATACTTTTTTTTTTTTGTAATGCAGCATACGCTTTTCAAGTAATCTGATGGCTCTTGGAGACCAAATATAATTGGCGTGTGTGTGTGTGTGTGTGTGTGTGTGTGTGTGTGTGTGTGTGTGTGTGTGTGTGTGTGTGT
>CAJRST010014446.1:6911726-6953673 GCA_907169785.1 Menidia menidia | reverse complement strand
GTGTGTGTGTGTGTGTGTGTGTGTGTGTGTGTGTGTGTTTGTGCCTCAGGAGAGAGGCAGCAGCATAAAGACGCCAGATGCTACGGTGTCGGGCAGGTTACGTTTGTGTGTTTCTGAGTGTGCGAGGGAGAAAGTGAGACGTGTGATGGAGATGAGGGATGGAAAAATGAAAAGTGTGTGTGTGTGTGCACGTGTGTGTGTGTGTGTGGCAGATGGTGAGCGGAGACATAGAGAGGCAGGATCATGTTGCAGTATCAGAAGAGCCACTCATGTTTAATGTGTCTGTGTGTTTTATTTCTATCTTTTAAATAAAACTAATTTCTGACATTGTTGTTTATGCTTTCTTGATGAATTTAAATAGCTGTGAAGTGTTCACGCTGTTAGAGTTCAGATCAGATGAAGATCGTTTCAGGTTGGTAAAGGTTATGGTCAAAACGCGGTAGGTGATGGTGTGTGTGTGTGTGTGTGTGTTTGCACTTGTATTACTTGCATTGTGGTAACTTAAATCTGTTTTCACAGGCATCATGTGTGGATTCACCTCACTTCTGACGACAGTAAAAGGCTGGATTTCACCAGCCGTCCTTGTATGACAGACAGCGACTTGAAATGAATAAAATGGTCGTATACTAATTAACAAATGTCAGAAGGACTGGCTATCTAAAATTAAAGCAAGAAAAACATTAAGCTAAAAAAACTGCTCTCCAACCATTTGAAACAATAGTTGCAAACCAATTTAGAATATAACTCTCCCTAAATGAGTCTGTTTACTTTTCTCCTGATAGTAGTGTGGTCTGGATACATCGATGAGAGCCCCGCTGTGTTACAGAATGATGAGGCTGTGTACCTGCAGCTGGGATCATCCTCAGGTCTTCACTTCCATCTAGTGGTCTGAGTGGGAAATTGAAAAATGGAACAAAGGCAAATGAATTCCAGCAGTGAATTATAATCTGACAGAGAAACAGAGCAAAAACTGTTCTCGTACACTCAGGAAGACTGAGCTGCATTCTGATTTTACATTCAAATAAAAATGCAGGACAGAAACAAGCACAGAACAAATTGGGTAAAAGAAACTTCATTTAAGTCATTGTTGTTTTGGTTGGGGGTTTTTTCGAATAATTTTCTTTTATGTCAATGTTTGTTTGTGTGTCAATTGAGGGGCAAGTCAAAGGAAAAGGGAAATGTGACCATCACCCCGTCTCATACCAAAACACATGGTTTCAAAGGGCATTTTATTAAACTAATTGTTTACTGTGTAAGCTCCAAGCTTAACCAAGCCTCTATTCACACCTCTGCCTTGACTCTAGGCGGACCCCAGAAATGGTGCTCCTTATCACAGTGACCAATCTTTGGTCCTCTTTTGCTGGTTCCCAACAAGGTCAGTAAACACACCAGAAAAGGTCTGATACAAGGAGCAAAATAAGTAGGCTACACACAAGAACACACACTCATGCTAAGTGCTCTGTGCATGCTGCAGGCGAGAGAAGGCATTGCACTACTAGCCTACTTTAGGACAGGTCACCACTCTAAAAGCATCCAGCCACCGTGAAATTTGATATTATTTTTACAGAAGACACACACACATTGTGTAAATTCATGTTCCATCTATACGGACCTCCACAAATAAGCTTTTATATCTATTGTATTGAAATAGCTTCTATGTTGCTGTTTATGAGCATAGAATCTGCATGGAATGCATAGAAACATTTTTAATAACTTGTCGACAAATTCTATTTGTATATATCTGTTTATTTGTTTGACAGTGTCAATTTTTGTTTATTTGAAATTTAACTGATTTGCATAAATTTTGTCCATTTAGTTTGAGTATAAAAAACTACCAAGAACCGAATAAATGTTGTGATTTAATAATTTGTGAATTAATGTTCATTAATGATCATATATATATATATATACATGTATGTGTGTATATATATATACACACATACAAGTGTGATGCAGATTTTCAATAAGCACACAGTGTGATGTGCAAATCTAAAATTGATATTAAGTCATTTCTTTTCGGGCCTAAATTCCAAACACCTGAATATTCACTATAATTTGATCATACATTTCCATTTATCCCCAAAACCCTGTCATAATGTTTCATTAATTCCTTTTCTTTCTATTTAAAATTACTGTGCATTCTAAGTTTTACAGATTTCACAGGCTGTGTGTAGTGAAGTAGTGGATATGCTGATACTTTCCACCAACGATTTAACAGCGAAGGGACCGTTTTTCTTCCTCCAGCTGCACAGACACTGAGTCAATTAATGTCCGAGGACAACGCCTGCGCGCCATTACGCGTCCGGAGAGAGCGCGCTCTCACAGCAGCATCCCACAGGACGGACACCGCGGTGCTGATGAGGAGCGCGTGAAGCCGTTTTTTTGGTGGGGAGATTGTAGTCAGGGAGATGGATTTTATGGACTGTTCGCTTTAAGAGAGAGGAGCACAGCTGGGAATGGGAGAACAGCGCCGGCGGACTGGGACTTTCGGGAGTCTCGCGACCAAATCCCGGGTCACCAAGGAGACCAAGCTCCGGCTGCGCGTCATCTTCCTGGATGACAGCGAGCGCACGTTCGAGGTGGAGGTGAGTGTCAGAGATGACACACACGCGCTTTTGTACTTTTGAATCAACTTAGGAACTTTGGTTACTTTTTAGATTTTAAGTCAACGCACCTTTCTTGTTATTCATTAGTGTGGATTTATCACAAAGTGTACCCAAACTTCCCTCTCCTCTGATAAAAAAAACTATGCATAAAAGCAAACTGTCCAAAAGCACTTCAATAAACAACAGAAAATTAATTTTTACTGATAAGGGCTCTTAGTTCTGCTGTCTGTTTGTGTGTAACTACCCTCAGTAATTGTGGATTTGATCTTTCTGTTTCAGTGGGTCAGGAATGATGCAGCTCAGTCATTAAGTTCATTTACCTCTGTATTTGTTTCAGTCTAACTGAGAAGCTTAATAATATTAATATAATCATATTTGCCTTTGTAGAAAATTCCTGTTTAACAAACACAGGATTTGTGATTTTTGTGGAAGAAAAAAAAATCTTCAATCCTAAACAAGATTACAAATAGAGAAAGTAATGGACTGCATATGATTGGACGAAAGCGATAATCCACACTGGACCAGGAGATGATGCTGGAACTTCTGTTTGGTGCTGGTCTAAGCCTGGTTGACGGCCTCAGATCTCACGAATAACTTCACAATAAACTTAAATTTTTTAGGCTTTGCCCCGGGCAACAGAGCACAGACAGTTCCAACCCTTTTAAAAAGAGAAATCTGTCAAGATTACAAGCCAACTGTGAATTTTGGATGCAAATTGGACAAAAAATAAACAGGCTTATTTATGTTTTTTGTTTGTTTAACAATGTATGTCTAATGAGAGCTATAACAGCAGCAGCTTCATTTAACAAAGCAATAAAAATTAAGGTTAATTTAGCCTTTTTTTTTCTTTTTCTGAACGTACACCCTTGAGACATTTGCCAATTGTCAGACAACTGTGTGTTGCGTTTGCAGCTGGACGGGAAAACCTGTGTGAGCGAACACATGCTGCACTATTTAGGTCAAGAGATGGTGAGTGACAGGCCACCTTTTCAACATGGTGACGTCACCAGCGAGGCAGTAGTCCAATTTATAAAAGGATCCTCTGGTTGTGTGCCTGTGTGTGTGTGTGTGTTTGTGTGTGACTCGCACTATTGTGTGGGCTAAGTAGCTCCATTTTCCACGCCCATGCTTTCTCCTGACAGTTTCCCTGTGGCCCCTGGGACACAGGCAGCATCTTTACAAAAAAAAGGGAACAGAGGAAAATCCAAAACAGAAAATCAGAGAGAAAATGAAAGAAAGAGTGGAGTAGATGAAAGGATGGGAAGAAGCTAAAATAAATGGTGATGAATATTGGGGATCTGGCCCACCGAGAGGATAATAAGTGAGAGTTACAGATGCTGCAATCTTAAAAATAGGAGTGAAAGTGCACATTTGTCTTTGTGAGGACCTGTTTGACTTCTAGATTTGTTAGCTAGACCATTTGGGGAGGCGATTCAAACTTCCAAAGAGAAGGAGGTGTGAATCTGGTTTACAGTAAGGTTTTCCATTTCAAATGACGGTGTGTGTTTGCAAAGAGACAGATAAGACTTTCTCCTCTTAACCCAGTCTGGAGGGCAATCCCCCAACAATTGATCAGAAAGTGTCCAGATAAAAGAAAGCAAGCGATGATTGAGGCAAAGGAACCAAGTAGATATACCATTACTATTTGTACAAGAATACATTATTTCATTTATATTTTCCACATAGCAGCGGTTGCACATCCCATTAATGGAAATTTTCTGAGGCATTTTGGCACAATGCTTTAAAGTTCATTAGCAGATCTTACAAACAGCAAAAAAGTTTATGAGATTTCTTGTTTGTGCTATTTGTAAGTTCTTGTCAAGTTAAAAAGAATGAATTCCCCTGAAGCAGGGAAGTAGCATTTCCCTGAACTTACCCCTGCTCCTGTACCGTGGCTAACTGCTCGGCTGTGTTGAGGGTGGCCATTTGTCTCCAGTAATCATCACCCAGGCCTGTATTCGCTCTATAATCTGTAACAGCTGTTCTGTTCCTCCTCCTTCATCTCATGACAAGTTAATAAGAGTCCAGTGACCCACGCTGGGGTGCTAAACACAGGCTAGAAGACAAGAGGAAAAAAATGTTCCGACTGTCACCATAGTAAGTGAACGAAGCACAAACACCATCTTGGTAATTAGAGATGACGGAAGAGGGAGGCAGAGGCAGAAAATGGAGATGGATGGAGAGAGAGATTTTTGGTTTGGGTGGGAAGTAATTTTAGCTCGTAAAATAGCATTTTATTCAAAAGAAAAGTGCTATATTTGAACTTGCAGGTCCTGCTGGCCCTTCAGCTGCCGGCAACTTGTTGGCAGGCTTTTTCAGCTTTGATGCAATAAAGGGAGATACAGGAGGTCCTTCCTGCCTTCCTGAAAACAGTTTTTATCATGAAAGCGTGTGATAACTGGAAGGTTTAGGTTTAAAACAAGAAAAATCCACTGGATGTTAATAAGCGTATGGTTTCAGGTTCACACCATGTTGTTTAAAGCGTTGTCAGAATGACTACGTTTTTTTTTTACTACAAGTCTATGAAACTGAGCTTAAGGTGCTTTTTAAAAAATAGTGGAAACTTCTACATTTTTCTTTGTTAGGTATTTTTAATTTAATCTGCATCTCTGCAAGTATCATCCATGTCTGTATTGATTTAATTTGAAAAACTGAAACAAAGTGATCTCAACATGTATACTCAGAGATATTCATGGGAATATTTTTGTTTTAAAATACTTTTTCCAAATATTTATAAAGATACAGGTATGCTGTGTTCTGCAAATTACATGGGGGTGGCATGAGTGGGTTTATAAAAGGCTTTCATGGTTTCTTAATGAGAACTTTTCTCTCCGCTGTGGGACATGGCGGTAGCCTAGCATTGGGCGGTTCTATTTCTGGGTTACTTTGAACACAATGCATAGCTTAATGACCACATAGTGGACGGTTCATCCTCACACAAAGTTTCATGAGGCTGAAGTTTGGGAGAATTAAGCGTTCTTAGCGGTGGAATACTCCCCAGAGTACCCACAAAGCTCCAATTATCCTTTTCACTAACCCCTCATTTTTAATTTCTTTTCTGCCTTCTTTAGCCCAAAGTTTTAGGAGGTGACTTCTTCAACAAAGTGTGCGGTCATCTGAAACTGCTGGAGAAAGAATACTTTGGCCTGGAGTTCAGACACCACAGTGGAAATTATGTAAGAAACCCAAAGTTGCACAGATGTGCAGATTTCTATGCTTAAATGTTTGACTATAAAGCCCTTTTAATGTCTCTGTTGCAGGTTTGGTTAGAACTGCTGAAGCCGCTAGTTAAACAGATTACATGTAAGTCATTTTGATCTATCTTCACATGGAAAGAAAAACGCAGTTATAGCTTTTGCAGAATTTCTGAACAGTCAAACTACTGCAGCGCCGTGTTTTTTTTACTTTTTTCAAAGCTCCAATAACTTTACCTTCAATGAATACTGAAATAGTTTGACACTGAAGTCTCACTGAAAGCACGCAACACGCCCGGGGAACTTTCAACCACGGCTGACACATATACGTGTACACAAATTACTCAGACACATCCACCGAGAGTTTTGCCACTTGGAGTTGTGGGACATGGTCGAATATTAGCAAGAATACTCTCGGCAGAGGAACCTGAGCTGTCTGTGAGCATATTTTAATAATTCATGCAGATGAGCTTCATCCTGGTTGTTTTGACCTCGCCCTGGCGATATGTGCAAGTTCTGTTGTATTGTGCTCAAGACTGAGACACTGGGACAGCACAGTAGAAGGAAATTGCAAAAGAAGTAAAAGAAAAAACACTAAACTGTGTGCTTGGTTTCTGTGGGCGACTCAGTACCATGATTTATTCGCTCAGGTGCGGTAAACGGTTGAAACCCAGACAAAAAATAGTAACACTAGCTTTTTTTTCTTCTCATTCTGACAGACACCAATGATTTATTCTTCAGGTTTATAGTCAAATTCTTCCCACCAGATCCTGGACAACTAAAGAAAAGCCTCACCAGGTAAAGTTTCTAATTTCTGAAATATTTTCATCACTATTTTATTTTTTACGCTGTACTACATTTGTAGTGTTTTTCATTCAGCTATGACTTTTATAGAGATGAATAGTAAAAACTGGAAGGGGAAAAAACCTAAGGCATGAAGGCATGATGATCCATAGTAACTGTTTTGTATGTGCAGGTATCTTTTTGCCTTACAGATAAAGCAGGATTTGGCCAATGGCAGTCTGACGTGTAACGACAACAGCGCCGCCCTGCTGGTCTCACACATACTGCAATGTAAGCAAAAGATAAACCCAGAGGACCCGAAATCCAACTGATAGCACACGATAGCGGTTATCAAGAGCTAAACGCAAGCCATTTACTTCACAATTCAAATATTTCACACTCTTTGGAAAAGCCAGTGAGCAGTGTTGGTTTTTATGTTGGTGATACAGCAGAGATAGGGGATTATGATGAAGACTTGGACTGTCAACATTTGGAGATGAAGCACTATGTCCCCAACCAGGAGTATCTGGACCACAAGATCATCAAGTTTCATAAGAAACACAGGTGTGAAGAAGAAGTTCAAGTTTTCCTCAACAACATAAGGTCGTAAAATCTATGCATTTACAGCACCTTTTGCTTTTTCTCTTCCCAAAGAGGAGTCTCTCCGGCTGACTCTGATGTCCACCTGCTGGAAGTGGCAAGGAAGCTGGAAATGTACGGCATCAGGCCTCACCCTGCCCACGATGGGGAGGGAATGAGGATTAACCTGGCGGTCACACACTCTGGAGTGCTTGTCTTTCAGGCATGAGCTTAATGGTTTATGGTTGATAGTATTTTACTGGTGCAGACTGGGAGGTAACACAAGAAGACTCAGCTAAGACACAGTTAACACAGCTGGTTTCTTGGTCTCCATCTTGACAAATACTTGAGACTTAGGTAAACCCTTGACTTTGTAAGGTCAATCATTTCCTTTTGAGTACTAAGAAAAAGAAAGCATGACATGATCTGGAAAAGTAAGGATAACATTACAGGAAGCAATATTATACATATTCACCATTAACTCTTCTTTTTTTTCCAGGGAAACACCAAAATCAACACATTTAGCTGGGCAAAGATTCGCAAGCTAAGCTTCAAACGCAAGCATTTCCTTATCAAACTACACGACCAAGTTGGGGTAAGAACCTGAATTTAAAAAAGGTCAAGGGAAGTCAGTCTCAAAATCTGTTTTAGAAGCAAAACAAATCTGGCGTAGCTGTCTTTGATATTAAAAGTAGACAAAAAAAAAAAGACCAAACACCAGTATGATGACCATCTTAATGGTTAGCTACGATGAACACTCATTGGTTTTTGTACTTTTTAGAGTTTTTTATTTTACTCTAGTAGCCCAATTTACAATAGTAAATAGTTTTGTAAAGTCTATAAGAGTGATTCAAATGTTCACGTTTGATGACAGTGAGCATAACTTGGTATTATTTCATGCCCATCCAGCCTTCGTGTAAGGACACTCTGGAGTTTGCCATGGCCAGTCGTGATGTGTGTAAATCGTTCTGGAAGACGTGTGTGGAGTACCACGCTTTCTTTAGGCTGGCTGAGGAGCCCAAGGCCATACATAAATCTCTGCTGTCCTGTAAGGGCTCCAGGTTCAGATACAGGTATGACACCGGTTAGACTCATAACATGATGTCTGAAAGTGACTCTAAACAGCTTTTTGTTTAGTTTTTTCCCCCCACAGTGTACTAGGACATTGTATTGTATCTGCAGAAAACAACGATGACCATTTCGCGCTGTATTTTATGTGTGGCAGTGGGAGAACCCAGAAACAGCTCCTAGAGTGCATGGGATCAGGAGAGAAGAAGCCTCTGCCCTTTGAAAGGTGAAAACCAGTCTGGATGTATTGTATTATACAGCTACAGTCCGTACCATTTTGAAAGGAAGAACTTTGTGGTAGAGTGGTAAACCGCCACACTAAAGAAACTGTATCTTTAATGTGTGATGACTGTGGCACAGGACACAGTCATCACACATTAAAGATGTTGTTTTGCCCCTCTTTGTGTGTCCAGGAGCCACTGTCACTCAGACTATGATCCCAGACAGTGTCGATCTTCTCCTGATCTTCTCACTGATGTTTCCAAAGAGGTAATAAGAATTATATCTATAAAAGAAATTCACAGCCAATCAAACACAATAGAGCTATTCAACGGAAAATCCGCTAGAAAATGTTTTTGATTACATGTTGATATAGTCATTTTGCCAAAGAAAAATTCAAATATCTAAAGTTGCCAAGTTCTAAAATGATCTTAAATGGATTGTTGTGGGATTTCGTTGCATCTCCTTAGACTTAGTGAGGGGAGTGTTTCACATTTATGTAATGTAAAAGAAATGCATTATTAGATAATTACGAAATTATATTGTAGATAAAACAAATATTTAAGCCCCAGTATATATAAAGAGCTGGTTGTGTGTCTTACCTCCTCAGATGTATGAACAGTCTTACCCATTCCACCAACTGCCTCGGCAAAGTCGCGCTCTGGCGGTTTACAGTCAGGATGAGATGGACCCTCAACACAGAGGCATCAACAACATTGAAATCAGTGGAGGAGTCGCCAAACGCAGCCTATCGTCTGTTGAGGTCAGCCACCGGCCATACCCATGTCAAGTCACCCCCCTATACCCATCTCTCTACCAGTCAACCCCCTCGCCAAAGATGCGGTCCGCCTCCACCTCTTTGATGGAGGACGAGAGAGGGCCTCGGAATGGAGGGCAAAGGCAGGCTCAGAGGCTGGCAGGTGTCTACGGCAACCGGTCCCGGCGTCGGCCAAACCCCCAACCACACCCCGACGCTGTGCAGCAGCTGGTCCTCCTCTACCCCAACACCCCTGCGTACCAGTACCACCCCGTCCTGCCCTCGTTCCCACTATCCGGGTCCACTCCACTCAACCGACAGCCCTATTTGTCCGACTACGTCGCCTTCTCCTCACTGGAGCGTTTCCCGCACGCAAGGAGACAGGAGTATATGCCGGTGGAGCGCGTCCCACGGCCTGCTTTTTACCCCTTACGAAGCGACCTGCCACCTCTTTCGCCGATGAGGAGGAACATTCGGCCGTCTGGCTCAGGGGCGCTGGGACTGACCAGGGCCTACCCACCAGGAGGCAACGGGTCCAGGCTTCTGGGAGGTGGACACACTGAGGCGGGGCACTACAGTGATGACTGTACCTTCCTGCCGGGGCTGCCTCGCCGCGTGGCGAGCCAGCCCGATGTCAAGTTCCATCTTTCCAGGAGGGCGAATCCCGCCTTTAACCCTGCCTCGGAATTCCGACCACTTGGTTACTACCCTCACCTTACACGTCCCTCCAGGCCCACCTATCTCCCACTCAACTCCTCCCCTCTGCCCGAACGGCCCACGTCAGTGTGCATGATTGGTGGCACCACGGGAAGCTACAGCGACTCTGATCCAGAGGTTTTCTACCCCTATTACTGCCCGCCCCCTCAGCTGGGAAGGGTTGTACGGTCGGCCGGACTAGCCAGGATGAGGTTTTCCTCTGGAAGCCTTCAACTGGATGAGGAGGAAGAGGGGGAGGAAGAGGAAAAGGTGGCTGGGGCAGCTAAAGAGACTTCAACAACACATTTAATGGATAACCGGGGAAAAAAAGAATCAAGTGGAGCGGGCACAAAAGGGGAGAAAAAGATTACTCAAGTCACACTGTAGATAAACATTTTTTGGACGAAACATTTAAGGGATTCAAGATATAAAGACAGTGCTGGGGTCCTTTATAGATGACACCCTCTGCAGACTATAGATAGAGAAAGGTTTGGGCAGTTAAAATGAACCATTGCCTTTATCTAAGAGAAAAAGTACTAAAACTGCCTGATGTTTAGACTTCACACGACAGACCCAGGAAAACAAGAAATGGAGAATCAATATATCCAAATAGGCCAGAGACAGTAGATCCCAAACTAAGAGAGGATTTTGCCCTTATCAATGTTGTCTTGATGAGGGCAGGGATAATAATCTCCTTACCTCTGCAGTACTCTTCTGCTGACTGAAGGCTGATGAGTGGGTTTTCCCTTTTGTGGAAAGATCTCTGACATCATCCACCAGTTTATTTTGGTCAGAATATGTTAATACAGGTTTTGCTCATTCTGTGTTTGGATTTCATGTTTCACTTTTACTGACGACAGCAACATAAAGTGCACATTTGGGACTGTAGGATTCAACTCCAGACTTTTAAACCTGCTAAATTAATGAAGAAATCACACAGCCCGCCTCATCATACTTAATAAGTATAATGAAAAGGGGCTTTTCAGAGCAAACTTTCCAAGCATTATAAGGTGTGAAATAGCTTAGCATTGGCTTTTTAATCATTCTGTTTGGTGAATATGCCAAATCATGCCTTTGTCAAACTGTTTTTGTCATATTAAATAGTATAAAGTTATGTTTTACCACATGAAGTACATCTAAGGTATAAAAAGCAGTAAAAAAAACCTACCATTGTTACACCAGAGGAAATATTATTTTCACTGATACAAACACGTGAAAAAAGTCTTCCTGGCTGTCTACTAAAGTTTACTTTAGGGGGGAAAAAATTATTGTTTCCTACATTAATTCATGTATTTATTGTCAGCTAGTTGTAATAAAAGAATATCTTGATTTCACACCAAAACAAGTTGCCCCCCCTTAAGCAATAGAATTTCATGTCTATTGCTAGAACTTTGCCTCTCAGTGCGTGTGCCTTTCCACAGCAGGCATAAAGTGGCATAAATGTTTACAGGAACCCGACTTGGGGTTACAGAGTTGCTATCAAGCTTCAAATTCAAAAGAAGTGAACGTTCTTGTTCACATGGCTGTTTCCGTTGTATTAAAGCCATTAAGCAGCACATGGCTGGGTCATTTTCTTTCTTTTCCCCCTTTCCAATACTCAGGTTAAACAAAAGACATTTCTTAGTTCAATTTAAATATTTATTCATAAAATTCTAAGTCCCGCTACTTTTACGCACAACACACACAGAACAATGAGTATATTACTGTAAAATCTTACACCATGATTTCACAACCCCCCCCCCCCTCGGCAAGCATCGTATATCCCTTATGATATGTAAAAAAAGACAAAAATATACAGTGACCAAGTCTTATAGTGTCTTTGGTAGAAACTGTCAACAATACATTAAAGTTCAGCTCCCATCATACTCTTTGAAAGAACCTGTTACTTTGTTACCTTTTATATTTGTATTTGTTTAGACTCTTCTTTCAGAAACTTGACAGCTCTCAAGAGTTCCCAAGGAATGTACATTCTTAAAAAAAAACACACAAAAAACAAAGAAATAAGACATCCCAAAAAAAAAAAAAAAAACTTTACTAATTGTTTCTCAATAAATTTGATATTTGACAATTACCGTGGACTTTAGCTGGTGAGCCCACTGGTTAGTGAGCAAGTAGCTCTGAAGCTGAAAAGTTCCGACTTGATAAGGTTTAAAAAAAAAAAAAAATCCTACCTGGCTTTCATAATGCCATTTACTTTGGATAAACAAAAGCTAGTCAGTTCACTAGTTGTGTAACTAGTTAACTTGTAGGTCCCAAGAAAAATGTGGCAGGATTTCTACACCTGCAGTTTTAAAAGAGGATTTTGTGAACCTGCACATGAAATTTTGCAGTTTGTAGAATGTTAGGGAAGGTTTTTTTGTCTTCTTTTTTAATGTTTATCATAACCAATGCTGAGAATCTCCTCTCCGACAAACCCACACAACAAAGTTAAGCTCTTTCTGTGAAAACTGCTCCACTTGGAGGCGGTAAGCCAGAATTATTGGATCAGGAAACTTCAGTTAGACGGCATTAACAAAAACAACAACATAAATCTAATATTGGCATATATTCTGTCACAAGTGCTACTATACAGTCACAGACATCTACCGACTCAAAGAACGTCCTAACACAAAACAAAGGTTACCGCTGCTGATTGGACAAGAACCCTCCTCTCTATTATATTATACTATTCCCTGTATCTGGTTTAGATTCTAAAAAAAAAACATTTTATGAAAATATTAGCTAAAGAAAAAAAAAAGGCACATGTTGATATTCTCAATCACTCCGACAAATTCATTATTTAATTGAAAATGCAGCTGTGTGTCAAATTTAATTGTGGGCTCAACCAGCAGCAGTGAATATATAAAATTTAGTGTATATATTACATTATTAGTGTGTATAAGTGTGTGTGTGTGTGCGTGTGTGTGTGTATGAGTGTGTGTTAAGATGTGAGTGTACAGCGAGGAGACATCGCACAGCAAATTTCCCCTTTTTCATCATCCAGCAGTCACCATATGGAGACACAGTCTCTTCCTGGCTTCCTTTGATTCATCCGTTCACCTCCTTCAGTTTGTTGTGAATCTGTAGGAGAGCAACAGTGTGTGAGATAATGTCAGGAGAAACAACGTTTGCCAAGCAAACTGACACACAAACACAAAAAGGAGATGAAAAGCTGATAAAACTCGCTGATCAGGCTTGGATGGAATTTAGAAGTAAAGCGGGAGGAGATGCCCGGGAAAGCCACAACACATCAGATCAGATCAGCAGACAGTCAGGATGAACGTACTTCTGGTACTTGGCAACGATGTGTGTGATCATCCTGTCTGTGATGCCGGGACACGTGTCTTCAGCCAATCGAATGTTACGTTCCAGCTCCTCTATGGCCAACCGTTGCTGGGAGTATTCTTTGTGCTGCTGTTTCAACTGACAAAGTAAAAAAAAAAGAAGAAAAAGCTTAACATCCATCTCTATGTATGCATGCTCATACAGTAAGATATTCACTGCAGTTAGCATGGACCTGTCTAGAATGAGCACAGACATGCACATATATCCTGCTTTACATCACTGAGGGAGTGATCAAAATCAGAAAATTAGGATCTTTATTTAAATTTTTAGATGTTTCTGAATGATTGGCTTTTACTGGTTGGCTGTAGCATTTTGAACAAGATCCAGTCACACAGACGTGTTCAGTGAACACACATGAGACTGTGGGGCAAAGTAAACTGATATATCCACCGGAAGTGTATCTACAGCTACGTATAACTGTGTGTGTGTGCGTGTGTTTGTGTATGTGCCAACCTCAGAGAAGACAGGAGAGATGACTGTGGTCAGACTGGCAGATTTACTAAGCTGATCCGGAGCCTGTAAACATGATATATAAATAAAATAGGAATGTTGTTTGAATCAACTTTATTAGGAGAACTGCTGATAAACAGATGCTACTCACCGTCCCATTGAGGACTTTCCTCCCCTCCGTCTTCTTTTTCCGGACTGTGGTGAACGACCACTCGGGAGACTCGTTGTTCTCTTTATTGCTGGATTCACTTCACACACAGGCAGCCGTTACTATGCGTCCTCACACAGGCTTCCTCTAACATGAGGCTGAACAAAAACAAATCACCTGTCGGAGTCATCGGAGCTGCTGTCGCTGTGTCCCTCCTCCTTCCACCTCCTGTACCGGTCGATCAGCTCGCTGAGGTAGGACGTCTTCTTACAGTTTTTGACGATGAACTTGTGTTTAAGCAGCTCCTTGGCTGTGGGGCGCTGGGTGACGACAGAGCGAACAGTTGCCGACATTGGTTAAACGAATCACTGAGTTTGAAGACAAAAATTTAAGATTTAACATAAAAGAGAAAGGTTATTGGGCTCTTGCTTATCTTTAGATTTCTACATGGAAAAGGAGGTGAAGGCTTATTTGGCCTTTTAGTCAAAGGGAAAAAACAGGGGGCTGAAAACAGAGCAGCTAAGTTTCCACTAGATGGCAGCAAGTGGTAACAAAAAAAACCCCAAAGGAAATGAAAGGTATTCAAATATTAGGCTTGTATAAAATAAAAGGCCCTAAAGCAAATAAATACATCAAATAAAACCACAACACATTTCAACTAGGGCTTAAAATCTAACTATGCTAACCTGCAGAAGGAAAAAGAAAGTCCAAATATGAGTCAACAACATTCAGAATTTATGAAGTGAAAAATCTTTTAGTGAGTTTTATGAAACCCATTCATTTGGGAACATCCAAGGATCCTTTAAAGGTTGATTATTTTCCAGCTATTTTTGGCATGAGATGTTGAAAAAATTACCAATAGATCCAACAGATGTAACTATGCAAATCAGACTGCGCATGCCAGTACTTTGCTTGGTATTTAGAAAGAGATTGTGATGTTTAACCACTGCGTTTCATAAGGGTATAAACAGCACTACACCAATGCAAAGCGTTTTATTTTGGCTGCAATGCTACAACTGTAAGTGTCACTAAAAATTTTTTAATTTGTTAGTTATCTTTTAAAAGTGCAGTTAAAAAAAAAAAAAAAATTGTTTTTTTTTTTTTAAATCAACAGCAAAAAAACACTTGAAACTTGAGGCTAAAAATGGGAGATAAATCAAGAGGAGACCCCATGTAGCGTTTGTCTTTCAAATAGAGCGGATGATGAGCACACAGCTTGATGGAACTTGAGGGGAAATGTCTCTTCCATGTGACACACTGCTATCTCAGAAGAGAGGCTGGTGACCACAGCTGTCACATGAGTGGGGCGGTGAGACTTGTTGTTAAGTGAAGAGCGGCCAGATTAAACTCAGTAAAGGAGCTTTTCAGCTGGGTGTCTTACAAAGGAGGGGTCCTTGTTGAGGCAGGCCTCGGTGAACTCTTTGAAGCCCTTGCTGAAGTCTCCGGTCAGTGTTGGAGGGGGAGATTTGGGGATGTGGAAGAGGACCCGCATCGGATGCATGTCAGAGTTGGGGGGCTCCCCCTTGGCGAGCTCAATGGCAGTGATGCCCAGTGACCAAATATCCGCCTGCGGGAACACAAAGCATGTGATCAGCAACCAATGATGTACTTCTGTTGTCAGTCCAAAGACCAAATGTTCAAAATGATAAGGAACTAAAGTTTAATTGATAATCTGATCAGATTTAGTCGATGATCTGTTTAGCAACCGTTAAAATGCCATTTGTTGACTTGCTATGTACACGAGAGGATAACTACATCACAGAAAAGTGTAAAAGTGCGTTTTTTTTTTTACATGTGCTGGCTGGGCCGGAAAATAGTTTTGGCATCGAGGAAACTCATGCCATTTCCCTGTGTCATGCAAGGGGGGTGGTTTTCCGCCAGCCTCACTCACAGTGACACCAAAGCACACCTAATATATATATTTATAGGCTAAAGGTCTAACAACCTGTGTTCTTTGTTCTCCGCATTCCTATTTCCAGTGCAAACACACAATGCCTCTGTGACTTTAAAAAGAAAAAAAGTTTGCCACGAGCGCCTGGAGTACTTTGGCCGAGTAGACATTCATAGTTTCAGTGTCCGTGTTCAGACACCTGAACATCGCTCTCTGTGACGTTTCACTTTCAATCCTCTTCCAGCACATTCAGTTCCCTCTGTGAATGCTTTACTTCATGTACCCCGTAAGTCAGCTCTTGTAACTGCATTTCAACTAGTGATGGATGAATCTCCCCGTGTGCAGCGATTCTGCTTCGAACCTTTAAGAGGCAACATAGAACTCAAAAACTCAGAGAAATCTTGATCCAAACATGCCCGTGGAACCCTCTATGTTTGAGATTGTATTATTCAGTGAGTCCAGACATACAGAGGATGATTATCCAGCCGGCTCACCTGAGAAACGTAACCCTGAAAGCTGAAAATATGTCAGTGACACACGGAGCAGCGCAGACACAGAGTTCATGTGACTGACAGGATGGAGGAATTACGATGTGAGCATTCTTCACCAGCAGACTTGCTGCAGGCTGGTTTGAGCATCTGTATCTGTGCGTTGCTCTAATGAAGTGAAGTTTTAGCATGACTCATTAATGGACAGCTTAACAGAGACATCTTGGGATGAACTGTAGATGGAAGCCGGGGGGTATCGGTTTGGCCAGTTTCCTAGATTATTTACAATGTCTCATCTCTCGCTGGAAAAATGTGCTAAACATATTAAAAGAGCTCAGGACCTGTGGTCAAAAGGGACGTAGTTGTGTCCATCTTCTTTTCAATGACCGTGATCAATGAAAATACATAAACATGTCTTTACAGAGCAGATTCAGCAAATGTTATTCAAACAGAAGTTTGCCAACCATCAGTCAGAAAGTGGTTCATCTTCTCAGACGTTGTTCCAACCGTAGGTTTGCCTGTTCCCTACACAGTCTGCACTCTTTTCTGGGCATCAAAAGCAAACCAACAACAGACCAACACACACATTAGCTGGTGTGGAAAACACACAGGGAGCAGCTGCTCCTTAACAGTTGTGCGTCGGCTGACTAAAAGATCAAACAGCAGCTCTGTCTCTCTTTATCACACACGCACACACACGTACACACACACAAAAAACCGAGGTGCTCAGGGTCACATTACAACAGGATGCTCGGTTACTGTTTGACTGTTAACTCTGCCAGCTCCATTACCGTTACCCACCCACCATATGGCAGCATGTGCTCACCATACAGACGCACAAAAACGTGCACACACAAACTCATTACTCCATCTCTACAAACTGAGAAGATGTGGAGCTGAGGGGAATCCTCATATTGGTACAAACTGATGGACTTTGCCCTAGAACCTGTGGAAGAGCTCATTGGTTTTGGGAGATGGGTAGATGAGAGGATATTTTGGCTTGAGCCCAAATGGGCCATATTTAAAAATGGCACAGAACCTACTTTATAAAACAGGTTAGCAGTGGGGTGTGAAATAGGGCGACAGGCGTTCACACCCGGGGTGTTGACTTTAGCACAAGGGCCGGCTTCTCTTTGCTTAACTCTGAGGGTTGTGTTTGTTCTTTGCTAAAGGGGTTTGTGTTCAGAGGTTACAATTAGTCACTTCCCCATTACAAAGGGATTAAAATAAATAAACAAATAAAAAGACACTGATTTTAGCCACCATTAGCAAGTGTTGCTATTACATGATTGACAAGGATTAACGGGAATAAATACATCTAAAAGGTCACCTGTCGATAAGCCTGAGAGGTGGCAGGCAAAGTTCACACAAACCAACATTTAATTTTCATTAAGCACAACATGAGCTCACGCCACACGGCATGACAACGTACACACACCCTGATGGATTTAACCAGCTTCCAGACAACCCACCCACACGGCTCCGACATTACCCCGGGATCTAAACTCTTTATGTTTATTTATATTATTACTGGCCATGAAAAGCAGGGATTCACTTCGGAGCACAAGCCCAGCCTCATAAATCTGCCCGAGCTGCTGTAGTTCATCGACTGTAAAAAATAAAAAAATAAAAAAAAATTAAATAAAATAAAAAAATTTAAAAAAAGGGCCGGTGTTTGTTTGCAAGGCTGCTGGCTGAGAGTCAAACACAAAAACGAGACCGATGAGGGAATCCCAGTAAACCGGAAAAACCAGATGCTCGTCATGTCGTCGCCTGAAACAAAGGACATCAAATGCAGCCAGACAACAGGGCGGTTGAAGCCTCGCTCTCGCAGTCAAATAAAACCGACCGGGGCAAGAATGCAAACGAAGTCAAAAGGCAGGCACAACAACAGGCCCACGTGTTTCAGGTTGCTACAGCGATATGCAAAATACCTGCCAGCAACAAGTAAATCTCACAGATGTAAGCTGTATTTTTAGATGTGCTTTAAAGAGTGGGTCCGAAAGACTTCACCGAGTGTTATGGAGCCCCGGAAGGACGGGCATATATCATCAATTCAAATAAACAAAAGCTCAGTATTTAGGCGGGTGAGGTATTTGTGCAACAATAGGCCTTTGATTTTAGTCAGAAGTAAAGTAGACTTCTCCTTTTTAGACAATAGATAACAAAAGTGAAGTTCAACGGCAGAAACCGCATCAGAGGATAATTATTATTCCCACAAAGTCATCTTCTGACAAACATGTGAAAGAAAACAACGCGATCATAGCATCTACTTTTAAAATTGGGAAAATAAATCAACACCAGTATTAGGATTAATGAAGTACATTTCACTCTATGTTTACATCTACTTCCCAATTTCCTAGAAACCAAAAAAAAAAGGAAAGGCTAAAAACCGGGGGGGCTAAAGGGGACAGAGGAGGTGTCTGAACAGGTGAATGACCTTTGAGTCGTAGGCGGACTGCTGGATGACCTCGGGCGCCATCCAGAACGGCGTTCCCACAAAGGTCTCCCTTTTGATCTGCGTGTCTGTCAGCTGACCGGCCACTCCGAAGTCAGCCAGCTTCACCTGACCGTGCTCCGACAGCAGGACGTTGGCGGCTGCAGGGGTAAAAGCACATTTCACTCTGCGCTGGGACTTTTAGCTTCACATTACAAGAAGTTAGAGGTTATTTGTTTACATGGGATGACCGGCACTCTCAACAACACTATTCAGTTTATTAAAAATTAAGATTTTCTCTAAACTTCTTTTTCAGTTTCACTTGTGTTAAACATCAGTGCTTTAATTCAATAAATGGGTTGAAAATAAAATTTCAAAGAGGGCCATCACAGGAGGGGAAGCGGTGATAAGATGGAGCTGACTTCAGACAAAGTCACTGCGGTGATCCAGCAGGTTAAGAGAGAGGCGCCCCTGTGACCCCCAAAACTCTGACTTTCAACTCAACATACCTCACTAAGCCGTTAATCTGGCTGTGTTGTAAACCCCCGGGGTGCATCCTGTGCTACTCTTGGTGGGGCTTACGCTGGGATTTGAGGGGCTGGAGGTCACAGAGTGTTTCCAGAGGTACACATCAGGCTTCGAGCCACTATTTACTTAACATCTGGAGTGGGTCTCCTTTAGAAAGGTAGAATCTACTCACTCCCTCATTTTTATCACTTGTTCACTTGTTCTCAACCTCATTTTCTTTCTTTTTTGTTTGCATATTTCCACCACATTTGTCCAGCTCAGTAATTTGGATGTCAGCACGGCTAAAGCCGTTGACAAATATCAGACATTTATAGCTCAGATGAATTCCAGTAAAACACGTTAGACCTTTCCGGCCACACTCCATGCAAGTCTTGACAGTTCTATGCTACAACTATTTTATCTCTTGCAATCTAAATTAGCACCTTTGCAGTGTTGAATGGTCTTACAGCCGTACCCTACCTTTGATGTCTCTGTGGATCTTCTTTTCCGAGTGCAGGTAATCGAGCCCCTTCAGGATCTCCTTCAGCATGGTGGCAATCTGAGCTTCATCGAACGGACCCGCCCGGAGCTGCGTGCACACACACGCACAAAAACAAAGGGAAATTAGCAACACACACCTGATGCAGCTTCAAACAAGCCTAATGGCAGAACATAACACAGTCTGAGTAACTCAGAGTTTACATCAACATTAACAGCAGTTAGGTGTTCATATGGATGTCTGATAATAGTGCTGGCTTAACTAAAGAGGGAAGAAAGCAAAGCCTTTTTAAAAATGCCATCAAATGACTGCTAATTATCTGGTGAGTTTATTCTACCGGTAAGCCCTGACTAAGCTGATAATTTGCCACATCACTCACCAAGTCGAGCGCTGAACCTCCACCAAGATACTCCATGATGATCCATAATTTGCTGCCCTGAAAGAGACACCATTTTGTTTTTGTCGTCTTTAAAAAATATAAATTGAATTCTTTCAAACGGAAGGGCTCGGAACTGTTTCCACTTCTACATCCTAAAACTGTGCCTCGGATCGGCCTGGCCCGATGGGTTCTTACCTTCAGGTAGGAGCCGTAGTACTTTGTGATGTATGGACTGTCACACTGACTGAGCACTGTGATCTCCTGCTGGATGTCCTCAATCTCATCCTCTGCCTCCTCCAGATCAATTGTCTTAATGGCGACGACACTCTGGGAGCGGTTGTCGATACCTTTGAAAACCTGCAGACGATGAAAAAGAGTTTTTAGGGAGAACGACAGAACAGAAAATAATCACGTCATTACATTGAATGCAATAAAGTCAAAGTTAATGGAGCTCAGAGTGTGAAATAAAAACTCGCCCACCTCTCCAAAAGATCCCTTTCCAATTCGGTCCAATTTGGTGAATAATTCCTCTGGATCAATCTGAGAACTCTGAGAGGAGCAGGAAGAAAGGAGGAATGAATTATAACATATGATGTCATCTCTGCATTCAATCAAAGGCAGCCAGTAAAGGATCAGCTGGTTTTGTTGTCAATAAGTAACAAGAATTAAGCAGTTTGAAGTACTGAACAATCAATGCAGGAAGATGGATTTAAACTTTTGAACAAATACAGCATTCTGGCTCCCACTTCCTCTCCCTCTCTGCTGTGACTCAGCACAGACAAAAAGCTGCTCCCTCCAGAGAGCAGAGGTTAGCAGGTTAGAGGCTTCCTCTCATTGGTTGCTGTCACTAAGCAAATGTGGAAAATCATATTCTGGAGCCAGAGTTAGTGGAGTTTTCACATCTCATTTGTCCTGTTACCATGTAGTTACTGTTTCACCAATTTCTCCTCCAAGAAGATTCTTATCAAACAGGTTTAAGCTGGTGATTTAATCATTCCACAAAGAGGTTTACCTTTTTCCAACCCTTACATAATCTTTTCCTTTTTAACCTTTTTAAACCTTTTTAAACACTTAAAACACATAACCAACAATTCAATTTCCCTTGAAAAAGATGTTTTAAGTAATCAAGGAAATACAACCTGAACTATTACATCACCAAGTAGCTGAAAACAAAAAGAAAAAAGAAAAAAAGGGTTCACATTCCCATTAGCGCACATGTGAGGCTGTGCAACACAAAGCTATCGCACAAAAAAAAGCCATAAAATGCAGAAGGAAACAAGCATGACAGTTAAAGATAACAGGAACTGAACACACACACAGCTGTGTGCACACACACTAAACTTATCTGAGGGACCCTGCTCGCATCCTAAATGCAACCGCTGTCGTTGTTGATACACAGAGGAGTTAAAAAATGTCATGTTTTTCCGTCTTCCTTAGCTTTCTTGTCTTGACAAATCCCTTAAAGAATTTGCGCTGGATAGTTCCAATAAAATAATCCCTGTTGTAACATGAATATGATAATAAATTGTTGATATCTCAGTGCAGCGATCATACTAAAGTTCCACATATATAAAAGATTATTTTATTAGTCTGTAAAGAAAAATTTGTAAAGAAGAATCTTAATAAAAACCTTAATTACTTTTTTAAAAATGATTATGCTTTAGTGAAAGAAATTACTTAAAACTGTATTCATTTGGAGAAAAATGGCTCAAACATCCTGGTACTTAATCCACAAATAGTAGATGCACTCAGACGGTCAAAATAGTTCAAATCATCAAGTTTGGGCTACGCTAACGCTCGCGTTTACGATGCCACGGCATTAGCCGAGCAGGAGGATGTCTTTGGTACCATCTGGCCATCTGATGTGTTTAAAAGCATCAAGCAGAACTCCACGGTGCTGAGGTCAAACCTGTGGGGGATCTGTTCTTATCCGACAGCTGAGTCGTCGGCCTGGTGGGAGACTCAGACATTCTTTTTTAGGTTTCTAGTTAAAGATGACGGCTTTTATAAATAAATCAAGTTTGACAACTTCACCTCCATCCTTCCCAACCTTTTTTCCCCTTTTTGCCTACTTTAAGCTGCTTTGACTCCTTCTGTGGATTCCCCTCTTTTAATTTTTTTTTATCTCAACTAATATTTTCTGACATCATTTACAGGGATTAACGCTGTTTCTTGGCAATAGCTGTCCACAACCCTTTTCTGTTCTGGCCCCCTAACTTTCACATAACAACATTGAGGTGCTCGGAGTTTAAACTTTCCTCAGCATGCGGAACCTTTCCTGACGCACGCGCCCATTTTCTCCTCAAACTCAAAGAACTGGCAGAAGAGCATTTAATAAACACCCTCGCAGAAGCATATGATGTTCCTATGATGCTGCTCGAGTTTCCTTTCCAAGCTAAAAACAGAACACATACAGACACACACAGTGCCCACAAAGTGGCCACACCCTGTGAGCAAACACAGCGCTCACTGTCTGATATTTTCAGCTCCGCACAAAACCATGAAGGAAAAAGGGGAAAAGAGACGGCAAATCCACAAAGAATAAAAGAGATGCTGTGTTTGGCAACAGGGCCTCTCAGGACAATAAAAATCAAAGCCCGTCACGGCAACACAGGGACCGGCGTGCACACCGTGCACGGGATGCTGCAGGATAGCATCTTTAAAGTCATGCAAAAGCATTTTTTAAGACATGTTTTATTCTGGAATTAAATGCTACTGAGGTATTCTCTGTAGAGTTTTGGTAAAATTAGGAACAACGTAAAATGGCTATTTTTGAGCTCAGAAGGCAGCCGGCTCCAGCA
Organism: Menidia menidia; assembly: GCA_907169785.1. Lineage (NCBI taxonomy): Eukaryota > Metazoa > Chordata > Actinopteri > Atheriniformes > Atherinopsidae > Menidia > Menidia menidia. The sequence continues at coordinate 6,930,847 of CAJRST010014446.1, read as the reverse complement.
GACTGAATAAAGACTAAATACAGGACTAGTGTCAGCTCTGGTGGTGCAATAAACTTTTTTTTTTCTTAGAAAACTTTTCCACAGACGGCGGCTTTCTCTCCCACTCTGCGCCCTCGACCATTTTTTTCCCCCTCTTGATTACAGGAGCAGCATCTGGCGTCTGGGGCCGGAGCCTTTTACGCACCATCTCGTTTGGTGTGTAACCATGTCGACCAGAGTGCTTTACATGTGGGGGCAGCAGACTTCAGTTTTCGAAAGTCAAAGTAACGCCAGGAAAAAAAGGGATGTGAAACACCCACCCGATGCGAAGAGCCAGCAGCTGAGAGCACCTGAGCAAAGGGAGCAGGGGCTGAAAGCACTATAAATAGGACTTTACCTAACAAACAAAGGCCCCGCAGACTTTATTATTGGGCTGTAACAATGCGGGCAATGAGGTCCAAAAAATCCAATATCTGCGTGCCAGGTCAAGGGAATTAAATATTAAACAGTGGCTCAGTCATTACTCATCATCTGCTCTTTTTCTTACATAATGCTCACTTCCCCGGCTCTGAGATTTGCAGGAACATTTACAGTTAATATTTCACAGAGAACCTGGTTAGAAAGTCATTCTGGGATCTTTCGAATCAGCTCAACAGTTCGTCATGAAAAACGACACAAATGCAAACAAACCCAGTTTCTATACAGCTTTCATGTTTATGCAGAGAGAAAATATCTCAAGTGTGCTTTTGATTACTTTGCATCTACTCATTTTTTAACTGTTATTAAACTATGTTGCCTTAACGGAAGTCCATGAGTAAGGGTATATCAGCGTTTTATCCGTCTGTTAACTCTGGTGGAAAAATCTCAGATTAGAGGATGATGCTGAATGCTATCACAGGGACCCCTTTACTCTGACAGAATTTAGTCGTAAGTTTGAGTTTTTTATGACCTTTAATCGTTAATCGTTTATTTTGATATTCATACATGCATCCATTTCCTTTTCATCATCAAAATGTAGTCACCTCCTGTTTGTGGCATTGTAAATGCACACTGGTGACACATTGTTAAGGGCAAATATTGAAAGGGTTTAAGTAAAGTCTGAAGTGTTTGCATATTAAGAACTAAAGCTCAAAGTTCTTGCGATTCAAATTGTTCTAGTAAAAAGAGAGTTGTATCATTTTATGTGAGTGTTTAAACTTTAATCCAAGTTTAAATAACAATGAACAGAGCTTTTTTAAAACACTTTTTCCCCTACAGGCATAAAGACAGACTGATCATATATTGTACAGAAGCAATCAGGATGACAATTCTGGATTTCATGGGAAAATAAGAAAAAGGAATGAATAAAATAAAATAAAAACAATAGAGGAAATAAATTTTAAAAAATACACAAACAAGGAAAAAATGAAAAATGTACAAAAAATATCAAACATAACTTGAGAATCTTTGCATGGAAATGTCTGCTTTTTTTTCTAGCATTCACCATTTTTCAGATAAACGTGTAAATTCAGGTCAAAACAAAGCAAACAGAGAAAGAGAAAAAGAGAGAGAGAGAGAGAGAGAGAGAGAGAGAGAGAGAGAGAGAGAGCAAGAGGAGATAGAGCAAGTTGGTTTTAGAGGTCGGTGAACTCGGTCTGGTCTGTCGAACGTGTAAACATGAAGCTGGCCAGGAAACTTTGGACAAGGCTGTGGAAAGTTGGCGTGCGGGAGAATCACCGAACAAGAGAAGTCCACATCCAAATAACAACAAATCGCCGAAAAACCTCCCCTGAAAGCACATGTGTGTGTTTCAGAGGTGGAGGGTCACAGCTGCTGGGAGAGGAAGTAAAAGCACAGCATTCTAAAATATGACCTTTGTGGAGGAGACTCCTCTCACCACTTTTTAACACTTCCTGTCCCCTCTAAGTCAGCTCCACCACACGAGGTGAGATCCTGACTGATTAGAAAATATAACTGATCACTGTTTCAAAAAATAGACGTGGAGGTTTGACTCTCAAAGTAAAGTAGAATTCAAAAACAGAGCAATAAATACAAGGGTCAATTCGAGTTTGGTTAGTAACGATTCTGGAACATAATCTATAGACAAAATTTGATTTTTTTTTTCATTCAGTTTTCACCATACCTGTCTGTAAAAGTCAGAGATTACAGCACAGAAAATGGGTTCCAGTTGAACAAAGCAGACCGTTGATTGTGTTTATTTCATTTTGTTGAACCATTCTAATCGTATTTTCTAATCCGTTTTTAGCATCAATAACCTTCACTTTAAAGTGATGCAAAGAGTGTTTTATTTTCTTTGTTCCAGGAAGTGATAGACTTTCATAGCTGGGTAAACGATAACTCAGTTTACCTGTTAATGGTTAATGGTTTGGCACCTGGTTCTGTGCAAAGCAATGTTTAAACATCTGAGTGGAAGGTTAGAGAAGGCCTCCGAGACACAAAACAACCAGACCATTACGGCCAATCTAAAATAGATCCACACTGAATGCGTGAATTTTGGACCCATACATTTCTAACTTTTGAGCTCTTAAAAAATAAATTCAAGACTGAACCTTGCGTAAAAACCATGTGAGAAAGTTACAGTCCTGTAGAACAATGAAGATGACTGGTTAGGATCTCCTATTTACGAGTGGATGGAAGCTGGATTCCAGGCTTCGAAGCCTCTTGCTCACAGGTGAATAAATTTCATGTGGAGGCTCAGAGACTGGGACTGATGGGCCAGGAGAGAAAGAACAGATGAACTTCGGCCGACCACAGCACAGCTATGTCACAGGCCCACTCCCACTCAGAAACAGAGATCATTTCAAGTGTAACCCGTTCCAGTTCACTGGGATGTTGAAGACTGGACAGAACAAGCAACACTGCCCGTTTTAATGTCTGGAGTCCGGCCCCGCCCCCACAGGAGCAACCTGTGTAGTCACCTCCTACCCTGGAAAAAAAAGCTGGCATAAACAAGCCAGGTCAAGTCACGACTGCACACGTGTGAAAACGCACTTTGCTTGCGTGATTCCTCAGAGAAACTGACTCAGCCTCTGTAATCGAAACCCGCTGGCAGCTGGCTAATTTCTCCCCATCAAACACACAGACGCTGGTCCCTGGAATTGTGCAAGCGGCCCTGCATAGGCAAAACCCTTAAAAAGACGTGGAGAAGACCTGAACCCCCCCCACCCCCTCAGGATGTTCCCACAGCTGTGCCGGCCATCGTGTAAAGCGCTCCACTCTCGCCCGTCCGTCCACACCACAGCCCCGGAATCAGGCCGGATTACGAGTGGAGGGTTCAGCAGTGGAGCGCGGGAAAGTTTGGCTGAAACTTAAGAGCCGAGCCCCCGCCGGAGCTCCACGGGAAGTGGGCTTTCTACTTATTTGTTTATTTACTTAAAAGTTAAGAGAGGTCAGAAAATCAAGTATGGAACACAAAAGGGGCTCAGAGAGGAGACGTACCAACTTCTGTTAAATATATGCCTCCTGCCATCAGTTCGTGCATCATCAACTTGATGAGGACTTTTGTTCAATTTAGTTATAAATCAGAAACTAAAACTGTGGTCTGGAGACTAAAGGCCTCAGCTTAACTGATCACCAAAATCTTCTCAGGGACTGGACATGATCCACAACATTCAATATTGTGGATTCATCTTTAGAACCCAAAGGGGAAGCAGAGACAGCAGCGAGGGCTCAGAGATGGGATAACAGTGTGCTCTTTAGTTCTTTCCTTGCTTGAGAGAGAGCATCTGGTCTCTTCTGTGATGCAGTTGGCAGTTTGAGAAGCGTTCAGAGGCCACCGTCCAGCTCAGAGGCTTCTGTGTGTGATTGTGGATAAACAAGATGTGGCTCAGTCCTCGACAGCAGCTCTCAAGCCTTTTCCCATAGAACATCCCAAACCTCTCTTTTTTTGACATCCACTTCTTTCCGTTTCTTTGCTTCATGTGTCGGCTGTCTGAACTGATGTGTTTTTTTCTCCAGGCATTGCTTTCAGAAATCTCAAAGTCTTTCAAACTGTGTTATTGTTGGTGTTTTTCATGACCATCCTTCTCACAATTTTAGCCTGGACCAAAGTGGTTTTGACCTGATTGGACCCTGACTGAGGGGGTCATCGTCATGATCCATGTACTGTGCTCAAAAGTTACATATTTACTGCTTTTCTTCACTTGGATTCCTCACATAAAAAAATAAATATATACATATATGTTTGCAGAGCTGAAGGCATGCAGTGGAAACCACTGAAAAAAGCCAAAACGACAAAGGGAAGCCTGAGGCGGCAAATGTTACAGTCAAACAATGAGCGCCTTTATGACGGACAGTAAATGCGTTAGAAATAACGGGGTCAGCTGGGGAAATTACACCAAGCCCATTTTTTCTGCCTCATGTAAAGTTTCTTGGAAATGGCAGAAATTCAGTAAACAAGTCCAGAGCCAGCCGTCGACACGGCTCTGTTTCCCCAAAGCAGAAGTTTCTCACCGAGGGCTGAAACAAAAACCTCCAGGGAGGTAGACATGAGGCTTTTCAGACGTTTTCAGACATTTTTCTCCCTCCCGTTTTACTCCTGTGTGATTTCTCCCTTTCCTTGTTTCTCCCTTTCCTTATAGAACATCTTGTCCGTGTAAATGTTCTAAGAAGTTACAAGCCCCACAGTCCAGTCTCAGTCCAACCACTGAGCAAACACTCCTGAAAGGCCTTGCTGGAGAAACAGGCTTTGCTTTCTTTAGCTGATGACATCACTATAAAGCATGCTCCCTCTCTGCCAATTTCGTGGGGACTTTGGCTCACCCTCAGACAAAGTGCTGCTCCATTTTTAGCCACCAACTTAATCACTTAGAGCAACTTAGCGCCAAGTGTACGGGATCATCTCAAACTTGCATCACAATGCCTGATGTTTCGGGCCCTGCAGGGTCACTTTGGTCCATTTTGCAACTCCTGACTTTTGCAACCAGTCGCACACTTCACAAGCCTTTCAATAACAGGAAGAATAGTGTGAAAGAATGTGTGAGCAGGTATGTTTGTAAAGACCATTGTATGAGCCATCGCAAAAAAAAGGATTATTTTTGCAATATAAAAAATCTAGACTTTCTTTTGTACTTTGTGAACAACTTCTAAAACAGTTCTGCTATTTAGACTGAAAACAAATCGATCCAATACACAATCAAGGCTTTAGCTCCAGTCTCTTAATCAGACCTAAAACAATGCCTTTCAGACAAAAATTAAAGTTATACAATAAAAAAAGGGTGGATGAAAAAGACTACTCTGACAGGATGAGGAAACCTCGCTGCGGTCTGCGATTGCTTCAACTGCAAATTTAGAATGAGCTGAGTAAGAATAACAGAAATCATGCAGTGGTTTAAACACTGGAAGCACGCAGAGGCGTTCTTACAGTCACAAACACAATGCAGCACCTTACATCTGAGCTCAAAAATATACGAAAAACCCACTGTTTAATTACTGCAAGAGCTCCAAAACAGTTAGTCAGGTTGTCCCGGTCCACACCACGCACTGCTCCACGCCTGAATGGACGGAAGCCATGGCAACGGCGGCGTGTGCTGCCGGCTGGCAGGTGTGTGATCTGTTGCCTGACAACACTTCCGGCACGCCCACCCGGGAGGGTCAGAGCAGGTCCCACAGGTACACACACCTGGAAATCGGCCGAACGGGAGGCTCCGACGTACTTCTATTGCTCACAGCACACCTTTTCACTCCAGGAAAACACTGGCATAACTTTTAATTACACTTTTAGAGGAAATTCAGAGTTAATACCACAGTTTCCTATTTTAAATTGTGAAAAATATAAATACGAACGATTCCCAGGAGGTCCAATTAAAACAGTAAAGCTCGCTGCTGGACAACAGGAACACGAAGCAGGTTAATCACAGCCGTTACACCCAGTATTTTCAACAGCCCGTGTCATTCAGCTGATAAAAAAAAATTGATCATATCAGAGCTAAAAATAAAATACAAAGTGTTAATGTGTCACGATGTGACCTTAGCGCCAATACACAATACTAGTCATACAACATGAAGACAGAAGAAAAGCTTGAAAACTTACATTACATAAATTAGCTGTGTAAAATGACTGGTAAATCTTTAGATAGTCAAACACTAAAGGCATTAGAGAACTTTTAAACTGTGTATGAACTTCAGAACAGAAGTAAACACCATCATTTTAAAGCACTGAAACGCCACTTTCAGTCTAGAACTGGAGAGGAATGATTATTAAAAGTATCCAATCTTGCCATTTAGTTCAAACAAAACAAATTAACATGGAGCAGGAGGCCCGACAGGAACCCCCCTTTACTATCCTTAGAAAACACACCACCTCCACAACTCTAAAAGTCAACACAAACTGAATTCTTGTACATTTTATAAGCCAAATGCTAACTTCATGCTAAGCACCCAGGTCAACGCAATGGGAGACCACAACAACAACCACGAAAAAGTCTCCGTTCGAACACTGTCAGGGTGTCTAAAACGTTTCGTGAACTTGAGGAACCAAAAGAAAGTCTGTGGGGTGAGTTCGTGTTAGCATAAGAAGCTGCTCCCGGGGGCTGCGCAGGCGGAGGTACGCTTCATGTGAACACGGGCATACTCAGGGACGTTACGTCTCCAGGTAATGGCTTTTAAACTGATCGAAAAACGGTCTGTAAACCCCGCAGTCTCCTCTCGGCCGCCCCCCCGCTGGAGTTTAGCCCCGCTCCCGCCGACGAACGCCCAAACCGACGGTGAAAAACAAGCGCCGCGTCCACCTTTGCACTTACCTGCATACCAGGAACTTCCATGGTTACTTCGAAGTATGAACGCCCTTTTCCTCCTCCAGGTCTCTGTGTTTCTTCTTCGACTCCCTGTTTTCTTTTGCCTCCAGTTGGAGCGTGTTCGCCGAACTTTCCCTTAAGAAAACCAACAGGTTTGGCCTCGAGTTGAAGGAATATGTCCAACTGTGAGGCCGAGTAGTTTGCAAAAGTCTCGAACGGCCGCCGGACCACAAACACGGAGTGTGACAGAGTCTTCGGTGTGGAAAAAAAAAGAACTGTTGAGCAAACGGGGATGACGAGCTGGTTACTGCCCACTTCAGGGAGGAGCAACCGTGTGTGCAGCTCAGCTCTGTACGTAAAGATGTCTACCGCCACCCTGTGAGTCTTTCTGTCAAAACATAGAATAAAGTTTATATCGAAAGTAAAATGAAAGGCAAATGTGTTTGCATGACACAATTCGTGCACAAAGTGCTTTACATAAAAGTCTAAAAAAAAGTAGACTATTCAAAGCTAAATTTACCTTCGGGTTGATATTTTCCCTATAGTTTTTCTAAAGAAAAAAACCCTTCTTTCCAATCACCTAGGACTCAAAGATTCATTTTGCTTGCTCATTTGATGTTCGAGGTTTTGCTTTTACTGTTTTGTGTTTTAAACCTAATAAAAACGATTAACTTAAAATAAAAACTAACTCACGCCGTTAGATCTTTATGTGCAGAGTATTTCCATTTATTTTTATGTATTTTTTGTTATTCTTTAAACTACATCGCTAGTTATTGATTGACTGGCCCTTTAAAATATGTTCAGGTTGTTGTCTGACGTCACCCGGAAGCGGTGGATTGGGGGCGGAGCCCAGCAGAAGATGGCTTCCCTACGCTGTAGGCGAGATCCCTGCGGGGTTATCTGCCTGATTTTAACTTATTTCAGCGTCTTTTACGCGGACTATGTGGTCATACAGTATGTCCTTATCCCGGCCTACTCTGACAGGTTAGTGCTGTGTGTTGAAATGCTGCTAAAATCAATTAAATCCGCCATGACGCCAGCTTCTTTGCGCTGCCTTCATTCATTTGACAGCAAATAGGTCTGTTAGCATCCTAATACCTTCTTCTCCTTTTCAGGAATACGCAAGAAAATAACTTTTTCTTTCTCATAGTAGCACTTGTTCAAATGTATTTTAACGCTTTCATGTTTCTGCGTGACATTTTTTGTCATGATCTCAGAAACACAAAAACAATCCATCAGCTGTTTTTCGGCTTCAAGGTTTCACTGTTTTTCTTTTGTTTAAATATTTTTTTGTCTGTTTTTTTAAAATAACTTTGCTATTTAAAGATTACACTGTATGCTCTTTATTATATGTGTGACATAGAATATAGAACGCAGAAGCTGGTGTCATAACAAAGCAATGATGACATCAGTGCGGCAAGTCTGTGGTTCTTTAATGCCCACAATGACAAGTAAATAAAACATAACGAGCAAAATAGACTAAATCATCTGAGCACAACTGGATTAAATTGTGTTGATCATTTTATTTCCCTGCTTTGTTTATCCTTTGCATTCATATAACTGAATATAATTGAAGAGTAAAGCTCTAGCCTTTTAGGGTTGGTTGTACATTTTTTGGTCTGTTAGTGAAGAAATTAGCAGGTCAAATCGACAGAGTGGGATTCTTTTGAAGCTTCTCCAATAAGAACACCTACAGACATATTTCATATAAGATCAGAAATAGAGCTGTTATAGAACATGACATCCTCCTCCGCTCCTCTGGCAGTGTGTGGTGCACGCTCCATGGGTCCGTGTTCAACCTGATTCTGCTGCTGCTGCTGGCCTGCCACTCCAAAGCTGTCTTCTCCGATCCTGGTCTGTAAAAACCTAAGAAATGAGTCGTCTGTCCATGTTTTGTCTTTTTGCTTCATATTAGAAGATTAAAATGCCTCTTTATTATTATTATATATGTTTTTAAAGAAGAGTCTCTTAGAAACAAATGCAGTAATTGAGGTTTTAACAACTTCTGGTAAAACTGATGATTTGATTAAGTGAAAAGATATTTTACTCTTGATTACTTTTATACTTGAAAGGTTAAAATGGAGGATTTCACTCTTTCCAAGCAGTCAGACTTCCTGTCCTTTTCCTTTGGAATAAGACGGCTTTTTCTCTTTTGAAAATTTGTTGGAATTTCTCTGTTTGAGAACCCTTTCATTCTTTCATTCCCAAACTTTTAAGCTGATGTTTTCGATGGTTTGTATGAATGTGTCTGTGTGTCCAGGTATGGTGCCTCTGCCCGACACAGCCATAGACTTCTCAGATCTGCGCTCCCAGTCATCTCGAATGAGCGAGCGGGTCAGTCTGTGTGTTTTTGTCTGGGTAACTGCCCAGAGCAGGGCGGGGACCTGAAGCTGTCAGTTTTTCTAATTTGCTTTAGTTAAACTGGAAATGCATTGAAAGCTCTGCATGGATCAGTCACACAACTGAAGCCTTTCAACATTTGAAAGTCCATTTTTAAAAGTATTTTGTTTTTATTGCTAGTGCACTCATGTAGTGAAATCATCTGTTACATGACTCAGGAGGAGAAGCCAGACACCGGTAATTAAGGGCGAGCATCAGGCTTCCACCTGAGCTGCATTATTAACAGCTTTTCTCTGGATTCCAAGCTGTACAGCGGGTCTTTATGTACGAGCAGTCATTATGTGTTTATGAGCTCAAAGGCAGAAATGATGTAAACCTCTGCCACAGAATAAGGAAAACGTCTGCATTTGCGACGTCCAATCTCCAGAATTGTTTTATTTAAAATTGATTTGTGACAGCCTTTTTTATGAATCAGTTTGTATAATATTGGGATTTACTGTCACCACATTCAAAATGAATGAGAAGTGGGACACGTTCAAAGACTTAAACTTGTTGAATTGACCTTCCTGCTCATGGGACTGGACGGGTTTCAGGGTTGCGAGGGCTGGACGGTCTGCAGTCGCTGTGAGACCTACAGGCCCCCCCGAGCGCACCACTGCCGCGTCTGCCAGCGGTGCATCCGCCGCATGGACCACCACTGCCCCTGGTGAGAAAGCTTTAGCCAGACTCCCTCCTCTCAGCCCACCGCACACAGCTGGAACAGACAGTTGTTGTTTCTCTTTTAAGGATCAACAACTGCGTCGGGGAGCTAAACCAAAAGTACTTCATCCAGTTCCTCTTCTACACGGGTGAGTGAAACCGGAACGCTAATGTGCTTTTACAGCAAAAAAAAAAAGGGGAGGCTGTCGTCTTTCATCGATGTTCTGCTGCCCCACAAAGGCAAAGAGCAGGAACGATGACATGGTGACATTCCATTTTTGGCCTTTTCATGAAACAAGTATTTATTACTTTTTGTTATGAATAAAGGGCCGCTAAACAGACCTCACAGAGTTGATTTCCAGTTTTTTATTTCTAATAGAGGCTCAATTCCATAAGCCTGGACCTACATCAACCGAAATTTCAATTTTGGATAAATCTAAGACTAGATTAGACCTCAGTGATATGTATTTTTTAAGCTCTATGGGTAGCACCAGCTTTATGTGTTTTCCAATTGCCCGCCATGGACTCAAATCTTCATTGGCAGAAAAAAAAGCTATAGTCAATGCTCATTTTTTATATTGGCCATTGAATTCCTAAACAGCATTGAAGTGTCAGGATGTTTCCACTGAGATCCCAAGATGACCATCCAAAAAAAAAAAAAACGCAAAAAACAGGAACTCAGTAAAAGTTGTGCAAAAGTGTTTGGAGTTTGCAAATGCAGCGCTGTGTGTGTGTGTGTGCAGGCGTGGCCAGCCTGTACTCCCTGGTGCTGGTGGTGTGGGCCTGGGTGTGGCGGATACGCAGCGAAAAGGAAGGCGAGGCGGAGAAAGAGGGCGAGGAGTCTGCCGGCAAACGCCTGATAGTGTGAGTCGGGGCCTCCTCTGAGCGGAGCCTTTCAGTGGAACCTGTCTCTTCAGTTCCCTTATTTCTGTTCTCTCTCTGTCACAGAGCTCATTACATCATCCTCCTGGTGGAGTCGGTCTTGTTCGGGGTCTTTGTCATGGTCATCTTTTACGATCAGGTTGCCCCTCCCTCCTTTTTTTTTTCTTCCTCGATTGTGCTTGATTTGCTGAGATATGTCAAAAGGACTAGACGGGGTTGAGCCACAGACTGTCTGGAAATGCGGGGAAAACCATTTGAAACAAACTTCTTGACACAAATCTCCGTCTCTTCCCCCAGCTGGTCTCCATCATCACCGACGAGACGCCCATCGAGCAGATGAGAAACAGGCTGATGATCAAGGACAGGTCTTCCTCCCCCACATCCAGCTCGCCCTCCTCCGCCTCCCCCCAGCCGCCGCCCCACCTCCCGCACACCCGCAAGCCCAAGCTGGCCCTGCTGCGGGAGGTCTTCGGAAGAGGTGGGCGGCTCTGCCGGCCGTCGCTCAAATTCCCCGCTCCCCGGAGCCCCAAACCCGCCTCATCCCTCTCCCGCCTCTCTGTCCACTCAGGTTCGGTGTTTAGCTGGCTGCTTCCCCTCCACTCCAGCCCCCCGTCGGTAGGTGGCATCATCTACTCCGCCCTGCCGGACTACGACGTCTGATCTCAGACCTGTGAGCTCGCCGGGACACGTGGAGCACAGGGAGACGTTCTGTATGTTTTTTTTGGTTTCTTTTTTCTCTGCCTACCTGCAATGTCTTATGTTTGGCCTGATTGGTGAAGAGGAGGGGAGCTGTGGGAGCGCGTGAGCAGAGTGGGTGTACCTGCATCTGATGAGTCTCACCGTCTTTGGGTGGGAGATGTTCATCTTCAGACTCCAAACCCCAGCCCCCCCCCCTCTGTTGTTTTCCATTGCAGACACTGGCATTTGACTGATGAGTCTTTCTCCTCTTTGCGCTGTCAGCCACCAGAACCATGAGCTGCTCATACAGACGAGAAACGTTTTCTGTGAAAACGCAGCTTTATAGACAGGTCATTAAAAAGGGAAACTGGACGAGCAAGATCTCATATACATTCTTACTTACAACAATGGGGAAGAAATTGGTTCCCTTCTCCCCAAACGCAGTTCAAAGTGCATCACAAGCTGGCCAAATTTTTGCCGTTGCACAGTTGAGAGCTGGATATGATTTCCAAACCGCCGTCCAGATGTGTGGGTACGGTCTGAACTCCCAGCCGTGTGGACGCTGGCGTCCACACTTTGTTTACAATTGAAAGAGAGGTCTCCCTCACCAAGCTTTAAACTCACAAAAACCCAGCTCCCAAAAGTGTTTGTAACTTTAGCACTGCAGAATTATGAAGCAGCTTTTGTCATTTACTTTTAGACAGAAACCTGAAGTGAAGCATTAACATTCAGTTTTTGATGGGGATTCACATTGTTGGGACTTTTTTCTAATATTCCCTCAGATTTGGCTGTTAATGGGATAGAAACCAGGCTTGGGAATATGTGGTGGCATAATCAGGTTTCCCACATCAGTCAAACTCCAGTGCTGTTCTGTCAGTCCTTGTTTTGAGGGAAATTGAATTCTCTCCCGTTTTTGTGCTTCTGGATTTTCCAAAACCTTTTTTTTTTTTTTTTTTTTGGTGATCAAGCCCGACTTTACCAGCCAGCAGTCTCCACTTTGAGTTACTAAAACAGGTCAGGGGCTTTTGGAATGGAGGTCCACTTTCACCTTGTTGCTGCACTAATAGAAAATCTCTATTTAAAAAAAAGTTTAGCTTTTATTTAATTAAGTTTTATTATTATTAGCATAATTATTGTTATTGTTATGGCAATTTTATCTGCACTGATGTGAATTTCTAAGGTCACTATCTGTGTATATTTAAGTGCAAAAAATCAGGTCAAGCTTTACTTTTGTCACTCAAATAGTGCAAACTACAGTAGACTTTGTAGCCAAAAGTATGCAGACAGCTTAACACACCTGGGGAGACATTCAGGGGACTCCAGCAGATTTGCCCCCATTTGAAACTCATAACGGTGAGGGTGGGTGTCGTGTTAATCCGGTGTGGAGTGTTCCCTTTAGACCTTTAGAGTGGGATTTATTTTAGAAGTCTCTCAGATCACGAGAGGGCCCTCCTAATCCGTCAGCGCTGAAGCAAATGACCCTAAATATGGACTAAACGGGAACTACTTGTCCACATACTTCTGGCTTTCATGTTAAGTTGTGCAATTATGTTACGGTGCAACAAACACCAGAGATTAACAATAGAATTAGATGAGTTTGCGGTTTTGCTACCTAGAAAATGAAGAGATTCAAATTCCAACAAAGGGATTCCCTTTTTTTGTGTTCTTATTTTGTATATTTATTTGTCTTTATGTGACTGAAAGCTTTGACGTGCTACTAACTGAACTGTGTTGAAACAGCACGTTACATTTCTGCTACAGCATACACACAAACCGATGCAGTTCAAATCATGTACAAGACCGATAAGGCGGGAATTATGTTTCACCAAACTCTCCGACGTACTGCTTGTTAACATTTACACACACAGAGTACAGCTGTCAGTATTCTGCTCGATCTCAGTGGATTCTTACATTATTTATTGTTACTACCAATTCAGTGGCGCTTACTACCAATAACTGTGTATTTCTAAGGGAAGGGTGGAGCTGCCTTTATGCTTCAGCATGAAATTGAATGTTCTTGTTCTTTGACATTATTGTGATGTACCACCGGCATGCTGCAAAAAGGGAATAAAAGGTTTTGTAACAAGTGTCTTTTGAACAAGAGGACTGTTCAAAAGACACCTTACTGGGTCTGGAACTAGCCAAGAGCATGCTGAGCCTTCATCCAGTCATTCAAGTAGCATTCTCGGGTTTTAAACAATGCTTTTTTTAAAAATGTGAATCTTCTATCCAATCACTGACAGTTGAACTTCAATACCTAAACTACCGTAGTTACATTTTTAACTGACTTTTTAAGGATAGTCATCAGGATGACTTGTCTTTCAACTGGCATTAGTTGGCCAGTAATAAGCATACATTTTAAAAGCATTTTGAGAAAACATTTTTTTACTTTCAAGTGGAATTTCCTGACTCAGTATGAACACTTCTAAGCAGGTTATTACCATTCCTAAATATTTTTTTGTTTTCCCAGCAAGTGTTCAGAGCTCAAACGCATTTAGATGAAACCATGGGATAGTTACTGATATTCTCCTGTTTTTAAGTAATCTGCTATCTTTAGGCTTTCATCTGGTATTCCGATATTTTAAACAACAGTCCATCTGCTTTCAACTTCAATAAAGCTCATCTGGGGTTATTCCTAGGATTTCTGGCATTCCCGAGCTTGTGTTTGGAATGACTCGTCTCCTATATTCCTATATTTAATTTCAGTGGGCATTGCTTGAGCAGTCACAAAGATTTCTGAGTTGTGTCAATATCATTCCTCATCTTTTAAATGGGATTGTCATTATAATCAATTGCATTCCCAGGATTAAAACTGTATTCCCAGGCTTTCAACATCCGGTCTTCAATGTTTTTATTTAATATTTACATCTTTGTGCTGGTGTACAGCTACTGTAAGTAAATCAATTTTGTTGAGGGGAAGTTTGTGAATTATTCTAAAAAAGATGGTATTTAAAAAAAAAGAAAATTTGGATGTTCCCATTTTTTGAAAAGAGACCATTTTGATCTTGAAAATCAAGCCTTAATTAAAGTTGTCAGATTATCTTGTTGATGGAACATTGAAGTTTCCTAATTGGTTCATATACAACACAAAGGCAGCTTCACCCCACAGTGCGTTTTTACGTGTGGATACATTGATTTTTAAAAATGTTGTGTCCAACCTGGGCTAGATGGTGGATTGAACTATACAGATTATGCATCTAATCGAAAGTTGTCTGAAGATTTGTCATGTTGCATTCACACTGTGGACAAATTGGTTTAGATTTGCTTATAAGTTTTCTGCTCTCTGCTTCCTCAGATAGAGAACTGAACAGCTTTGGTAGCGTTCAGGATGTTTATGATGCTATCATTTGGATATTACTCTTTTATTTGCTTGTTTTCTTTCTCAGAGTTTTCAGAACTGGGATATTAAGAAGGGAAAATGTACATCACTGAGTGCCAGTCTATGATAAAACATTTTATTATATAACTGTGTTGAGTTTAGTTTCAGAATTTCTTAACGTCTGGTCCAATTAGAGACAAAGGTGACAAAGGTGTGATCAGTTGGCGGCAGTAGGTGGATGGATATTGCACAATTCCCTCTGCTGGAGAACAGCATTAAATCAGTCCTAATATCAGGGACCCATTAAGAGTTGAGACCAAATCTGCTGACGCACCTTCAAGCAGTGATTTTTTTTAAAAACATTTTTCTTTAAAGACACTTTGAAATTTTTTTTATTTATTTTCACGAATTACATGAAAAGCAATAAGTTACTCTAAAAGCAGAAGTTATTTTGTCTTGTTTTTTTGTGTGTGTCATATTTTGCTTTAAAGAAACTAAGAAAAACAGGTTTTCGTCAGTATCGTTAAGGTTTTTTTTCTAGCGAAATCAGGTTTCTGAAAGGTGTTTTTCAAAGATGGCTAAAGGGCTCATTATGCATCGTTGGAGCTGAATGAGAGAACTGGCGTACTCAGCTGGGGTGCTGACCAGCAAATGAGCTATTTTTAAAAAAAGGCTTAAAATTAAGATTTTCTTTACTTCAACCAATAAGTTGCCACGCAGTTATTCGATGATCATTTTGTCTGCAGTATGAATCCATGCGTATGGAGGGTAGAAGCTGCCTTATTACAGTCATTTTGTATAGTTTTATAGTGACTTCAGGAATTGAACGAATGCATAATGTATTGACATTAGGTGAATAATGTTTCTCGTAACTGCTCTCCACATCCTGTAATTCTGGCCCAGGTTTGGTCCTTTTTTTGTAAATATGACATTTTATATTTCATATTGAAGATGTGCAATGTCAATGAAGGGAAAGGTCTTCTTTTTTTTAAACAATATGGATAAAACAAGGAAGGTTTGAAATGTTTTTGCTAAATATGAGATTACTCAATGGTAGGTTGACGTTTCATTGGGTATCACCCTAAATTGCTCTCTAAATTGAAAACATTTGCACTTCTTATTGTAAAGCGAGGGAAAAGATCTCCGACCACAAATGTTTTTCATCGGGATGTGTGTGTAACTATCAGGGTGCTGACTAATTTGGTCAATTTTCTTGGTTGACGTGTGTTTTCTGTTTGTGTTTTAGTTTATGGGAGTTGTGCTTGTTTGGCTACATTTGAATAGCTGCAGCTGCCTCTTTACCACTGATTCCATCAGATAAAATCCAAAAGAGGTGGCTTTTAACCTTGAGGCAAGACAAGCACTCCCCATTTGCTGTGTGACTAGACAGCAGGAAGGAATGTGAGTACAAACAAAGACGGCCTGAAATGAATTGGTAGCCACCAGCCAGTTTAAGGACTATAATATACAAATATAAAATATAATTGTGTTAGTTGGTCTCTGGCCATGATGGTGTATTTAACAGAACAAAATTGATGTAAAAAACTCAAAATTATCTCTGACTATTAAACCATTGACATTACATCTTTTTTCGATAATTATCATCATTTGTAAAGCTCATTTTACATTTGTTGCATTTTACTCCAGATTTTTTTTATTTGATTGGCTGGTTGGCAAATGAATAAAAAATTTAAAAAAGTTTTCACGGCCTACAAATGACAACAGGTTAATATCATATGGTTTCATGATAAAAACAAGTTTACAACAGTCCGATGTTTTATTTATTACATGTATTATTCCTCTTGATATGCTGCTCTGGTTCATTGGAGTCAAAGTAAAAACTGATGTCTTTTAAACAACTTCTGGCTCCGTCACTTCTGTTACATCAACACACAAAACACTACAATTGCTATTAAAAGTTTACCTTATCAACATGAAATCTACGACTTGAGACACCTACAATCTTTTTTTGCAAGAACAATTTTAATTGAATTTAGCTAGTGTCAACAACTAAAGACAAAAAATACTCAACTAAACTATTGTCAACCCTATAAGAGAAATGTTTCTCGCCACAAGCAGGAAAGGTATCAATATTTTCTTCTCACATTACCCAGGTTTTTCTCCTACAGCCTGTTACTCATACTTTACAGGACACAATTATGAGTCATTAAAGGGTGAGTCACTTGAATACTTTCTATTTAGAACTTGTTAAACTAGATCATCAAGAGAGTGAGCTTAAAGTCCAAAGGGTGCCAAAGTTTGAAAAGAATCTCATCTCAAAGTCATCGTGCTGTTATGCCCATGGCACTGCCGGTCTGCCCATGCATAAGAAACCCCCTGAATAAGCAAAGGGAACCTATTAATTGTACATTTGCAAAGCACATCTCTTAAACAAACTCCATCACACAATATAATGAGAATGTGTACATGCTGCCATAACTGCTGACTAATGAATTACACTTGGTGTCGGAAAAACTGTGGGGAAAAACTGTAGGGCTTTCCTATGTCAACGCAATGGAATGTGGGGATGGTACATTAAAACCATAAAAAGAATGTTGTTATTAATGTTTATTTGAAAATCCCTTTTTAGTTTCTAAAAACATACAAAAAGTTTATGTATTTGACAGGCAAAAGTAATAGAAATCTCAATGTTTTCAGCTCTGGGAACATTTCAGTGTCTTTATCGTAGCAGTTCTTGGTTTTTCTTTACTACAGGAAAATCCCTTTCAGCAGGTAAAAGTGGGTGAATGCTGAGTATCTCTGATGTGAATGGACTTCCATTTAGCCCATGAGTTAAAGAATCTTTGGGAAACATTCAACACCCTGTTTTCTGCAAACGGGCTTTGGTGTGGGTGCCCTTGCCGTGTGGAGTTTGCATGTTCTCCCTGTGTCTGCGTGGGTCCCATACGGGTACTCCAGCTTCCTATTACCATTCAAGAACATGCATGTTGGACACTCCAAACGGCCCCTGGGAGTGGAAGTGAGTATATGTGGTTCTAAATTGCCAATAAACACAGGGGTAAAATAAAAAAAGAAGTACCGGTAAAGGATAGAAACAAAATAAACCACTTGATCCCAAACTTCATGACAGAAAAAGCTCTACAAGGACCAGAAGAACTCTCACAATCAGCCACAGGGAGTCCCTGTTCAGAATATCTACTCCTTCACACCTTCACAATGTTTAAAATGATACTCGAGGGGAGTCCATTTCTGATCAGTTCCTCTTTAAACTAGACGGGAAAAAGAAAAAAAAGGTGGTGTTAAAATACAGCCGGAGGACCATTTTGCTTATTTTCCATTTGCACGGTTGTTGTTTTTTTAATGGAAATGTGCTTTGTTCTTTTGTCTAAAGTACAGCTACATGAAGACACTGACCTGTGCAAGCAGAGTTTCAGTGTTGTCATCCAACGACAGTGTGGTAGAAATCCTCATTCTGAGAGCAACAACATCTGCAAGAGAAGAGAATTGGTATTATAAAGCAGGTAAGGAAACTGTTGACATATTTTAGGCCTTGTAAACACACACACAAGCACTTTGAGAACAAATTCATAAAGAGTTTCATCTATTCATCACCCGCTCCACCAGGCATAAAACATCACATTATGGTGCACATTGCTCTAATTAAAAGTGATGCTTTCATTAAAGTGTTTAAAGTTTTACGCTGATAAGTTTCTGGAGGAGTGGTAAATTACATCTCTATCTACTGCCTATTCACTGTCAAATCCTTTGGTCTTAGACCCAAAAAAAGATTTGCATTACATCAGGAATAGGAATTAGTGGTTTGGGTTGTAGTTGTAGGAGGAGCTGTGGTATTAATAGATAGAGATGTAGTTGTGGGTGGAAGTGTGGTATTAGTGGTAGAAGTCTGAGCTTTTGGTGGGATGTGGTGTTGCTAGTTAGAGGTGTAGTTGTAGGTTAAGTTGAGTATTACGCTGATTAGTTTTTGGAGGTGTAGTAGCTCTATCCACTGAACATTCACTGTTAAACATTCAAAGTCACCCTTTGCTTTCAGACCAAAAACAGATGTGTCAGAAACACTTACACATGGGTAGGATAGCTGCTGAAGTTGCAGGTGGAGATGTGGTAGTTGTAGGTGGAGATGTGGTAGTTGTAGGCAGAACTGTGGTAGTTGTAGTTGAAGCAGTGGTTGTTGTAGGCGGAGCTGTAGTAGTTGGTGAGGTGGTGGTGGTTGTAGGTGAAGCTGTGGTAGTTGTAGGCAGAACTGTGGTAGTTGTAGGTGAAGCAGTGGTTGTTGTAGGTGGAGCTGTGGTAGTTGTAGGTGAAGAGGTGGTTGTTGTAGGCGGAGATGTGGTAGTTGTAGGTGAAGCTGTGGTGGTTGTAGGAAAAAATATGCTAGTTGCAGCTGGTGTAGTAGTATTTGCAAGTGGAGTTGTAGGTATAGATGTGGTAGTTGTAGCTGGTGTAGTAGTATTTGCAAGAGGAGTTGTAGGTATAGATGTGGTATTTGTAGCTGATGAAGTAGTATTTGC
>CAJRST010014446.1:6816016-6911716 GCA_907169785.1 Menidia menidia | reverse complement strand
AGATGTGGTATTTGTAGCTGATGAAGTAGTATTTGCGAGTGGAGTTGTAGGTGGAGCTGTGGTATTAGTGGGTGAATATGTGGTCTCTATCACATAAGCTGTAGCTGGCAGAGTTGCAGATGTGGTTGTGGGGGGTGCACTTGGCTGCACAGCGGGACCTGTTAGCAGAAGTAACCATAAACAACAGAACCACCTGTTGGAACTCCAAACACAACTGAGATGATCAAGGAAGAATTCCACTTACCAACTGTCACAATGAGACATCGGAGCTCAGAGTGATACAGGCGGCTGCTTGAGCTGTAGGGTATGAGAAGAGGTGGCTTTATTATTCATCATCTGCTCTGGGATTTTTCTTTGAATTCACTTTAGAAATGCACACAAGTAAAAAAAGAATATTTTGGATGAATGGCGTTTCCTCTGCACTAAAAATGAAGAACACATAAAAAGTCATTCCTTTCATCTTGCATACTTTAGAGTCATACAGTCAACACATACAAAGATATTTTTGCAAATTTCCATAGTCATATTTGATTTCCGTTTTTACTGCGGCTCAAAAAACAGGAAGAAAAACAACACTGACAACGATGAAGGCATTTTTTTATGAATATTTCAACACTTGTCGTAAATGGAACTGACTTTGCCTGGATGACAAAACAGATGGGGTGGCTCTGTCCATCTTCCTGCTCAGAGGGCGTCCATGTCAAAGAGAAGTTTCCTGAGCCTAAGTCATTCTGGTTGACATTGTGCGGTCCACTGAAAAGAAGCTCAGAGATCCTTTAACAAATAGAGAAGCGGGAAAAGTTTTACTTGAAAACATGATCCAAACATTTTTTTTTATGGATGCACAAGGTCATATTTATGTTTTTAAATGTAAAAGAGGTATGTTTCATGCTTATGAATTCATTTTTTAAACTTAGTAAGCAGATTTTTTTATTCTTAGTATCTACTGAAAGTCTTCTTAAAATCTTGTCTACCAGAACCAGTCCTGCATGTAAACCCGCATCGCTGTCTGTTTAAGAGTGTTTTCATTTCACTTACACGGAGTTAGCTGCCTCTGCTCTGATGGGGATCTCCAGCACCTGATTGACGGGAATGTAGAGCTGAGCCCTGTTGGCTGGGGTTGGAGCCAAGAATTTAGGCAGAAAGTGTCCTTCCGTGCAAGACGGTGCGACAGGATCAACTGGCACAGTGGAGAGGAGCGACAAGGTTAGACAGACACTTACCCAGGATCAAAATGCTGAAGAGTGTGTAATTAGGTGGCTCACAACAACAGCTATTTTAAACATTACATGGGTAGAGTAAAACTGCCCCAAACGGCCGACAATCAGAAATGGACGATTTAAACTTTAAAGTGGGTCCAGGTGACCATCGAAACACAGGATCCTACCTTTCACAACAAACTGGATTGGTATCTTGCTGATGGCATCACTGGTACTTTTAACCACTTGTTCACCGTTTGTTTGAGTCAGGGTGATACTCTGTCTGGGAAAGTCTTCCATCATCAGCTGGACTGCATAAGGCCCCTCAGAGCTGCTGTTGGTCGGGCTAAATGACAGCTTACATGAGGACTGAAGGAGGAAATAAGATGGATACATGGTCAGAAGAAACAACCAAAATAGCTAGAAAGAGAATCAAACACTAAGAATACGAGTCTTCCTCAAACCAAGTAATAATTCAAAGTTGTTATGGACATTCTAGGGGGAAAAATACTGTCAGCGCATCTGGCAGTGCAATGATTTGCAAAGCTGAAAAATTACAGTACTGCAAGCTGTTGTTTTCTATCAATAAAGGAAAAATAAAGTCCATCTGTACCGTCTGTCAAAAAAAAAAAAAAAGTTCTCCATTTGTCCCATGGCATGAACAGCTGTAACTTACAGATGTGAGGCTGAGGACAGATGGTGGTGTGCAGGGGTCACACTCTGATCCGGCACCATTTCTGCACTTGACCACATCTCCATCAGGATCAAACGCCAACAAGTCAAAATCTCTTTGACAGTTTGACGGAACTCTGAGGAAAATATGGTTAAAAAAAAAGGTCCACTTAAATTACAATTATTACCATACAAAAGGGCCAATGTGCATTAATAAATATGTCAAAAACAGAATACAAAAGCACACAATTGTAGTCAAAAGGCAAATTTCGGTTGATAATTAAACTAAGCCGTCTTTAAGAGATTATCTTCTAAATACTGAAGGTTAAAAAGGTCTGTCAATAAAAGGTAAGTCTCATTAAAGTAGCTTATAGAACTAAAAAATTCTCTTGTTTGAAAAACTATAACACAACTCTTTTTCTTTGCAATCAACATCCATCCATGGTCTATAATGCTTATCATAAACATTTAACTCTGAAAAGTGCTGCTATTTTTCTCTCTTTTAGTAAAAAGGAAAGCACCCTCTCTTCACTTCTAAGCAACCAGGAAATGCAAAAAAAAATCCCCTGCTCCTTACCAGGTGCTAACAAAAAAAAAAAAAACCTTTGATAACTGGCAGGCCTTGTTTCTCTTTCTGTAGGCCTTTAACTCTCAGACTCAGCGAGCAGACTCTTTTCCTATCTGCACACTGTGTGGTGCTGCCATCTCTCAGCATGGGGTCGTCTAAACCCATGGTTCCATTGCATTGGTATTGGAAGCCGAGATTCATTATGTCACTTCCAGTTGCACACTTGAAAAAACCATGTTTGCCTAAAGGAGACGGAGTGAGACACGGGAGACCAGCAATACGGCCTTCCTTTCTGTTCTGTGGGGTGCCCAGGGAGCCCATGAACAAAGAAAGCATCACCTCGATCCGTCTTAGTCACTGAAAGGACTATCTACATTAGGCTCATGAGGGATTGTGCCTTTTCACTGCTGGACCAGCTCTACCTGCTCCACCAGCTCTCAGTCCTTTTGAACAGTGTCAGCACTGCGTGGATAAACAGGGTTGGAGGCTTGTTTGGATAAATATGACTTTCAAATGACCAAATCCTATTCTAAGCCGTTTCTGATGGCGTTAGGATACTCAACATATCTATCCGCCTCATCTGCCATCAACAAAAGACACTACAGCCTCAGAGCCTTTAGGGTGATGCACACCTGACACAAGCTATGGGTGGGCTTACCTTAGTGCTGGTAGAATGGTGGTCTGTGGGGATGTATTGGCCATGCCAGTGTCCGACCTGTTTCTCAGCTCAACCCCAGTCACAGCTTTCCAATTCTGAATACCATTGACAATATTATCTATCCAGTTGCCACCATCTAACCTGCAGGGGGATGTCAACAGGACATCTTTAAGAGTGAGGCAGACAGATTCAGGCTTAACTTAAGGTTCTGAAGTTTTAAAGCAGATCTTAAACATTTGATCCCTACAGCCCTTTTTAAGGGTAATTTGAAATGACCAAAAGTCCAAAAGTATCAAAAGCAGCGCTCACTGCATCTGAAATGGAGCATTGCTGGAATCGTTGGAAGATAGGAGAAGTCCTTCACGCTGACACCACTCTCCGTTGCTCTCCCTGTCCACCTCTCTTAAAAAGGACTGGGTCAAAACACCACAGTCAAAGCCGGAGGTGCAGGTCCATGTGTAAGAGCCAGAGCAATGGTGGAAACTCAGCTTATAGCGGAGGATTACCTGCAGATTTAAAAGGAAGAGGCACAAAATACATCAATTGCATGTAGCACAGAACAAATCATTTATATAAAAAAACATCTGCACACCGTGATCGTTCCATTTCCATTGTCCTTTGGGTAGTAGGTCATCACTGTGCCATAAAAATGTGTAGCTTGTGTGCTGCTGACCAGCAGCAGAAGCAGCACGGAGAGCAACATCCTGAGCGCGTCAGTCCCTCTGCTCAAAGCCTGTGACTCACCCGAGACACCAGAACTTATTCAAGAGGCAGCCTCCCCTTCCCTCCTCTTCTTTTTGTCTGCCACATACAAAGGACAGAGTGGTATGAGGAACCATCTAATGATAATAATCAGAAATGACACATGCTCAGGGGCAGTCCAACCAGTTTCCAAGATTTTCCTTGAGACAACTACAAAATTCGTTTATAAACAACAGAAGTCCTGTTCTGTATTTCTGTGTAATTTTAAGGCAGTGATTAGTGAGTCAGTGGGGTTGAATTTGTGTGCTTTTGCTCTTTTTAAAGCTATGCGTGACCCCTCAGGCTGTCTGTACTGAAAGGTTTTTACAATGGGAGACCCAGACTTCTCAGACAGGTGAACAGTGCTTGAATGGGAACTGACACAAAGAATTGAAATCACTGGTTTAGAGGCAGATGTTGGTGCTGTGACGTGATCAGCGCTAGCACATAAACAGTGTTTATGAGTTCAGTGAAGGACAGCAGCCCTGAACAGAGTAACAGATAAGATCATCCTGATCAAACAACGTTAGAACACAAACAGTGATGCATCCCTGGCTGCGATGCATAAACTTTACTTCTCCCGGATTTTCAAATAGTTATTAAAAGAAAGTGAGCTTTTCTACGTGTGGGTAGATCCAACGTTAAGTTTGATTCTAAAAAGAAATCTCAAGCAGCCGCCAGCCTGGGTGCTATTTTATGTGGGTGAGCCAGTGGGTTGGAGAGGGTTACTAAAAGGTAGTCGTGCCTTGTCAAACTCGTTAAACAGCTGTGAATACCAGTCATTTACCAGGTCAGTTTCCTGAACTTATGTAAAAGTCTTGAGATGATAAGAAAGGTTTCACCAAAACACATCATAACAGTGCTGCTGCTGGTCAAACCGCGGCGCTCCGGTCCTCAAATCCGGCAGGATGGGACCACAATCTGCAGTGGACGTCAAAGACAAACTCAAATCTTTGAAAAAACCTCTGAGTCTTCGTTTCTCTGTTATGCATAGTCAACGTTTATTACCCCTTATTCAAGCTGCTCGATGTGACCACAATATTCCTGAAAACCAGTACAATGTTTCAGCTTTACATAACAGCTCTGGTAATGAGAAAAAAAAATAGTGAAGAATGAAAGCAAATAACCAGCATTAGTAGAGTTGTTCTAGCATTAGACAACAATTCTAATAGCAGCATATCATTCACAGGACACTGAAAAAAGCAAAAAACATAAAACTGATCAAATTAACAAGTTTAAAAGTGCTGGAAAGGCTAAGAAATAAAGCCAATTCACAGTTCTGACGGCTCCATCCATCAGTCCTCTGCTCTTCTGAGGTTAGGACCCAACCTCAAGCTCCTTGTCCTTTGTGCTCCTCTGTGATCCCACGCTTAGAGCAAGTATACATAACCTTTCCATGGGCTTTCTCCCAATTGAAGCTTCAGGAAATAAATTTTCATAACATAAAAGCAAACGGAAAATGTGTCAAATCCACTGAAAACCTGGGCGAGCTTGTGATGCACTCAGATTTTAATTGATGATTCAAAGAAACAAATAAAGACAAATAAAACAATTAAACATTTTGGACCCACGTTTAAAGGCAGAAAAGGCCTGACCAGAACTATAGGTCAGGACCCCAACGCTGCCCCATCCTGCAAACACTTTAACATACACACAGCACTTATTTGTAAGGGAGCTGATATGATTTCACGTTTTGATTAATACGCAATGTTAGGAGAAATGAACCATAGCCCCTAACAGAGTGGAGGGTCTTCCTCTTGCTTTATGTATGGTTCAAGTACAGTTACAGTCTAGTCTCTGTATTCAGATAAATATAATCAAGTCTGAGCATTTGTCCACCCAGCTCCTGCTGCTCTTCGGTGGGCTTTGCCGTCCACTTCAACGGAGGTCAGAGCGAGCTCTGCGAATCGGGGAGTTCGCTTCCAAAAAAACTACTTTCCAAAAAGAAAACGGTGCCAAATAACCCGGAAACCGAGGCACCAGAACCTTAGAGCGGTGAGGACTACGGACTGGAGAGCGTGCAGTGGTGATAAATGTACGATTTACAAGACTCAAGTTGAGAGAAGGCAGTTTATGATGGCAGCTCATGGCTCATAAAGCGCAGGCTGATGTATCAGTGGAACACCCCGGTAAAAACAAAACAAAAAAAACAAGTTGTTCATGTTGATCCGTCAGACACAGAGCTCTGAGAGCTGTGTGCCAAGACTGTACCCTTCCGTTGGAGCTTCTGGTAATGTTTCTGTGAAAGACAGGGGGAAATAGTGAATAATGGAGAGGGAGAAACAGGTCAGGCCTGGCGCCTCTTCCTGGTGTGTGATGCGAGCGCGGTGCCTACCAGCAGCATGTCGTAGTGCCGCTGGCTGCTGCAGTGGGTCTCTTTGGCCGTGCTCTCGTTCAAGTAGAAAACCGAGCAGAGGTTGCAGAAGAACCCAGATTTAGGAACCACGAACTCCTGGCCTGAACGGGGAAACGAACAGACAAGTGTGAAAAAAGACAAAACAGAAACAAAGCGAAAGACGTGGCACAATCTCATGTCGATTTTGATTTATTCTTCTCAAAACAGGCTTTTCCCTCACCCAGAGGACTTTTAGGGTTGAAGGGGGGCAGTTTGAAGTCGGCCGCGACGCAGGGAGAATGAGGACGGGAGCGCTTTGCCTCGGGTCCCAGGGGCTCCTGTCTCCGCTTATCAGCAGCTAAATAGGAAGAGAGAAATCAATGATTAAAGCCTTTTCTTCCTGCCATTTGTTGTTTATTGGCGAGCAAATCTTCAAAGGTTTGTTCAATGTGAGACTTTTTCTCTTCATTTATCTTTATTGCAGACAGCACTGCACACATTCTACATGACCACATAACAATTGGGTGTTATCAGTCAGAGCTTTCTTTAGCTCTGCTTCCACACACAGGTCACTTCCACTTCCTTTAACGGTAAAGCACATTTTGGGCAGTTTGAGCACATCAAATCATGTTTCCAACACTTCACAGAGGAGAGGTTGGATGGATGGCGGCAGAGCAGTAACTAAATCCAGTCCCATCCACTTAAATGTTATTTTGGGTGTATCGTAAGACTTTACTGTACCTTTAACATCTGCTGTTTTACAGCCCTTCTTGCCGAGCCCGCCCTCACATCCCTCCTGTGTCTGGCGAACAGGATGCTCTGCAGAGGGGTTCGCCGCTTCCTCCTCTTTCCTCTGGTCAGTGTTTGACCGAGCAGGTGGCTCTTTCTCCAGAGTGGAGGGAGGATGAAGGGAATTCAGTGGCACAGATTGGTTTCCTTCTCTCCCCCTGGTGGATTTTCTCACTGGGGGAAAAGATACAGAGGTGAGTGTGGTGCTTCTGTGTGCTGGGGGGGGCGAACACATAGAGGGACGGGTTGGCCTCACCGGGAGTCTGTCTGCTTCTCTTCTTCGGCCTGCCTTTCGTCCCGACCGCTCCGTCCCTTTCCTCTTCGGTCTTTCCCACTTCGTCCACCGTCACAAGGCTCTTTTCTAAAACCACATTAAAAAAGATTTCAGACTCTGCGCTGAGGTGGCTGCTGTTCAGCCTGGGATCAAACTAGATGGAACACATCATCTGTAACTCATTAAGCAGCAACGTGCTGCACATTAGAAAAGGCGGGGCGGTAAAGACCTGTGTCGTCGTGTCTGCGTTTGGCAGGAGTTGGGCTTCGCTCTGCTCCCTCCCCGCCCACGTTTTTGTCCTCAGCTGCTGAACTCTGGAAACACACACACACACAGACGCGCGGCGTTAAGCATCTCTCAGGGGCCTCAGGGGGACTTTTCTCAGCTTCTATCTGCGTTGATCTTGGACACACCTTCGCTTTGGGGAGGTCCGCCGCTAGGCTCTCCGCTCCGGCCGGGAGCCGCTCCGGCGTTCCCTGCTCCGGCGTTCCCTGCTCCGGCGTTCCCTGCTCCGGCGTTCCCTGCTCCGGCGTTCCCTGCTCCGGCGTTCCCTCCTCGGCGTCCTCGACGATCTCATCCAGAGTGACCAGCTCCTGCAGCTCTGCCTCGGAAATCTCCCATCCCGGACCCTCAGCTGCCTCTTCCCCCGTGGCTTCGTCTGCTCCCACCTCGTCCAGCGTCACCAGCTCCTGGGAGTCCTCCTCCCCGGTCTCCGGCTCTCTCTGCTGGGGTTTCCTGGCCCTTGCTCCACTGCTCTGGGTCCGCTGCTCTCTCTTTGCGTCCACCCTCTCCCTGGCCCTCCTTTCCTCCTTCCTCCTCTCTTTGGCGGCCGTCTGTTTTCTCCTCAGCTCTTCCTCCTCGGCCGTGTCGTCGGGGTAGTCGTCCTCCTCCTCGCTCACTTGGTCCAGGTTGACCAGGGCGCTGTGCGTCGCTGTGTCCTGGCTTCTCCAGGCTGCCTCTGGCTTCTGCTCTGGTGCCGCCGCATCGCTCAGCCACTTCGCAGCTGGACTTTCCTCTTTCTTTGGCTCCGTTTTTGCTGCTCCAGATTCCTCTCCAGCGCAGGAGACGGCGAACTGAGGCAGACTCTTATCCTCCCAGTCTTCCCTCTGGGACTCTTTCCTAGCCGGGGAGTCTCCTGCCTCTGCAGCATCCTCGTCTTTCGTGACGACCCTCAGTCCTGCTTCTCCACTTTCGTCCTTGTCTGTGCTCAACTCCTCCAGCAGCTGATCGTCGTCCAGAGAATCTACGATGTGGTACACGGGCTCCTCTTCCTCCTCCTCATTTACGGCCGAGCCTGGTCTCTCGGTTTCGTGGTCCTCTTCGGGGACGGGTGGCTGGCTCTTCTCACTCTGGCCTTTTGGAGCTCTGCTGTCCACGGGCTCCTCCTCCACAGAGTCCAGTATGTGGTATACCGCTCCCTCTTCTTCGGCCCTTTTCCGGGAGGCGGCCTCCTTCTTCGCAGCAGCCGTTTGTTTCTTGGTGGCTTTCGACTCTTTCTTCGGCCTTACCCGCCTCGGGTTTTCCGCCGTGGCGGGGCGGTCCTCCTCCACGGCGTCTAATATCTGGTAAGCTGCCTCCTCCTCAGACGCGGCTCTGACAGCACAGTCACTTTTCTCTGTTTGAGCGGCTCCTACAGGAGGAGTTGTGTCTTCTACGGCTGTGGTTTTCTCATCGTTTTGTTCTGAATCTCTTGCAGACTTGCTCCTCCTTCCTACCGGGGTCTTATCTTTATTCGATTTCTCATTCTCTGCATCTTTCTTAGTTTTCTCCCTTCTTGCTCTGGTAGATCTCGTTGTGACTGTGGGTTTTTGGGCGTCGGGCTCGTCCTCCACAGAGTCTAAGATTCTGAACACAGCTTCTTCTTCTCTTTCGGGTACTTCGGGGGCCTCATGCTTTGCTGGGGTTTTATCCTCTTTGTTTCCTCGGGCAGTTCTTCTTCTACCGGACCTTTCCTCTTGAACAGCTTCTTCTTCCACAGAGTCCACCACCTCAAAGACCATCTCCTCCATCGGTTCCTCTTTTCCTGTTGTGCAGTCCTTCATTCCAGTCTTAGATTTCCCAGCTGACCAGTCCTGTTTCTTTTGGGATTTCTCCTTCTCCTCACTTCTTGATGCTCTGGTCCTCAGACCACTTCTCCTGTCTGCTCCCTCGTCTCTCTGAGCCAACGCGCTGTCTGTCTTTGTTTTGTCTACATTGCCGTCAGCCTCTGACTCTGTCTCTGTGTTTTTTGGCTGATCCTCCACAGAATCTAGGACCTGGTATGCATCTTCCTCTTCTGGGCAGTCAGAGTTCTGATCGCAGAGAGTTTCAGAATTCTGACTGTCGCTGCCTGCCATAGTCTGACCACCAGCTGAATCCACTGTCTCTGAGGCTGGCTGGCTATGTAAATCTCCGTTGTCTCGGTCTTCAGGGGGCTGCTTTTTGTCAGAGATTTCTTCCACTTCTGTGGTGGTTTTACAGGATTCCTCGGAAATCACTGCTTCTCCTCTAAGTGATGGTTTGTTGGGGGCCGTGCCTCCCTCAGACATCTGTGTTAACATAGAGTCTTCACTTGTGAGCAGATCACTGCCTTCATCACCTGTGGCCTCTCCGTCTTTATGGCTTTTTTGCACTTGGCTAGAAGCATCCCCCCTCATTTCAATGCACTGCTCTGAGCAGGCTTTGTCTTTGTCCTCAGTGCTATCCAAGATATGATGGTCTTTCTGGTGCGGCGTGTCAGGTCCAGGTGTCTGGGGGTCAGAGCTGCTGTCTTGGGTCTCTCTGTGGTCCATCTGTCCATGAACTTGATCATCAAGTGCATCGAGGATTTGGTAATTGTCACCATCATCTGCCTCCTCCTCAGCCTGTTTGCCATCCTCCCCCTCTTTGCTTCCTTTGACATTGCCTGTCTTCCCCTCTTTGAGCGTTTCATCCCTTAAATCTGTCGTCGGGCTTAGGCTTTGGCGATGGAACGGCTGTGCCTGTGCAGGTGGATCCATCTCTGATGAGGAGTCTATTTTTGCCTCTGACTCTGCAGTTTTCGCAGCATGGCTGTCCGCTGACCCCTGCTGGTCAGACTCTGTTGCTGCACCCTGTGCAGCTCCAGCGTCCACTTTCAGGCCCGTCCCTGCGGACGCCCTCACGGCCGCTGCGGAGGAGCGAGCGCGTCGACCGGCGGAGGACCTGGTCTTCGCTGGCTGAGCTTTCTTGACCGAGGAGATGGAAGCTTCAACGGACTGTGAAGCGGAGGAGAAAGAGGACTTCCTAACGTGTGCAGAGGGTTTGGTTTGGGATTTGGTGGATTCAGAGGAGTCGCTTCGCTTTTTTAGGGACACGGAGCCGGAAGCAGAGGAGGACCTGCTTGATGGAGGCTTTGACGAGGACACGCTCCTGGAGCTCTTTTGAGCAGGGGGTGTCCCGTCAGAAGCGTGCCTCACCTTAGTCTCACTGGAGGTCAGGATATGTGAAGGCGAGCCATCGTCAGCCGTGTCCTCCGTTTCCTCAGTGATTTCATCAACAGTGACGAAGTCTTCAAAGTTGAAGCTTTCCTCATCAAAATGGTCTAAAGAGAAATCGGCTGTGTCCGTGTCCAGAGCCTGGATGAAGAATAAAACTGCCTGTTAAAAAATATCTTTTTGATGGATTAAGTAGTGGAATGGTCACCTTTTCCTGTGGTGTGTCCTCATGCTCTGGACTTACTGAGTTTTTGATGTTTTCACTGGTGCCCTAAAGAAAAGAAGAGAGAAAGTATCGAGAAGGAAACTTGAACTCTAATGAACATCACAATGCACAAACTCTCCATGAAAGATGACATGCTTCATTTCTGTTCAGACGTCTACAGAATGATCAAATCTGGGTGAGATTGAGAGTCGGGCAATACCTCATTGACTTTGCTTTTCGCCGTGATCCCCTGAGTGAGTCTGTGCTCGCGTAAGGCTGTCGTGATTGCCCTGAAAATGTCCTCGTCGATTTGAGGAAATTCCACTAGGGTCTCCACCGACCTTCCAGGAATTTTGGACGGACGCTCAGAGCTTGACACAGGGAGGGCCGCTGCTGCTGCTGACCCCTCTTCCTCGACTTTTTCTTCATCCTGGTTTGTATTCGGAGTGTCGGTTGGGCGCGCAGCGGTTTCGGTTCCTGGTTTGTTGGCCTTCTCTGGTTCAGACAGGACCGACCCCGCAGATGTCGCTGGTACAGCCGAAGCAGCAGGAGTCTTTTGCAGAGCATGTTGCTCATTATCAGCGGGTTCCAAAGGAGTAGGCTGTGAACCAAAAAATAGGAAGGTGAGTTTGGATTGGATCAAGACACTGGAGACCACAGAAGAAATTTCAACTGGCTTTTAACCTCTCAATTCAAAGTTTCAAGAAGATAATCATCACTGAGCATTACAGTTTGGACACTACCTTCGTTTTTTCAGTGTTAAATAAAGAAAACAAAATTACGGGCTGAATTTGATTCACAATCACAAACTTTTTTACGAGGTATAACACATCACATAAATAGGAGGCCAAAGAGGGACAATCCATCCAGTTGTTTAGGGTGTGATCCGTCCAATTAGTGAAACATTTGGACATAAAAAATACAAACTAGTTTTATGACTGCAACACGAGGGTTAACACAACAAACAACCGAAGCATTTTGTTATTTTGTTTTCTTCGTGGGGATCGAGGTGAAGCCAAAAAATGACTGGCTTTCTGACAAAGTCTGAATTGAAAAGACTCACCGTGGATGGCAGGCTGGTTTCCATTGGGACGCAACCTGTTAAGGAGACATTTGGAGACAGTGAAACAGGGTAGCAAAGGGAAACTTGGACCGTCCTTAAGCTTTCAGACAGGTCTTACTGCTTTTATCAGGCTGCTTTTCTGGCTTCTGGCTGGCTGTTGGGGGGGTAGCGGCAGCAGCGAGGGTCACAGTCGGCTCGGTTTTGGCCACTTCGGGTGGGGGCGCAGTTGAAATTTCACTGGCAGCTTTTGACAAATCCTTCTGGGTCTTCAGAGCAGTCACAGGAACTTCAGAGGAGAAAATTAGACAAATTCAGTCACATCAAAAATTTCCTTTGAAACACTCACTATACTCACTATTTCTTTGTTAGAACCCTAAAAGTCTGCTTTTTAGTTGGACAAATAAAATAAAAAAGGCTCAGTGTAATGGCAGGGAACAGATGCTTTTAAAACATCCTAAAGTTTCAAAAACTGGTATAAAGCATGAAAGCAGACAGTTTAAGCTGCTTTTGCTTTTAATTCATGATATACAAATTATTCAGAGGCTCAAAAAAATCAATTTTAGGTTTCTTACAAACCAGTGAGGCCCTTAAAGATTAGCTGTATTTTCAGTTTCTCAGAACAGAGAAGTACATCTATACATAAGCCTGACATTCGGAGCTCTGCACCCCCACAACAACAGATGCTAATCGGCTGGTGCTCATGCATCCTCTCAGACGGACCTTTCTGCTTGGTTTGAGCCGCCTCCTGTCCCTCCTGTGGCTTTGCAGCAGCTTCCGCTGAGCTCTCTGCAGCCGGCTGAGGCTCTGAAGCTTTGGTCTGGGTCTCCAACTCTGCTGGCGCGGAATCTGAAGGTGGAATTCTGCTTTGCTGAGCATGTGAGGAAGGTTGAAGGGGGGGTTGCTGACTTGCGAGAGGGGCGTCTGCTGATTGGGCCTGATCGGCAGGGGGCTCTGTTGGTGCAGGTTTAACCATTTGGGTTGGAGTGTGACTATCACAGGCTTCAGTGGGTAACGGCTTTGCACCCATCGCCTCCTGTTCTTTGCTCTCAGGAGAACTTGTTTCCTGTATTTGAGGCGAGTCAGCATGAGGCTTAGGCTGAAAAACTGCCCCGGCTTCTGCCTGAGCCTCGATGGCTTTACTTGCATTTGTCAGATTTTGCTCTCTGGCCTCAGCAGAACTCTCAGTTTCCATGGGTTCTTCCATTTCCGCCTCTTTTGGTTCTGCTTCTTCGTCTTCTTTAATTTCTTTCACTTCAGCATCAGCTAACTCCACCTCTTGCGTCATCTCGGAGGGAGTTCCGCTTTCTTTCTCAGCAACTGTGCCCATGACTCCAGATGAAGGTTCTTCAGCTTTTTCTTCGGGTTTCTCTGCTGGCTGATGGGCTGTGACCGTGGAGTCCTTTGCCTCACTTTCTTCCATTTCTTCCTTCACTACTTTGGCTCCCGTGAGACTCTGTGATTCAGCCTTATGCTCGGGTGTGCTTTCTGCTTTGGGCGTGAGGTCTTCTGTGACCACGGCCGTCTCCTCGCCTTTACCCGGTGTAGAAACGCTCGGATTTGATGGTTTGACGTTGTCTTTGCCTTTAGCTTTAGGCGCCACACCGGGCCCTTTTTTCATGCCCTGCTCCGTTTGTTTAGAGTCACCACTTTCAAGCTTCTTCTGTGGGGTCTGTGACGTCTTGGCTCCTGGAAGCTCTGAAGCATCTTTTTTTACCTTTTTAACCGGTTTCGCTCCACCTTGAGCCGCCGCACTGTTAGCTTTCCCAGCTTTTGCTGTCTGTTTTGTTGGGGCCATCTTTGATTTGGAAACCAGGACCTTGGCTTTTGGCACAAGCTTTCCTGTCGTGGTTTTCTTGGGTGCGCCAGTTAAAGAAGAAGCATTGGCTTTTCCGGTGGGAGTGGATTTGGTGACTTGAGCCGTGGAGACGCTGGGCTTTAAAGACTTTCTGTAAAAGACCAGAATTGTTGACCTGGGTTAGATCAGGGAAAAAGAAGGAACCAAAAAAAGTTTTTTTTACAATGTCCCAAACTGGAACAAAGAGCTATCCTTCTATGAGGATATAACTGAATCGGCATGTTTTTAATCAGACCTTTATTTAAAATCAAGATGACATCCCCACAGTGAAAACTTTTACTTACTGCTGTGGAGGCTTCTTTTGCTCCTTTATGGGAGCTGGTGGAGGCTTCTTAGAGACGACATCCTGCATATAAAAAAACACGTTGGTTAAAAGGAATGGTCAAATATGTAAATCACTACAAACTATCACATATGTAGTGCGACTCACCTTTTCTCTGACGACGTGGATGGGCATTCCCTTCACCTCAAAGGTTTTTTTATTCCTCAGTTTGTCGGCGTCTTCCACTTTCTCAAAACACACCACTGCCTGCGTGTGAACAAACCCAAATCACACACAGCCACGGATGAGTACAGGCGTCAGACACGAAGCTTCAGGTGTTAGATGCTTCTCACCACAGTGTTTAGTTGCCACTGTCTTAAGCATGGCTTATCAGAATTCTACAGACTGAGACATTAATCTGAATTTCCGTGGGAAACGGGGACGCAGAGAAACACAAGCCTGACAAAACGATGGCGTGCAAAAGGGACGTACCTCCAGCTTGGACCGGAACAGCACCACTGATTTGGTTTTTCCAAAATTCTCCATGGCGGTGGACACGTCCTTGTGAGAGAGAGCACTCCAAATTCCCTTAAGCCTCACCATGGTTGGAGGGGAGGGTTTACCCAGCTGAGGAAACAGGGAAACAGCAGGACAGAGGAAGACTTTATTACTTTATCAGTGCTAAAACAGGAGATTTTGCTGGCTAATGACCCCAGGCCTACCTTAGACTGTGCTGCCGCACTGGTCCCGCTCTTCTGAAGGCTGGGCTTGGCTTTAAGGGTCTTAGCGGCTGTCTTTTTTGCCGCACTGGAAGCTGATGAAGATGGAGCAGCTGAGGCCGTGGACGACGATGAAGATGCCGTTTTCATCTTAGCCAGCTCGGCCAGTAAGGCGGGAGCCAGGGTTTTAACCACGGCCTCGAGGTTGGACTGTTTGGACAGATTCTGGACGGCTAACAGGACAGAGGAGGAGGAGGTGTATGTGAACGTATCAACGACATGTGGATTACCAGTTCTTCTCCTAAAAGTTTGGACCTGTGAGATTCCCCATTTTGTCACACCTGAGGTTTCCAGCAGCCTCTTGGCCAGTCTCTCCGTGCTGCCCGAGCGCTTTTGCTGACGCAGCGAGCTCTCCGCGGACGTTCGCCTCTCGTGGTTTCTCGCCGGCGGCGAGCGCCGCTCGCGGCTCCTCGTTGGTGAGGCCCGTTTCTCATCTCGCTTCCAGGAAAAGGGCCTTTTCTCGTGGCTCTTTGAGCGGGATCTAGGAAGGTAAGGGGGTGGGCGGTCATACCGTGGGGATGGGGAACGAGTCCAGGACCTGTTGAAATACTGACCGATCAATTAGGTTGCAGATCATTTCAAACAAGACTTTAAAGAGACAAGAAACGGTAAATACTCATGTTAATACAAAGATGAGTGTGTGTGGTGATGGTTGTGTGTCTGTGCGTGTTTTTCCGCAGACGAAAACTCCGCTATCACAGACCTGCGAGTGCGCCTTGAGCCGGGCGGAGAGTGCGATCTGCTGCGCCTCTCTCTTCTGCCCTCTGAGCCATAGTAGTGGCGCGGGCTGTTCGAGCGAGAGCGGCTACCGCGCTTCTCTCTTCGCCCCTCTGAGCCGTAGCCGTAGCTGTAGCGTGGACTGCGCGAGCGGCTTCTATGCCTTTCCCTCCAATCCTCGGGCCCGCGCTGGCGGCGTGGGCTGTGTGAGGGGGGGGGGGCTGTCGTGTCTGCTCTTCAGGTGGCGGTTCTGTGAGCCCGGGGCAGAGGCGGCGGGCGGGAGCTTGGCAGCTTTACCTGGAGCACTGAAAACAGCGGAGATTAAGAGAATCAGGAGAGAAAAAAGGGTCCCACGGAGACCAACTGGTAACTGTGAGTGTGATCCATCTGCTGGGGCAGTTCTATAAAGACAAGGAAAATTACCTCTGCAGCTGAGGGATCTCACCATCCCAATTGGGGTACCTGGAGGGTGGAAACCCGAAAACATCAATTTGAATAAAGTAAAGGGGTCAGATACTGGCAAAGCCATTCCTCCAGTTCCCCAGGTTCCTTTTTTTTTTTTTTTTAACTCTATAGAGTTTTAAAATCCAACGAGAGATCCAAAATAATCATTTAAACAAATATTTGAACTGGCACACCGGAAGCTCATGAGAGTTCAAATGACTCAAATCACCAAATTAGAATTCATTTTTATGTAAAACACAAATATTTAACTGTAATTTGGTAGAGGGTGGCAAAACTTTCCTGTAGGAAAAATAGTAATACTTTCACAGATCAAAGATGAATTGAAGGGCTTACCAAATCAGCCAGAGCCAAGTGGGAACCTTGGTGACTCAGCTAACAAAGCACCTATTTAAAACTGAAAAGTAAATGTCCCTGGTCTGTACAAATTGACCAAGTAAACAAACTAAAGTATACCTACTGCAGACGTAATAAAACTTTTTAAAAGTCTTACCGTGTACGGAGAAGTCTGCAGCTGTCAAGGTGAAGGTTTGAATTCTGGTGGGAGATCCAATCCTAATCATCATAGGAAACAAATAAGACATTTCAAAGTCCTCACTGACCATCACTGCAGCACACAACTCAGACAGCCATTTAAACTTTTTTTCAAAGATTGTTTCAAGCATGATAAATCACCAACAGTTTAAGATGAAACTTCCACAACTAGGATCTTATAATCCATGGGCGAGAACGGTTTAAAGGGAAAAAAAAAAAAGAATACAACATCCATTTCAGGACAAATAATGAATGATTTCCTCAGGTTTACAGATATATCGCTTGATTTCAATGGTAATTGTCCTTTATTTACAGAAAACAGAGTCAAATTGCTGCATTTCCAATGGAAAAAAGGGATGGAAAAAGGAGTCTTCTTTGACTGTGGAAGCAGCGCCGTCTGATTCTTCAGTCTTCTGGTGAATAAGACTTGGGATTGAGTGAAAGTCCAAACACTTGACCCGTGTCAGCTTCTGCCAGAGTCGCGAAGTGGTACAGGTTTATTTGGAAGCTGGAGGGACATGGCCAAAACACACTTCTGCTTCTCTCTGTAATCTGACTAATGTTTCAACAACGTAAGATAGAAAAGGTTACGCAAATTTAAAAAATTTAAAGCGGGGGGGCGGGTTGGCTAAATCTTCACAGGAAAAAAAAACATTGAGGCCAACATTACAAAAAGGGTTAGGTTTTAAACATTTTCAAGGTGAATTACTGTTAACCACAAAAATTACAAAAAAGACTCAAACAAAAAACAGCCATGTTCCATCATCCCCTGACGCACTTGCTCCACAGATTGAAAATTCTTCCTTGTGTGGCTCATCAAGTCCTTTTTGGTCAAATTACAAGGAAATTTCATACTTGAACCTTGAATTGCAAACACAACACCTGCAAAGGGTAACATACTATTCTGGTACACAACATTGGGATTGGGGCACAATAGTGTTTGCGAACATGGTTTTACAATCACTTCCAACTAGTCAAACACAAAATAACTACCAGCCAATAACAGTTTATCCATCCATCCATTATCGTTACTGCTTACTCCATAATGGGGTCGCGGGGAGAACTGGAGCCTATCCCGAAAATAAACCAGACTCAGAAGTATCCTTGCCAGAGCCTTTTTAAATTAAACCAATAAAAAAAAAGATATAGAGGTATTTTACAATAACAGAGGAAGAACTTCAAACAGGAAAACAGTGGGCTGTCGTTCACTCACCTTCATATTGGTGCACTCTCTGTTACAAAGCAAACAGGTATGAGGAAATACTTTTGGTGTGGCCGCAGCATAGTCCTGCAACATGGCCGCTGTTGGCATACAGGTGGAAACCCTCACATTTCCTGGATTATTCTTGTTAGAAGACGTTGCATGCGCCTTCTGGATAGAGGCTGGATGGTGCGACACTTGAGGAACGCCAGCGATCCCAGGGATGGCCGATGGCGCAGGAACCAGCGTTTGGGGGGGTAGAACTTGAGGCTTCAAAGCTTGTCGGGCTTGCATGGGCTGCTTCGGTTGCTGCTGCTGCCGCTGCTGTTGTGTCTGCTGCCTTTTCATCGTCT
Organism: Menidia menidia; assembly: GCA_907169785.1. Lineage (NCBI taxonomy): Eukaryota > Metazoa > Chordata > Actinopteri > Atheriniformes > Atherinopsidae > Menidia > Menidia menidia. The sequence continues at coordinate 6,893,615 of CAJRST010014446.1, read as the reverse complement.
CAGAAACGGCGGGCACTTGTCCGTGGGTTTTGCTCTGAGCGTTGCAGGAACCGCCGTCGTTGCTGCCGATGAGAACGAGGCCAGGGCGGCCCGGGTGAACGCCGCGGTACAGAGGGCAGACGGGCTGGGCTTTTGAGGTGGCTGGCTCTGGGGCTTTTAAGGGAACAGATTTTGGGACTTTGGGAATGAGACATCTGGCATCTGTGTCCTTCTTGGGCAGAGAGAACGTTGTAAAGACTGACGACTGTGAAGCTTGATTCATCTGAGTATGAAGTCGATTTGCAGGACCGCTGCTTGGAGGGGCCACAGAGGTTCTTATTGTGCTAAAACTGGTGACAGAATTCATCTGCTTCAGTGAAGACGCTACGGTACTGCTTTTGATCTCTGTTGTAGTTCTTTGTGGTGGCTTGTTGTGGCTGCTGGCACTGAAAGTGTTCATCAGCAGTGTATTGCTGCTCCCACCACTGTTACCACTAGCAGGAATAGTCCTTCCAATCTCCTTTCCTACCCCCGCAGTATATTTTCCTGTATGGCCATAGTCAATCACTTTACTTGGTTTAAGAATAGCTGACGACATCTCATCTGGGTTCATTCCACTGAAGGTGGTGTTCAATCTGTCCTGACTTGAGGTGGGTTGAGGTTTGGAATAGGGTACCGGCTGAGACGTAGTTGCAGTTCTATTTGCCTTCTGAATGCGGATTTGCCTCAAGATAAAAGGCAGGTTATCAGGGGTTATCTGGTCTTCTGGGTATGAAATGAGATGTTCCAAGTCCTCTTTTTCAAGTCCAAAGTGCAAGAGGATGTTCGACGCCGATTCTGATGTATACTTGGGCCGCACAGACTCAGTAGGGGGTGTGGGTTTTTCAGGTTGGGATTCATCAAAGTCACCTAAACCTGGAATGGACGGCATGTTGTGTTGTCCTTCACCGGCGGTATTAAATCTTCCGTCAGCACCGCTCAAGTAGCCAGATGAAGAAGAAAATATATTTGAAGATTGATCCTCAGAGGACTTTTTGTAGATTGGCAACCAGTCCAAAGAGCTACCGCTACCGGCAACAGCAGAGTGTCTGTTTCCTTGAGAAGCTGAGGATGTCATATAGGAAGTCACTGCTGTGCTGGAGGAAGGGAACTCTTCTCTTTGAGAGTTGGTGAAGCGAGGGCCCTGGCCTACAGGCTGATGTCTAACTTCCTCCCTTGCTCTGCTGATATGCAAGTCTACAGACCTCTCCAATTCATCATCCACTTTGGCTCTACTTTCAGGTCTGTAGCTTGTTGGCCGAGCTAGAAGTGAAGTCACTTTTCCCCCGGTGTTCCCATGAGTCACAGACGAAGCTCCAGAAGAGGTAAAGCTAGATCCAGGTCCAAGGTGAGGCATTGTCAGTCGGGGGTCCCTCTCTGCAGGCCCACCAGAGAGTCCATATTGACCTTGCGCAGAACTCTGCTTCCCGGGGACATAGGGGTTGTACAGGGGATGGGACATGGTGTTGGCAATCTTCAGAAGGTTCAGGAGGTTGATGGCCACAGCAGTCGGTGAAGGTGCTGTGGTGGCTATGGGCGGAATAGGGGTGTTGGAGTTAGCCGTTAAGGTTGCAGCTTGGCCACCAATAGCAAGAGCACTGTTCATCTGAGCCAATGCAAGCTGGGCTTTCAGTTGAGCGAGCTGCAAAGATGCGGCATGCCCTCGAATCAGCAGCGCGTTCCCTGGAAGCCCTCCAAGGAGGGGGCTCGTTCGAGGCCCTGGGGCTGAAGAAGAAGTGCAATGCTCCGACAGCAAAGAAAAGCTGAAAAGTTCAAGAAAAACAACAACAACAACAAAGAAAATGGTTATTGAATGGGGATGGGCTTGTTGGAGGAGAGAAATCCATCAACTGGGAGATCTCTCTCCATTTCCCCACTGAGGTTCCTTATCAGCTACTCATTCCAACAACATAAATTCCAGGTCTTCACTAGCAAGAAAGAACAGAGGTAAAAACATGTAGGAGTGACAAAAAGACAGAAACAATGTCATAGAAGTTAACAAAGTATTTTCAGAAACAAATGAATTTATTGCCTGGGCTTAGCAGATAGAACACAATTATAAATGACCATGTCCTGACAACAGCATTCATTTAAATTGGGACTATTTCTATTCAACTTTATTTCCCTACAACTGCACATGGATACCTTGTCGTTGTTTTATAGTACTTAATGAATGTAAAATCTTATCGACATTGATTTACTGCTGTCAAAAACCTTTCTACAGCTTTTTCATCCTAAATAAATGGACTGACGTAACAGGATGAATTGTTGTTATTACTTGTTACAACTACTAATACTAACTACTAATAATACCACTAATAACTTCTTGGGCACAGTATTACGCCAACCGAGTGAATGCCAAAGTTTTAATTACAGCTTGTCTTGTCTGGTCAACATGACCTATCTAGTGGATGAAAAGGTTTGAACGAGGATCACAACATCAAAGAGTTAAAGAAAAAAAATGGTGTGCTCTTCTTCCTTTGGACTTTTTTGGGGTGATTTCTCCCATCTGCTTCTCAGGTCAGTCTCAGATATGCCTCTGGCATTTGGAAAGGTAACCCTAGAGTATGAGGAGGTCAGCACAGGAGCTGCTCCATCATCACTATGCTTCTGTCGCCACACATGGACTCCATCAAGGAGACTTTTCTCTTTTGCTGGGATGTACAAATGACAACAACAAGCCAACACAAGACATTCAAAATGTTGCTAAATGGCTGTGGATGAGCTCTGCTTCCATTCATTCCATCCAGTCCCAGTATGTGTTGGCCTTATTTATTTTGCCTGTTGAGTAAGGATGAGGAGATGCAGGACACACAGGTGCAAGCTGGTCAGGAGAGCTGGCATCGCAGTCAGCTGGAGCTGGACACTGGTTGTCAGTGGATGAGGGATGCACCCGGTTCAGACATCTTCCAGAGAAAGGAGAATGATGAAGAATCCTCACAGAGCTGACCCTCGGACACAGCTCACGGGCAGGGAGGGGAGTCCGAACCAGGACTTGATGTCGTTTTGTAACGGATATCAGAGGCTATATTAGCCCCGTTTGCACCGATGAGCTCAGCTTCCATGGCGATAGTAATCTCCACATCAACAATATATAGTATTTTAAAGTAATTAAATGCGAGGAGATCTGTTTTTCGGAGTTCTGTTGAACCGTTTTGTCATTGTGTTAACTTTCCGGGGTATATTATTAAACGAAAAGCAGAATAAAAGTACTCAGTTTTGTAATACGCGTACGCATACACAACCACAAACAGACGTGTGTGTGTGTGTGTGTGTATGCGAATGTAAACATAACATCAGGTAGAATTAAATCTCGCTAACGCTTTCCTCTCTGAGGCCTATTCCATTAAACACGGTCACAAATTAGCAAACACCAAGAACACCGAATTCGAATCAAACATCTTCTTTTTTTAAACTTTATAACGACGTTGTGTTACATACCACTCGTTACTCGTCAATATCCTGCGATTCTGATGTAATCATGGGTCTCCGTTTGATGAAAATATTGTTTTTGCCCCTAAGTGCTAGCATCTCTATGGTTATAAGTCAAGTCTTCGTAAAACGGATATGGCCATAGTACGACACTTCCGGTTTGGACACCTTCAGAATTAAAGTGCGACCTGACAGAGGATCAAAAACCATACACAAACTTTATCGTGCGGAAAAAAGGTATTTCGACGTTCTGTGCTAAATCGTCTGACCCAAACTGCGTTTTAAATAGAGAAATATATCAAATTAGACCTAGAACAACAAGACATATTATTCCCTGTCATAAATCCTTTTATAAAAAAAAGTTCAAACTGGCCAAATTGATTAACTGATCATCAGCAAATATGAGAACCCCAATAAAAGGGACCCAACTTTGCCAGTCCAATACAAGAGCACAAAAAGACACATAACTTGAACACTTGGATCTTAAACAGATCAAATATGTTTTTGGCTTTTACCTAACTTGATGTAGAATGCATTCAAGATAGTTAATAATATTTTAGAATAATTAAATTGTTTGATTTTCTAAAAATTAAAAACAGAAATAATTTCACACGTTCTTGTAAAAATTCCCTTCAATAAGTGTCCTACATTGATTGTACATGTCTTTATATCAGATAATGTTACTAAGACCTTAAAGAGAGAGTGACAAGCCCTCTGCCAAGAACTAAAGGTATAAATCATCAAAGATTTCTTTGAGTTTATAGTGCCATGCCCCCTTATGTTGCTAAGTTTGTCCTGTTTCTAAGTGCAGCAATTCTGCACAACGGATCACGCTCCAGTCCACTTCCAGATTCCTCAGATGGATTTAGCAACACGCAGCCACAGATGTCCTGTACTCAGAGCCAGCATCTTTCGATAATGAGCAGCTATTGACTTTACAGACTGTTGAGTCAACAGTTTATCAAAAGGTGATGATGAATGGTTTCATTAGAGGATCATTCTCTGTTATGTATTGAGCCAAATTATCAATATATCCCACTTTATCCCCTCCTCTGGACCACAGGGCTTAGCACCTGACCATGAATCCACAGCTGCCTGGCGGGACTCCGGCGGTGTGTGACTGGAAGGAGAGGCTGGGCCAAAAGAGGCTCAGTTTTATTTTCAGCTGTCACCGCTACCCTGGCGGAGTCTCATGGCGGTGACCTCACCAGAGAATGCACGCACACAGGCATATGTGGCGACATGTGCACGCAAAGACAAAAAGGTTTTGTGTGTTAACCGTTTAACACAAGTATTCCTGCCCAACAAAAGTTGTCTTTGCTAAATCCTTGCTAAATACCATAATTTATTTATTGTCAGCATTCCAAACATGGAACACCTGTCTTTATCTGCACTGGGATTAACTCTCCGGCAATGATGTATTTTCTTTTGCTGTATTTCATGTATGTATCATTCTATCTGCTTGTAAATAAATCCTTCTCCATATGAGTTACTGGGTGCCCTTTTTGCCTTCCCCATTTGAGGATGCAGATCATATCCAGAGTATATTCTATTTCTGGGACACTTTCTGCACAAGTAGCTGAAACAAAAACAAAAAAAGGCCTTCTTATTCGATTCTATTATTTTGGATATTTCTCACTTTAGTAAAAAAGAAAGAGCATTTGAAAAAAGTAACAGGTGGTTTGGTTGACAGTGGACCACAAACAAACTAGTGTGGAGCTGTGGGCAAAGGCTGCTAACATCATCTGTGTCCTGCAATGCATCTGCAGTATTTGTCTTCCATGCTCAACAGACAAGGTCAGATTTTCTTAATGATCTGAACATTTCTGACAATGAGTAATACAATCCTAGAGCGATGACAGTTCCTGACTGTTGCCAAGATGGACGAGGAATGTGAAATTGGTATCCGTCTACATTCTTTGTTTTTCTTTTACAGAAAAGCAGGCCTATTTTTTCTCTACATTCTCAACTCGAGAGAGGATGAGAGGTTGTTGAATTTGTCCCAAAGAAAATGTTTCCATTCAGATTTAATTCTGTTTAATAATTGACACGATGTTCTTGCACCATCACTCCTCATTTGAATTCACCATCATATGAGCTGGTTAAAAGCTAAAAGAAAAGAAAAAAGGAAACGAAGCACACATCATCTATCATTAGTTTTTTCAGCCATTGGAGCGCTACATTTTTCAGGACACCATTCTGCTCCACATCAGACGTTTCCCCTCAGCCTGCCAAATCAAAGGCGAGATTATGAAAGTTGACTTTCAGTCTTACAACGCTGCATGGACATTACTGTCAAAGGGAGCAGCGATGTCGTCAGATCCCTCATCATCGCTCCTTTCAGCTGTCCGTTCTCACCCTGCATGCCCCTCTTTTGACAGACAGTTCCCGAGTCATGAGATATGGGTGTGCAGTTACCTCAGCAGGTTTAGGGAGTCCCTGCCCCTCCGTGACATGCCAAACAACAGACAGAGGGGTTTAAAGTGTCACGCAGAGGGGTCCGCATGGTAACTGAGCCCACGCAAACCCCCCCACCGCTACATGTCGGGGCTGTAAATCTCTACGCATCTCAGGGATTTCATTGCTCTGAGGTTTTTGGCTGTAATGATGATCTAAAGATTTGAACGTCTGTTTTTTTTCCTGTTTAAATAGGCAGAAATATGCGTTTGTGTGGAAATCCTAATTGCCTGTGTCTGTTGTTTCTTTCGATTCTCTGTACCGTTGCTATTCTCTGAGGCCTAGTTAACAGACAGTCCATTAGGCGCTGATGAAAGGGAATCACTGCTGGCTCAGACGGAAATCTGCAATCACTCAGCACCGCGAGGCCTGGACATGCACGTCTTGACAGAGGGAAACAGATGATTTTGTCCTACTACTGAGTAGGCAGGGATGGGAAATGGTCTGTAGGGGTAATTTTGAAATGATTTATTGACACTTCATTGTTTCATATGTATGTCTTAGATTAATAAATTGTTGTGAGAACATTTTTTCAATAACAAATAAGCCTATTTACATATTTTAAAGAAATAGGGAAAATCATCATCACAATTGGGTATGAGACTTTAACTTGAGAGTCAAAGCCTCATCGAGAACAATTTGGAGCCCTAGATTTTACGACTTAAACATGACTCATTTCTTCTCCCAACATTGCACCTTTTAGAATTAAATTAAATACAAATGTCTGCATAAATAACTAAAACCCAATTACACCACAGATTGCATTTTTTAAGATCATATTTAATCTGTACAAACAGCCAAATAACTGAACATTTTAATAGAAAAAAACACAACTTACAAAGTTAAAGCTGGCTTGCTTGTATACAACTGAGAATAAGAGCATTTGAATATTTTTAAAATAGTACAGATCTATATTGTTGTGATAACAATGCAATATTTCTAGCATGTTATTAGTGCTTACACCTTTGTCATGTGTAGTGACACAAAAGCTTTAACATCTTTATGTTCTGCACACAATATTTCTCAGGGACATTTGGTTTTCTTTGTTGTTTTTGTAGTTCTGATGTCTGCCATACTGGCTTTGCTTTTGCGATATTTTGCAACCCTATTTTTTACAACCCTATTCACACAAACTCTAGATATTATATTTCTTGTGTTTGTTACAGTTCTTGAACTCCAAACCCTAACCCAAGTCAGTGGATTGAACTATTGGAGTAAATAAATCAAGATGAATTCCTGCTTCCTCTACAAAGAACTTTGTTGCATGGACGCCGGGCTCCAGCACCAGCTCTAACTCACTCTCTCTGCACTGGGTGTGCACTGGGATATAAAGTTTTGCCTTGTTCACACATCAGCGCTGCCAAATGAGTTTCTGCATGTCTTTGCCCTGGAAGGACTTTTCCAAAGAGTCAGCTTTCAGTTGCTTTGCACAGTGTTTTACATGGGGATGTGTTTATGTGAGGATTGGCCTCTGGTTTGTACTGTGGGTCTGGAGGAGGACCGGGTTGGTCAGCCCTTCCATCCCCGGCATGTCCTTTTCACGGGTTCAAGTATCCCTTGCATAAGACACTTGACTTTATATTCCCCTGGGGACTTTCTTCAAAGTGTTATAGGACATCACTTTGTGATCGGTCTGCAAACGAACGGAGGAGTGTGGCTTTCATTATTTAGACACAGGTCAGCACAATTTCAGATGTTCAGGTTTTGCATTAAATCTTTCGAAGCCTTGACTCTATTTTGCTTTCGCAGCCTTGGGGTATTCTTTCTAAAAGTGATAAAGAAGGTGTGGATCTGAGTTAGGACACTGCTCATGACTTCTATACTTCAAGATTGTAATGTCTGTAAGCCAAGAAACATCATGAAGCCTATGTACTTTTTATTAAGAGATTTTCCATTAATCAGGATGGGGATGTTAATTCTAGCTTATTCAATGCAAACACTGTAATGAATTAGCTATAAACAGCACTTTCATAGGTTTGATTTGGCCTACGGGATGCCTCTCTCTGAAATGTGTGTTCAGTTTGAGAACTGGACTCCTGTAATGTGAAATCTTATCAATTTCTCCTGTGTGACTTCATAAGGAGCTAGAATGAGATGAAGACTGGAAAATGACATTGATATGGCATCAGAGTGTGACCAGTTTGAGTTACATCATTGCATTACAGCTGAGACTTTTCATCACATCGGGGTGTCATCATGTCTCAGACACACTTGACATTGATACAGTGGACTACCCTAGAGACCTTTACTATTTTAAGACTAAAGGTTTAAATTAACCATAATGTTTAATTTAGTTTTGTAATTCCTTAACATGTTGTTGGGTATGATATATGTTTACAATTATTTTAGCTAATGATTCTATCAAAAAATACATTTTTAACAAGAAAACCCAACAGAAGTCTGTAAATTGACAACTTTTCTTATCCTGTATGGTGACGTGAAGACTAAAGCTATCACCCTGAACAACCTGATTCTGAGGCTGGACTTGTTGGCTGACCCAAAAAGTATTTTCACAACTGAATATACAAATGAAACCAAACACAAATGGATCTGCTTGTCAGGATATTGCCGAGTTTAAGCAAAGAAGCTAATCGTGCTAATCTTGAACTGGTTTGTAAAGAATAATCCTCAGTCTTTATTTTCCAGAATGCCCCTCTGCAACAGGATATCAGCTGTTTATCCTTCGATAAAACACAGCTCAACATTTTCAATGCAGAATTAGTTTCTATTAAGTAGTATTGACCACATAAACCCTTGTAAATGGTGTCTAACAGAGATGGGCTTGCTGAAATGTTTTCTTGAAGATAGGTTGAACTTTTTTTCTTACACTCCAAACAAGTTGCTTTTGATTTTTTTTTTTGTTGTTGCTTGTATCCAGTTTAATTTGCCTTCTAATATTTAGTAATTGTGAAAATTTTCTATAAAAAAAAATCAAAACCCTCTCATCACCTTGATTAAACAGTTTTTTTCTCTTTTAACGATAGTGTTTACTGCCCTTTATAGGTCTCATCATTATCGTTATTATTAGGCTGTCCTAATGCTGTCTGTGCATTGCTCACATCAAACATAGAACAAATCGATCAGCTGACCAGAAAACATTTTTCTGGCTCTCCTCTGTGATGCTAAACTTGTACCATTGTAACCAGTTAAAAAAGCAGGCTGCAGGGACATGGTCTGGAACACCGTGTTAAATAGTTAACAGCCGACAGGTGGTGGAGAGCAAAGCGTCCAGGGAACAGCACACTGACGGACAACGGCCCGGGCTTCAGGAAGAAACGGAAGCATTGATGAGAGAACATCAAGAAACAATAAAAAAAACAGGAGGCACAGGATGGACAAAAAGCAGCAGCTGAATGTTCCCGGCCACCTGTTCAATCCCACCGTAAAACTGAGACCCTCTAAAACATTTATGAGGTCTTTGGTCATGTGTAGGCTAAATTAGTGAGGGAAGGACATATAAAGGTCAGTGGGTTTTTAAACTTACTGAGATCAGAGTCTCCTGAGTCTTTCTTGGGTTTCCAATTGTGGAATTCCAAAACAGAAATCTCAGGAATGGAATATAACACAAGACTTACGTTTGAAGGCAGTATCTGACCCCCTCCGATCCCCTTCCCAAGGCCAAGCTACTTTGATCAGTGAACACAGAAAAAAATATCAAGTTCTCGTTTAAAACAGGCAGTTGATCAGTTAAATTTAAGTTTGATAAAACTATTTTCTATATAAAAATATACATATGTATATATATATATATGTGTAAAGTCTGGAAAAAGAGTACAAAGGAAATTGACAGAGGAATCATTTCACAGCTGTTGCAGACAGCAGACAAGGAAGACATTGAGAAAAATAGAGGGTACCTTCAGCACATGCACACAAACACTGCTAAATCCAGCTGTCTACCCACAGAGACAGAGCTCAGAGTAAGGCCTTGCTTCAAACCATAGCTATTTCACACCTTTAATGAAATCAACGCATTCCTACAGAGCCGTTAATCCGGACTTGTATCCACTTTTGGCTGATCTATATGTCACTTCCAAATGATCCTGTCTAGCCTTTCCTCTATTACCGTCACATATAATGAGTTTTCTTGCGCTTATTCACTTAGTACTCTCATCCCATCAGAGCCCAGCCTGGACTGGTGGGCAGCTAAAGGCATGGAGCAGTGACTATCAGGATCACAGGAACAGGATCACAGTATTTAATGCCTTAGCTGACAGGGGAAACTATTAAAAACTGTTTTGAGGCTCAAGCTCACTTCAGGACTTTACACTGACACTGATATTAGCACTCTTAAAAAAAAAAGTATCGCTATATATAGTTAGATGGCATCTGATCCAACACGTGGGCCCTCTGGTTTAAATCCTCTTGGGTATGGGTGATGTGAGACAGCAAAACCTTCTGGGATTTGAATGTTTTCGGTTTTAACTGTGACCAAAATCTATTCCAGAGCCCGTGCCTCTGCCGAATGGACCACATACAGGCACTGACAGCTTCTTTTTCCAGATAACGCACATCCACATGTGGATTTGTTGACACATGGCCCATTCCAAACCTCCACTGGATTCAACCGTGGTTGAAATAAAAGCACACAAATCCAAATCCTAAATCTCATAAACCAAAATCTGCTGGAAACCAAACAATGACTTTTTGTCCATGCAATGCTAAATCTAGATGTTTGAATTGCTGTATAAAGCAAGCAAAAAGCACTTCTTTAATGGTACTTTGTAGCCTCATAGCTTAGGAAAACTTCCAAAGCCTCGGATTTAGAAAGATGACCTGAAGCATACAAACATAGTCCCGTTTACATGCCTCTGTTGTATTGTTTTCTGTAGGGTGGAGCTGCTAAAGGTTAACACCAGAACACTATTTCGCACTTGGGAGTTGCTTGATTTGATTGTAAGGCCCAACAATGTCTCACTGTGGAGTACCATCACCGGTCTGAAAGAGCTGGTTGATTTGTCAGCAAAAGCTTCATTTTGGGGGGGAGGACGTGATAGGATTTTTCTCCCCCTCAAAATGGTTTTCTGTCCTAAAGAAGTTCCACTAATTTTTTCTAACTCTTAAAAGAATTTTCTTGGTCATACTGTTTATAGCCACCTCTTATTTCCTTTTTACAAAGGAGGTTTGGCCTGTTTTTTTGTTTCTGATGGAAGATGTAGACAAATCTTGCCAACAAACGTTTTTTAACAGCTATAGACTGTCTATCTGCACTGACTCAGCCACAGTGTTGTTTCAGTGCATCGATAAGGGAAAAAACTCTCTAAAATATTACTACAGAACTAGAGCATTTGGTACTGAACACCTAAAAAAAAAGAAGTCCTTTATATTCCTTATCTGGTCAAAAAGGAACAAAACACAAAATAATACAAATCATCGATGTTAGTGTTTGCACCGCATTTTGGGTCAGGACCCATCATTTGGTAAGTCAGAGAAGGGATATTTTAGACAATCTGCAGATGTTTCGACAGATAGAATATCTGCCCTCAGGAAGGCTGCCAGAAATATCTGGATAGATGTGTTGACTTGGTGAAGAGTGTTTCAAGTCCCACCTTTTCAGCTCTGAACTGTGTGACAAGAAGTAGCCTTAAAATAATTTTTTAAACACTTCTGTTTTTTGTTTTTTTTCCTTCATTCTTCCATGACAAGTGACTGACTTGATTATGCTAAAATATCCCACCTAGAGCTCAGAATAAACTCTCACAAACAGCAAAACGTGTGTGTTCTCACCGGTGTGCAGGACTGAGGCTGCTGCTGCTGCTGGTTGAGACGCAGCTCGTTTTTCCGGCTTCAGAGTTCCGGTTTTTGCTTCCGCTTATCTTTGATGGTGTGCTCAGTTTCGGGGAAACAGGGACCTTCTTTTCTTCCAACATGACCAGATATGCACACACAACCAGACACACACGCAACGGAGCAAACAAGCATTCACACAAACTTCAGAAAGGTCTACTTATCCCAACAGTCACATTCACTCATCTATACATTAAGTTCTTCTATAATCTAGAGAGGTCCACATTTTCAGAAATCCAATCATCTAATTATGGATTAGTAAAAATCTGAGTAGCTCAAAAAGGATTTATTTAATCTAGAGTTTTAAATAAATTGAATGTATGTCCAAATTGAAAATTTCCTGAAGAAGCAGGTTCAGAAAATCATTCACACACACAAAAAAAAATCGAAATAAAATAAAAAATCAGCCAACAGGGTTACAAATAAGTAAAGAACCCCAAAAAGCAAAAAGTTAATATTCCCAGCTTTCCAAAACACATCATTTTGTGTTTCTACAGTTTGGAATTTTACGCGTCCAAAACCCCTTCAAAAAACCCCGGTTACTGCACGAGTTGAGCATTCTGGCTTTTTGGAGGGATCAGGCCAGCTCAGCAGGAGTTGAGCCACGAGTGAGAGAGAGGCAAAGCAGGAGGAGGGCTGTACTGCAACACACCCGTCCCTCTGAGCCAGCAGCTGGACGGGGGGGGGGGGGCTCAACGAGAGAAGGGAATTGACATGGACTATAAACCAGAGGACGACAGTTGTGGAGAAGTAAGCAATGGGAAGTATGATGGAGAAGTTCGGCAAAAAAAAATAGACATGCTACAGGTCCTAAATGGAATAAGGTAGGGCATTACATTTGTCATACATAAAACTGTAAAGCATGTCAGGAGAATTCATTTAATGAATATCTATACAAAGTTGAGGTTGAAATTCAATATATGTTGCTTTAATTCTCTAATATATTCAATGTTTGTTGCAAATTTATAGGTTGGAAGGTTCAGATGGACACTGACCCAATAAGCATTCTGTGAAAGAACTGCAGGAATTTATGAACAACCTGATTTCTGCCTGAAGACGAAGCACATGGAGACGCAATTAAGGGTATGGTTCAGTCTGGGCATTATTACTGAGCACCCAAAGGTTCTATCTGTTTTTTTTTTATCACAAAAACTTTTGTAAGCCTCAGCAGACAGGAATAAAATAATTAAAAAAGAGAAACTGGGACTGAACAGTTCATGGGATTAGGACGATAACAAGTTGTTGACTACAAATGAACATGTCCACATAGGGAAACCTTTTTTTGTCAGCCAAAAGTGGTATTTGTCTGATGTTTGTGCGGAAAATCTAAGATGAGTCGCGTTACATTCTTTGTTAAGTAACAAGAAACCTGATTTTCACATATTCAGAGTCCAAGGGCAGCAGTCATATGCTTCCGTATTCCAGGACCAACCACCAGGGTAGGGGGACAGCTTTACACCCACTCTCACATACCTTGAGCTTTGGTTTCTTCAGATTAGAGCGTGCTTATGCTGAGTTTAGCAGAGATTAGTTCCTGCGCTGAGGAGAATCATAAGATTAACCCAAGGCACGCAAGTATAACGCAGTTTGCTTCACTGCGTTTCGGACTTTTCTGCCGGGGCTGACAAGGGCCCGTGGGCATGGAGAAGACTTCAACCGGCTCCACAATGCCTCTGCTGTCTGTAGGTCATGATATTTCACTGAAAGCTCAGGCTCAAAGTTCTAACCATACGGGACCACTAACAAAACAGCACAAGTTAGACTCTTCAATTTAAGGGTATCAAGCTTCAGCTCTCAGATTCAACTAACCTCTTATAAAAAGAACTGGAGTCTATGAGACTTTGTCATGTGCTGCTCTATCCTGACCTCTTGTGGTTATAAGAGGGAAGTTAGTTTAATGGTTCATGGTTTGTGCTGATGGTGATCCTATAAGCCATTTACAATAAAGTTATACACCATCTTAGAGTACCCCTTTGTGTCTTTAATGTTAGGTGTTGCTGCGATAGTTCAACAAAACAAATACATGAACGCAAGAGGCACATTTAAGTCAGACAACTTTGTTAAAATCATTACTTTGTTCCACAATATACAGAAGAAATTTCCATCCACCAGAAAAAAGGAAAACAAATAACAGTGTCAGAGACACAAAAGCAGTAGTCCTCCAGTTCAGTGTAGTGCAACATATTTCACAGTCAGCAGCTACTCCCATTATCTAGCCACCATGGGGAAGCAAAAATTTCGGATAATCCTGAAAATAATCAACATCCACTGAGGGTATTTACATTTTCACAGAAACAATTCGGGATTTGGTTTTACTTGTCTTAAAAAAAACTAAAAATAATTAATTTCCCTGTGTGTTCTTTAGGTGATTTCTACTGATTATTCAAAGGGGAAAAATCCATCAGATTAGCATAATATTGGGGGTTTCTCTGCAGCGATATATCCAATTTATCATTTTAAACCCACTTTTTTTATTTGCTTTTACATAATAAAAAAAAAGTCACTGAAAAAGACAGAAGTTAATAAAAGAAATGCCCTGTGAGAGATCCCAATGCTGACATCACAAAACTACCTCAGACAAGAAGCAAACACTTTTAAAGCTGATGTACAACATTTCCCATATAAATCATTTATCAACTTAAAAATACATTACCCTCAGAGCTGAATATTTATGCTTTCTACAAACTTCCACTTGTTATTTAGTTCATACAGTGGCATTTTACATGTATTGTGTACTCAAACGTTCCATTTTAAATCACACCTTCCATACAGAACAAAGACCTTTCAGTTGAAACAGAAGTTTTACAGCATAGTTCATCTTCACAATCTGTCAAAAAGTCTTTTTCAATAAACAATGCCTTCTAAACAAAACCAATGTGCTTCTTTTCATGCATGAGTTTTATTGATGTTCGATCAGGCTCCACGAGGTATTCTGGATGCTTGTTGCTCTGAGATAGTGACATGTTACGTTTGCCTTCCATACTACTTGGCCATCTTTTAAGCATCTGTTGTGCCAGCAGACCCATAATGCTTATAGGGTACCCCAAAAAGATTTCACCAGTATTGTGTCTGGAGCGCCTAGCTTAGCGCTGTCCAAAACCCGCTGAAAACAAATGTTCATAAAACCCACTTAAAGAACAGCGCGATGATGTTATTTCAAGTGTTTGTGCAAAGCAAAGCTGCAGCTGGATATAACTTGGTCATTGTACACACGTCCACACGTGGCATTAGAGTCTTTCAGTTTATTCAGCTGAAAGTGAAAAGCAAACCCTCCCAAGTAACTGCTTAAAAAAGGGAAGTCAGATTTACTTCTGTTATGTGTCAGATGAAGTTCTAATTGAATAACAGAATGTTGGTGGTTTCTAAAAAAAGAGGAAAAAAAAGCATAGCTAACTTTGAAAAAGGAAAAAAAAAGTCCAACATCTTGTTTTTTGTGCCTAATGTGCTCAGTTTCTCGCATTTTGGTTTGAGCGGTCAGCAGACAGGCACTGTCCTCCCTGTGTTCATTCCAAGCTGAAGTTAACAGCTGAGCAGAGGATGCTCTTCATTTTATTCAACAATTTCTGACGGAACCATTGAAGTCCCGCAAGATTTAGAGGCACACACACAAAAAGAAAGTAAAGATTAAATATGGGAAATATTTTTTTAAAGCATATTGTAAATCCAACACAGTGGAACACGTCTGATCTTTTATTCCATTTCCCTGTAATTTTCTTCAAATGTGTTTATGAACACTTTGTGATGAGAAAGACAATGACAAACAATAAATGACATGTAGTTCTTGGATTACTGTTATATTTCTAATCCATAATATATGTTGTATTTTAAACATGTTGATTTACCTTACTTTTATCATATATATATATATCTTGAAATCCTTCAATCTCCCCTTCATGGTATTTTTATTTTTTTCACTTCAGCAAGAGTGGTTGTGGATAATTGACTGTTTTTTCTTTTGACCTCCACGTCAACTTCTCACCTCCTTCCTCTCGCCTTTTCAGTCGCTCTGTCTTTACGTGATACTGGATATGGGATCGCTGATTTTCAGACACCTCCAATAGATGGTCCGTAACAAGGTGAACAGAGCAAGCAGAATCAGCAGCACCCAGGACGCATAGATCCCCTTCGAGTTCATGGCTGGCTTCCATGTACCAACCTGAAACACACACAGACTCGATTAGAACCAGACAGATAACAGACAAAACAAGCTCATATCCCTCTTCAAAAAGTAAGGTTCTCGTTATTTTTCTCAATTAAAAGCTTTTCATTCAAAATTAGAACGTGTGTCCAAATATATTCATCCCACTGGAACTACAAATAAATACAAATCCTGTGAAATCCAATGAGACGAGGACCTAAAAAACATCTATATATTATCGATAGAATCAAGTCCACACCGGTAAAGTCACTATTTGTCACATTTGTTGGCCTCCTTACTTGTACAGTACTGATTCAACATCCAGTTGACAGCATAATTTCATCTTGAAGCCTACAGAAGGATTTAGTCATCTAATGAACACTTCACACGTTGATACACACCACAAGACCAGCCGTGGAGGCTGCAAAAACGACAAAGAGCAGGAAACACAGCCAGCTCCTCCTCCTGGGATACCGCCGACCAATCGAAGAGCTGAAAAGCAAATTAAGACATAGATAAATAACTTTTGCCAAGTAAATATGCATCCATATGCTTGACTACCGCTCATAGATGGAGAAAAGTGCACGGATGCTTACACTTTCCGGCAATGTGGACATCGGGCCAAGGTCCGGTCTGAGAATTCTGTCCACTGAAAGAAAAGGCGGGGATGGGAAGGGACTGTGTGTGTGAGGCAGAAGGAGACCTCAGCATGTTTCATTAAAAGAATGCCGACAACGAACAAAAACAGAAGGGAAAAAAAGCTTTAAGACATTAGTAAATAAAGTTGAATGTTCTTTGCCTGACTTGGTGTGAACCGTTAGTGTGTTTCTGAGTGTGTTTCTTACCAGAAATGTATTGGCACAGTGTCCACAGATGACTCTGATTCCGACGGGTTGATGCTGTGGCTCAGGACTGTCCCGGCCAATGTGGACCGGTCCCAGGTTGATGATGCGTTTACTGCCATTAAAAGCATAAAAAAATGAATTATTTCCAGAAGAAGTGGCAGCCTCTCAACAACACGGGTGGTGTGATTAAAAGCCTGTTCTGACGTGGATGTAAACTGATCCCAGGCTTGTTTGTTCTTCTTACCAGTAAGGCCTTGGACAGGCGATCCTCTGCGACGTGACTTTGCAGATCAGAAGACAATTGCACGGACAGCGGACGTACTTCTTCCCAACAGGGGCGTTTTTAATTGGCTGCAGCCAGAACAGTGTTGAAACACACACGGAGGTAAAAAAAAAAAAAAAAAAGAAAAAAAAAAGGAAACATTTAGAGTTTGTCATTCTTACAGGGAACATTAGCAGCCTTGTGATTTTAGAAAAGAGGATAACGCCGACTATAAAACTCCCCTTCAAAGGTCTGAATGTTGCAGAGTGTGACTCACCGTAGCTTCGTTGCAGATGCTGCACTTCACCACATGCTGGTGGGTTTTGCCCTCCACAGAGATGGCGCTTTGACAGACCCGGCAGCTGATGACCGGAGCGCTGCTGCTGTCCGGGCTGCCCTGCGGGGAGTACGGAGGCGGAGGCTCTCCGGGGGCCACTGAACTGGGGAACGGTGCTAAACCTGGGGGGTGGTCGGACAATAAGCAAAGCGCTGAGTTTTCTTTTGAGATTTTTAAAATGAATGACATGTAATACTTGGACCAACTTTTTGCATGTCACAGTGATCAACCCTGGGTAAAATAAGAATATCTATGTATTGTTCATTCTTGTGAAAATCAAAGGTAAGTGTGTGCCATGTGTTACTTCTGGCAACAGTTAGAGCTGAAATCCAGACTTAAAGTTCAATTAAAAAAGACAAATTATTTAAAAAAATCTCCATAATTTAAACTGCACATGGGGTGTCATAAGTGTAAGTGGCACTGCCAAAACCCAACCAAAAGCAATAAAGGAAAAACCAAATAAGGTTTAAAATTAGCACAAGAATTTTAGAAGAAAAAGAAAAGTTTCTAAGCAGATAAGAACAAAAGAGAAGCACCAAGTGAGGTACATGCAGAAATCTTCTTTCTAAAAAGTAGATCAAGTCTTATCTTTATTCCTCTTCGCACTGTTTGACCTCAACTTCGTGACAGAGTTTGATGACAAGTGGCCCACAGAGACATTTTAGATTAAAACTCCAAAACCACTCATGGCATAAGCTTAACAAACCCCACATTTGGATGAGCTGGTCATATGGGGACATAGGAAAAGATTGTCTTTTATAATTCGCTTCCTCAACTCTCACAAGATTTAGTCAGAAATGCAAAGTCTGCATGAATGTCTTGCTTTTGTCCACCATGCATACAATATCATACCGATTAAATCTCGTTAAAGCACTTGAAAACACTCTACTTGTGAAGCCCATTTTACGGATGGAACATGCATGTTTCAATACAGTGGAGTCATTGTGGGGGTGGGGGGGTTAAAAACGCTGATTGTTTTCGGTGACGAAACAAAAGTGTGTACAAATTGAATTTCCATTCGTACATCTCCTCTAGGTGTCTCTTCACGCCACAGATGCCAGCATTCTTGAGCTAAACGATCAGCTAGCGCGCCTTCAAACACAACAGCTAACAGTTATTCATATTTTGTCATTTCCAAGACTTAACACAGATTGATATGGTCAAGCCTGCGGTTCAGAAACATATTCACGCGTCTGTACGTCTCAGACACGGAAGCTGAAAGAACAGCTGACTTACTCCGAGGTTTAGGCGGATATCCATGCGAGCTTTGCCCGGGAGAGAAGCCGTTGGTCCCATCGTGCTGCTCGGACAGCAACGGTGACCGTTCCCCGTCCGCCATCGCCGTCACCGGGCCCTCGCTTTAAAAAACGCCCTGGAAGAGTCTCTTTAGCGGCAGTGTGTCCTCAGTCTTCTGTTAGATATTTTGGAAGAGTCGGTTTGGATATTTTAACCCCTGACCCCGTTAGTTTGGGTGTCTGACACCCACATGATACGGCGAAAACACTCAGTCAATGCGGAAGCGACTCAACAAAAACATCTGTCACATGACTGTGGTCTGAGTCACCCTACCTGTGATTGACAGCCATCTCAACCAATAAAAAAACGTATTCTATTTAAAAAGGGCGGCCTAAAATGTGACGTCTGCCTAGATTAGACGAACAATTTTACACAAAATGTACATTGCAGATTGTATACCGTGGCATTTATTCGGCATGAATCATACATTATTACCCCTGTTACTGTTTAAGTATATCCATGCCATACAAATTTAAACGAAAGTAACTTCGCTACATTGATTTTTTTTTTACTATCATAAGTTATTGTGTTCGTAGGGGCATTAAACTGAGAAAATTTGTTTAGTTTGAACACTTTTTTGTATATTTGATCTAAAACATAGTCGTGACAGCAGCTTCGAGCTAATAGCTGCAACTGTTACTATTTCTGAACCATCACGCGTTCCGTAGTCGCTCAGCTGTATGGGCTGAGCACGTTGGAGGGACTTTAAGAGTTTTCACTGAGCGCGTGCCTCTCACCGAGTGTGGAGGAGCGAGCTGGTCGAGGGAGAAAAACCGCCTCAACACTGTTGCTGGCAAATGCCAGCCACAGCCAGGGGTCGGATTTTAAATAAGGCGTTGAGCCCAAATAATTGACAATAGAGCACCAAAGAACGTAAGCTTCCAACTTTAAAGAGACTTTTCTTTAGCGCTCTATTGGCACATTGGTCTGTGGAGAAACACCCTCCTGCGCCTTCACGCCTGCTTGTTCAGAGCAAAGTTGCAGCACCGGGGCACCGTTAGTGCACAGAAGTTTGAGGAGCTGCTTGCAGAGCACCAAAGCTGCAAGACACAGGCGTAGAGCAGCAGGTATGAAACCGCCTTTTCACCACACCACGGAATGAGGCTCGTTTGTTAACCGGCGGTTGTAGCTGCATTTTAAATCGTGGCGTCGTTAGTAGGCCTGTCGTTAAAGCACGGCGGCAGAATGTGGTTCCTAGTATCATAAAACTCTCCAAAAGATAAAAACACCTGGTGCATTTGCTGTTTTACAAAAAGAAAAAACAAAACAAAATTCCCCCTGCTTTGGGGCCCACAGAAGCGCCATGCAGGCAGGACACGTGAAACTTTAAAAATGATAGCAACGCAGCTCAAAAAGTGCAGCTTTTTCATTGATATTCGCTGGTTTACAAACTTGGTTCTGTGGTGTATTAAGGGGATGGTCGTCTTAAAAAAGCTCAGATGAAGATGCTGCAGGAAAATGGTCTCCCTGGTCGAAACTAAGGAGGTTTTTATTCTCAGCCAGGTCTTTATCAGAAGTACAGACTGAGGCATCAAATCTGGAGTGGCATGTTGCCAGAATATAGTTTATCCACATCTCTTAAGCCTCCCCTCAACACTATAGCTTTTTTCAGATGTTGATGCTATCCAACAGAACAGTCTACACCAGTCTACAGGCTTCAGACATTACAGTTCCAAATTTTGGGAGTGCCTCTGACAAGTAGTCTGGTGCATATTAATCTTTTTATTTAAAATTTATTTTGAATTTTCAGTTGTGGTCTTGTTAAACACCACTATTGACAATCTGCAAGTCACTTGGAGCAAAAAAAATGGTTAAAGCATGAGACTGAAAATAATTTCTTATACGTAAGGTGTAACTCCTTAAAAGTACTTTCATTTTAGACATGTTCCTTGATTTTTGTCATCAGATATGTACCTTTTGGCATGGATTCCTCGAAGACAAATAGTCTGACATATTACTTTTTTACCCAATAATTGACTCGCATAGAGATTATTACACACATTAGATTAGTTGTATTTGAAGCCAGTGTGGTGAATTATGGGATGATAGTCTTCAAATAGTTCCAGTGAAGGTGCTGCAGGAAAAACTCTGCTGAGGCCGACTTGGTCGAACAAAGAGGATTTTATTGTCGGCCAGGTCCGAGTCGGAAGTATCGATGGATGCATCAAGTCTGGAGAGGTCTCATCGCCCGATGTCAGAGAAAACTCTGCCTAACTCTGGGTGCACCTGCCCTTATATTTGGTAATCCCTTATCTGTACTTTTTGTCTTACACCAGGCTGTTTCCATCCAGGTGTGTAGCCAGAATATAGTTTATCCATATCATAAACATTCACTTTTTGTCCTCTGACAGGCCGTCTCCATCCAGGCAGCTAGAATGCATTATATCCATATAAACATTCTCCCTACAGTTACTTTAGGAATGTATTCTCCCAAATGTTTATGCTCTATGAACAGAGCAGTCTGTGCTTAACTGTGAGCTTCAGACACTACTCCAGCTATATTTAAGGATACTTTAAACTTTGCTGTTTTCATTTGTTGACCTTATCTTAAAGAGCCATTTTAGTTAATCGCTCCACAAGATTTTCAAGAAAAATGGGTTTTATCCTGGCTGTGTTTGGTTATTTGTTAAGGAGGAAATGCAAATTAAATATACTATCAGTGATTAAAGTTCAAGTCTTAATTTATAATAATATAACTTTAAATGGACCTATATCGCTCCACCAGTGGATCAGCACTCGAAGGGGAATCCATGGGCGGCTAGTGTAGTGGATTAATATCTCAAAATGAATGCATTCTCATCACAATGATTAATGGTGTGCCTTAACATATATCAAGGAAAATAATTGTACAAGAGAATAATGTGTGGCTGTGGAAAAAACCTTGGTCCAGAGGTCTAACTATACTAAGTGCCTGTATGTGAAAGAAACGGATGTGTAAACATGTACCACGTGAAAGGGGGTCAGAGTCCACTGCCGACACGCCTCTGTTACTGAGATGGTGAAGGGGGAACAAAATCGGCCAACATATCAAGATTAGAGATCTCTTCCTGAAAACTACTATGAAAAGAAGACTTGTCTGAAGGTTTAGGCTCTGACTAAAAGTTAAGGTAGTCTTACCAGATAGTCTTTCAGGCTCATTGAAATTGTAAGAACTGTTGTCAGCCAAAAAACATGGATTTTACATTTTCGTTTGTAGTTGTACATTTCAATAAATATATAACCATTTCCTGTTTTCCTGCAAACATAAAGATGTGATTTTAATACTTGCATAGTGCTGCACAGAGAGGTACAGGTTTCCATTTCAGCTGTCTACAGGGAAAATAAGGCAGCAACTGTAATGATGTGAACCACAGTGCATCACAGAGCAGAGGAGATGACTCATGCGTGAATTCTCAGAGGGGTTACTGCCATTTTGAATATCACAGCTGTTGAGAATGGTTCTGTAGGTGCATGTTTGAACCTTGGGTAAATGCTCTGTAGCTCATTTGAGGACAAGTTTCAAGAGGATGTTAAACATATTGCTCTGGTGGGGTTTTCAGTCTGCTTACTTGGAGTGGCTTGCCATCGAAACGTAATGGTAAGTGGGTGAGAGACTGAACCGATCAGGTGCTGGTTGCACCTGCATTGCTCTGCAGAGGATACCCAGCTCTATCAGCCATTCCACCTGCCCAAACCGCGCGTTCTCAGCACGTATCTGAGACTCTCTGACATTTCAAAATGGATGAAAGCCCATCACCTCCAACTAAATCTCTATGAAACTGAATCGCTTGTCGTCCCAGCCAAACCAACCATACTCCACAGTACTCAGATCTAAACTGATTTTACTTCTACTGGAATACTCTTGCAAAAGCTTACTGTATGTCACAACTCGGTCTCTCCAGACTACAGATGCATCATTCTACAATGGTGGAATGACCTACCAAGCTGTCAGGTTTGTTCAGATGACATTTCAGCACTCAGGAGACGAGAAGGAATGAGTCTGGTCAGCAAGTTGATTTATCCATGCTCATGAGGAAAACGTGCAGAGTTGTGCTCAGTTACAATCTCCGACTCTAAGGTGTGGGGAACACACACACACACTATCATCAGAGCACAATCAGGTCATAACATTCCTATCTTCTTTATATGGGTTTACAGAAGTAACGTCTGCAATCTTTTGCTGAGTCAACCTTGGTTGAAGGCTACGGCAGTCCTCTCGAACATACAAGTTATTTTAAAGGTCAAGAGGTGTCACCCGTTTAAGGATGCGGCTTCTTTATCCTTGCAAGACAGGAAACATCTGTTGAGACGCAGAATGGAAAAACACAGTGCACAGCAAACAACAACACTTCTTCATATCATATGTGATGAATGTATTTACAATTATTCCAACACAAGCGCTACAAGAACAGAGCATCCCTGTCTGTCTTCAAGAAACTTGAAGACCCGGCTCCTCAGAGGACATCTCATTACCCAACACTCACCCTGAGATGTTGTTTAAGATGTGTGCATTCTGAGAGTTGGGGGGAGTCTTGTGAGTGCGTGATGCATATGGTTCTGCATAAACTCCAGGTTGCAAAAATGGAAGGTGTCTGACTTGATCTGTCACTCCATTCTTGAAATTTCCCACAAAAAAAGTGACAGTCTGTGTGGGGCCATGTAGTATTAGTTCCTATAGAAGGAAGCAAACCAACTTTCATTGATGCTTCATTGTGTAGGCAAGTTGTGGCATAAATGCAGTCAAAATGCCTCTTTTGAATGTGGTTATTTATTTCCGTCTATTGTTTTTTTTAACTATCAAAGAAACGAATGTTGTCTTTATTTTGTCTTCCATGTATTTTCTTTTTTTGTCAATTCACTGCTTTTGCCTCCATTATTATACTAACTAAGGCAAGAAAGTTATTGACTGAATGAATGTGTTTCTCACAGGAGCCAGCAGATGATGGAAATCAAGATGACACTTTCCAGATGATGGAGCCACCTATCAGAAGCTCAAAACCCCGTCCTGTTCAGTAACTTACTTTTTTTTTCATATGCTTTTTAGCTTTTATATGCCATCGCATTCCCTTGCCTTTTGCTTTGGAGCTCTTAATGTAGAAGGGCTCACAAGGAGCCTGCCACTGGCCAATAAGCAGGCTGCATCTGTACAGCTTGTTTATCTAAAAGCACTGTTAGTATTGAGTCACACTAACGCCAACCTCAACTGCTGTTGGCATCCTGAAATTTCTGAAGATTATTAAGGCCATGTCCCATCCAATATATAACCCTGCGACCTCTGAAAAACATTCCTCTCAAGGGCAATATGTACTTTCTGCTGGACTGGCAGGTGAAAAACTTTGCATGGAATCCTCTCTCCTTGGATTTGGATCCAGAGTCAGTGCTTTTGGACCTTCCTCTGTGAATCCTGGAGGAGCAGTCCAACAACAACTAGCCTTGCCAGTGAGGAATGAAGTTGAACAAAGTGTGGCAAAGTTACAGAGTAACCTAGGCTTGAACATTCAGCCTATAGGTCCAGTTGCTCACCTAACGAGAACTCAAAGAGAAGAGGTTCCTTCCACAAGCAGAGTGCTTATTTTTTCCCGTACATCACCAGCCCCTGAAGGATATGGGCACTCTATTGTTGAAAGCCGCAGTAACTCCTTGGACTTGCTGTCGGTCTCCAAAAAGCTCCCTGTGGATGATTCCTCCACACATTTACCAGATTCATTGGATTGTGACACCAGAGTAACAAGTCAGAATGGGTCGCCTGAATCGAGGTTCCCAAAGGACACTCAACAATTAGCTGACAAGATCATGAGGGACTTTGGACTTGAAAAGGATGACTTGAATGCACTCCTGTCTTACCCTGATGATCAGACCACTGTTGAGAATCTGCCTTCCATCTTAGATGATATCCGCAAGCAGAAAGCCAAGAGAGCAGTCACTGCTGTCAAGTCAGTACCCCAATTTGAATCTCAACTCACCAAAAGCATGAGTGCAGTAGACACAATAGGTACATTTGGAATGGCAGGAACACACCAGGATGACAAACCACTATCAAATAAAGTGATTGAATATGGAAATACAGGAAAATATACAGCAGAAGCCAAGAAAGAGGTTGGAAAGACGGTTTCAAAAAGGGGTCAAAGTATGTTGCTGATGGACACGTTCAGTGATGAAAACAGCAGTAGAGACCCGCAAGGAATTGACATAGAGTTAAAAAGAAGTTCCATGGATTCTTCTTGTGACCCATTGACTTCTGTCACCACTCTCAGAAAAATTATTTATGTCCAATCAGACCAGACTTATGAGCAAATCCCCTTGTCTCAGCCAAAGCATAACACGGATACAATTTTTACTAAAGTCTCAAAATCAGTATCAAACATTCAGCCATCCAGCAGTTCATTCCATGGTGTAAATCCTAGCCTTTTGCCTAGGAGCAGTACTGATCTTGGTTGCAATATTGGTCATAGAAAAACTGAAGGCCAAGAGTCACTGGTTGGTGAGCAAATGAGAAAAGAACAAGTGGAGAATATTCAACAACAACAAAGTCAACAGTATCAAATGCAAACACAATCAGTATTGCAAATGTGGCAGGCTTTGTTTCCAGCTGCAAGTCCTTCTGTTCCTTCAGCTGCATTCAACTCCACTGTCACAGACGCCTCGCATCCCTTGCTGAATTCAGTGCTTATCCCAAGTGATCCTTACCAAAGCATGAATGTTCCATCTCAACCAGTCCCAAATCCCACAAACATTACTCGTACAGCATGCTTTGAACTGCAATCTCGGGGAAAGAAGGTACCCTCGAAAGCTGTGGCATCTTCCGATGGTCTACCAACACTGGCAATGATGCATGATTACGCTGCAACCATACCCAGAGTCTTTTCACATACCTGTTCTCTATGTAAGACAGAATGTACTGACAAGAAGGTGAGTGAAAGACTGTACTGTTTTCTGTGAAATTGACTTTAGTGCATTTTAGGGTTTTGCATCATTGTTTATATGTGAGAGGTGACTATCCTGTTAGTTAAGCACTGATTCTTTTTTGTAATTAATATAAATGTGTTATAATTTTTGTATTTTGATCACAGGGATTAATGCTTTCTGATGCTTCATCAGATTTTTGTTCATTTACAGAGATGCCATCTATGAGAGCACTATGGGGATCATGATTACAAGTTATTCAAGCTTTCACTCCTTCAGTAAAAGTGCACACACTTTTACTTAAGGAGTCCAAGTCTGCTTGCTGGAACATCAAAGTGGCAGTTTATAGGGTACTGCATAGTAAGCAAACTGGCTCAATTGAAGAGAACATGCGCTGTTTGAATTCAACTGAATGCATAAGAGTTGTAAAAAAATTACGTAACCATATGGGAATTTGCCATTTTGAGTTAAGAGAAGAATGCTATTCCTAAATGAGTATCCCGATAACTAGCCAAAGTCTTTTTCCTATCAGCAACCCAGAAATAAGATCAGGTCTCAGAAGGTAGTGGCCATCAGTGGGTGAGGCAGTGATGGAGGACTAAACTGTTGACTTCAGGGTCACACAGGAACTCTAGCCCTGAGCAAACACTGATACAATATATTGCCTGAAGTATTCAGTTTTTAGTTATCCAAATCATCTAAATCAGGTTTTCGGATGACTTCCATGCCCACAGGTGTATAAAATCAAGCACCTAGGCATGCAGACTGTTTCCACAAACATTTGTGAAAGAGTAGGTTGCTCTCTGTACTTGGGGAAATTCCACCATGACAATATGATAGGATGCCACCTGTGCAGCAAGTCCAGTCGTGAACCCCCCCCCCCCCAGATATTCCCCAGTCAACTCACAGTAGTATTATAACAAAGTGGAAGTGACTGGAAACAGCAACTCGCCCACAAAGTGGGACGCCACATAAGGGATGGCTTAGGCTGAGGTGAAGAGAGCGCACTCAGCAACTTTCTGCAGAGTCAAATGCTGCAGACCTCCATACTTTATGCGGCCTTCAGATTAGCCCAAGAACTGTGCCCCTTAAATCACCCCTTCCTCATCCAACCAGACTGTCAACAAAGCAAAGTCCAAAAAGACATGAATGAGAGAGTTTGGTGTGGATGAGCTTCACTGGTCTGCATAGAGTTCTGATCTCAGCCCGACAGAACACCTTTGATTGAATGCTTTTGGCAATATAGTTTATATGGCTGGTCATTGTGTCTGTCATTGTGTCCTCCAAAAAAAAAGAAGATTATTTATAGGTGATAATGAGAATGGTGTGGATTCAGGAAACTTGCCTACCCCATTCCCAACACTTAAATCTACTATTTAATTTAACAGACATGACAATACTTTTTTTTCATAATCAGGAAAATATAAACAAGAAATGTATGTTGGCAACACACAAGCACAGTTTATTTATAGAATACACAGTTACTGTTCTATGGATGACTATATAATGATAATCAGATTGAACTGTACAGGTAAGGGTGTCAAGATTGAACATAAAAATAGCATCTGTAATGAAAATCACTATTTAATGTCCTTTGAGCTCTCAAGTTGTAGCATGGCATGCCACATGGGCTCACATGCTACTTAAATAATAATTTGAATACCATACAATTAATTAAGTCATCAAGACATGCAATCTACAATTTTTTGAATGATGATGGCACGGGTGAACTCTTCACAAAGAAACTAAAGAATTCTCTTGTTGAAGCTTCATCTGAAACCAAAGCGCCAGCTTTCTGTTTTTTCTGCTTTAATCCCTGTGAACCTCTGTATTGATGTTATTATTTAAAACGTAGTGGTCTTTAAGATGCGCATAGAAACTAAAGAATTAAATTATGGGGGTAATGGATATGATCCGAGTATGATGCACAATGTTGTTGTATTTTCCTTTTTTATTTGGTAGCTTTTGCACGCTGTTAAGAAACAGTCTTTTGCCAACGTTTAAACTGTTCTGTACTGTTTTTTTCCCTTGTATTTTGGTGGAAAATACTGATACACATAGACATCTTTGTGGTTGAACCTATGTTCAACAAGAACAACATGACTGCCAGCTGTTAAAGACAGTAATATTAAGCCTAGTCTGGTGAAGGGGATTTTTATTTTTTTTACTGGGGACTTTCCATAAGCATAATCTGAAGATTTTCTAGAATTTATAAATTGTTTTCATATTAACAGTAACATAGTTTTTGTCATTATCACAAATATATTACAAATGAGAACATCAGAGTTTTGGTGATGTTGAATAGTGATATTTCTAATGTCACTTACTGTATGTTCTCTAATATGGGTAAATGTTTTCCTTACAAATACAAGGGATTTTAAATGTATCTATTTTTCTAACGTATGAGACAGTGTTGGCACTTCTGTAATTTTTGCAAACTTTTCTTCTCCAATTTCCAGTGGATTGAATACTATGTGAGAATCATCAGTTACCATGGATATATGCAGCCATCATCTCAGCAGCTCTTTTTGACCATTGTTTTACTACAGTTTTCTTTACCATTGCATGCCTCCAGAAGGGAATCACAGCAGCTCAAGATGGCATTTAAAAAAAAAAAAAAGAAAAATGTTACACTTGATGTTTAAGACCACTGTTGAATTTAGTGAAATGTTATTGGTGACAACATAAATGGGAGTAACTGTTGAAGCTGAAAACAACTGTGCATTGGTGAAGCCTTTCTGAATAAAAGAATATGTATTTATTGTTCTGTTAGGATTGGATCTCCCATCAGAAAACCAGCCTGCATCTGGAGAACTGCAAACTGCTCCGGGAACAGTCAGTCTTTGCTTTTATAATTGTTATTATTCTAACACTCTCTTTAGTCTCAAAGTCTGAATATGAACATTAAAAAACAACAGCGTTGACCAAAGGCCTAGATAGTTGAATATATGGCGTTGGTTCCTGATTCACATTAGTGTTTGCTTATTGATGAGTTTGTGGATTATCTGTAGGTTTCTGCTTAGTCCAAAAAATAAAGGAAAGCCCTTAATGTTTTAATCGTGTTCCTTTTTTTTTCTTTTTTTACAGATACCCACAGTGGGATGGGAAAGTACCGCTGCTCCACAGGTATGTTTATTTGTCAGATCATCAAATAGTAAAAACAAGAAAGCCATGTATTAAGTTTTCTTTTTAAAGCTTCAAATGGAAGCGCAAAGTCTTCTGATCAACCTTTTCTTAAAACGAGACATGAGAGCCTTTCTCGTTCACACTCCCACAGCCCCCTCCACCACCAAAGTTCTGCAAGCAGGAGGGAGCCCCATGTCTACCAAGAACGATCACCACACAGCCCCAGGCGTACTCACAGGTCTGTATAAACATCAGACATGATGTATATGAAGGAGAATTTCTAATTGAATTGGATGCATGATTTGTCCTTTAATTCAATTGGAAATTGTGAATTCTGCAATTAATTTGAAGCAAAAAACTTCAACTTCAATGACTCATCAGGTCGTGGTCTCGGTCCCGTTCTCGGTCTCCACGGCATGACCACCCCACTTCGTCTCGCCGTCGATCGCGTTCAAGAAGCCACGAAAGACGATCCTCTCCACGAAAGAGGGGGAGGAAAAGGTTGGCCTATCACAGCTTGTCACCGCCACCACGCAGGAGTCACGAGAGGCATTCATCACCAAGGAGAAGTGACGAGAGAAGCTGGTCACCAAAAAGGCGATTCTCTCCCAGGAGACAAAGGAGATCGTCGTCACCCAAGAGGAGCGACGAGAAGCGGCTGACGCCAAGAGGGAGCCTTGAGCGTCCATCATCCCCCACGCTGAGTCACAGCAAGGGGCCGTCTCCCAGGAGAGGCCGTAAAAGACAGGCTTCTACTGGAAAGGCTGTCTCTAAGAAAAAGAAAGCATGCAGCTTAGAGCTGCTGACAAAGAAAGTCCTGGAAACGTCAGGTTTGGACACAAAGCAGCTGCAACATTAAAAAAAACCCCATATAGGCCACACTGAGAGATGCAATGATTTATGATGCATTTCCAACAAATCTTTGTGTCTGTGTCTCCTCAGCCATCCAGTCTCTGTCAGAACAGCCCAGCATCGAGGAGATGGTAAAAACTATGGTTCCTTTCGTGCTGGCTGAGCTTGCAAAGATGACATCCACCTCCTCACCGTCCAAAGACACACAGGGCTCTTCATCCTCGCCAGGGCCAGGAAAAAGTAGCGCAAGCTCTGATGCTTCTTCATCTTCTCCGTCCACCTCAATGAAAGCGAAGCCTCATCGTCAGAAGAGCAAGACAAGTTCTCATCCACAGCCTAAGGTTGGTTAAGTTCAGTTTGCTCCACAGCGTGCAGTTCATATCTGTGGGACAATATGAAACGCTGCTTCTTTCTAAGCACTGAGAACAGTGCGGCTGAGACGAGTCCAGATTTCATCAAATTTTTTTTATGTGTTGCATCAGCTCTGTAAGACCTCACCTCCAACCATGCTGAAGCTCAGAGGAATTTCTGATACACTCTGTCGCAGTGATGTGGTTTCTGCCATGGAGGACTATGGAAAAACCAAGTCGGTTGTGTTTTTGAAGTCAAAAAGAGAGGTATGATTTTGGGAGGTTCATTTGTGACCTGAATGGAATGAAACCTGTCCCCATTCATACTGTTTTTATCTTTGGATGTTTAGCATAATTTTGATAAAGCCACCCCTATCAATGTGTGTCTGTATATTTAGGCAGCCGTGTGTTTTGAGAGAGGGGAGGATGCAGAGAAACTGAGGAGCCTAAAGACCCTCAAAGTGAAAGGCGTTTCACTCGCCATCGTCACAGAAAAGGTAGGACACACGCTGCTGCGTCTGCCGCTGTGAAGTGCACATGTGCACCGGCATTTGCCTGCTGCTTTGTAAATCCCGCTGTCAGTAATTAGATGAACGCACACACAGGGCCATGTTCCTGAGAGAGCTCCGTTGTCTTCTGCAGCAGAGCAGGAGAAGCCTCCTCAGCCGTAAGTCTTATTTTACACAGACAACGTTTGTGTAGCATCAGCATCAGTTTTAATCTTAATTGTGCGATCAGTTCCCGATTTTACTATTTACCTTTTCTTTAATAAGTTTAATTAAGTGCAATTTTACTATGCCCCCCGTGTTAAGCCGCATTGTAAATAACTACTTCAGGATAGTCTACCAGCACTGCTTCTTCTACTTAAATGACTTAAAAATGAATAAATTAGGTTTTGTCGAGGCGTAAAAATGTATCAAAAATGCTACTTTTCTACAATGTGACCCATTGCAACTCTTTTTTTCCCCACAGAAAAGCTGCTGTGTCATTTGGCACCACAGCTCAGACCAAAGAGGCTGGTTCTGGTGGAGGTCTCACTGTCTTGCCGCTTAAAAAGCTTTTGTCCATAAAGAGTAACTCCAGAAACACTTCAGCAGGCAAACGCCTGACAAACACAAAGGTTTTGGTTTCAAAAGCGAAGAGTGTCTCCAAGAAAGCCAAATGCAGAAGTTTAAAAATAGGCAACACCCTGACGAAAGGAGTAAAGCTTCCTCTGGTAAAAAAGAAAACAACAACCAAACCAAAATCAGAAGTTAACACAAAAAAATCTGCGATGGCACCCATAGTCAACACAGAGGTGAAGAATTTGCCAGACATGACCTTTTCTGAACCAGCAGAAGGAACGGAAGTGGTTGCAGAGGCAGAAGTAGCAGGTTCAAAAGCAGAAACTGCCACAACTGAACAAAAACCTAAGGCGGAGGAAGCTGTGAGGGGTGAAACGCATGAAAAACCTGCTCAGCGTTTGGCTTCCAGGGAAGGGGGAGCCATTGAATCCAGTGAGAGTTACCCACCAAGCAGCAAAGGAACAGAAACATCCAAATCTACAGCATCAGAAAATCAGCCAGTTACCTCTGAGTCCTTGAAGGCCAAACATTGCGAACCAGAGGCTAGAGACACTAAAGGAACATCCAAGGTGGACATCACAGGAAAATCAGCGGCTTCTGAAGCCGAGCAGCAGCCTGAGCTTGACGTGAAGACCACAGAGGTTAAAGGTCCGGCACTGTCAGAGTTTGGGAAAACGCAAGCGTTGGAAAGCTCTGCTGTGGGTGAGGGAGGCGAGCAGGAAGAGGCAAAGCCCAGCGAGAATTGCCCACCAGCCCGTCCAGCTGAGACCACACCACACATACCTGCAGCTGATCCACCTCTGACACAACAGACCACCACTCCAAAAACCTGGGACAGGACTTCTTTGCAGGTCCCGGAGAGCAGGGCGCCAGATAAAAAGACAGCAGCATCACAGCCGCTGGCAGCTGGGGCTGCTTTGAAGGCAAAGGGGACTGCTGGAGGAGCAGTGACCACATTAAATCAAACGGGTACACAGGACAAAAGGTTGTTTTCTCATTTATTTGAAATAAAGGACATAGTGTAAACATTCTCCTCATTTCAGGTTCTGCGACTGCTGCCAAAACCCAGAAAAATCCAGCGCTGAAATCTACAGGCAGCGTTTCAGCCGCCCCAGCATGTGCTCCAACGTCACAGAGCCGGAGAGCGCTGCCCGCCGCTCTGACTGCTGGGGAGACCATGCAGTGGTATTTGAAGCCACAACGCATCAGTAAGACCTTCGCTTGGAAATCTGAAAGATTTCCCTTTGACAGTCGTTTCTCTGTCTGACCGCCATGATTCATGTTTTTCTTTACTTTGACTTTTCCTCCTCACAGACTGTGTTTTACCCAACAGTGTCCTGGCCTCCAGGGTAAGTTTAATGTGCAGGATATGCTTTCTTTAAACACAGTTAAACATAAAGAATAGATATTACATTAGCTATTTGAGCCTTACCATATGTGTTCTTAAACTTTTTTTTTCTTTAAAAGCCCTTTACTCGAGACTCAACACTTCTGTTGATCACCAACCTTCCAAAGTTTGAACATGGGGCATACACAGAGGCCGACCTTGTAAACCTCCTTTGCAATTTTGGCTTTGAGTACGCGCACGACAACATCTTCGTCATACCTCAGACGTCCATGGTAGGCAGTGGCCTGTAAATCTGGTGTTCCATCCAGCGGTTCTGTGCCAAGCGTCTCTGCTCTTTCCCAGGCGTTTGCTCTCATGCCGAACGTGAGGACTGTGAAGGACATTATCAGAGCGTCGCTCCAACGGCAAATCCACTTCATAAACCAGACCATCTGTTTGAATGTTGTGAAGAGTGAAATTTCGATGACGCCGGTAAGTAGCTGAAAAAAGCTACGCTTGATTTTGAAAGCAGTTCAAATATTTAATTCATGGGGTTCAGGCTAAAGCAGAGGGGACT
This sequence comes from Menidia menidia, assembly GCA_907169785.1. Classification (NCBI taxonomy): domain Eukaryota; kingdom Metazoa; phylum Chordata; class Actinopteri; order Atheriniformes; family Atherinopsidae; genus Menidia; species Menidia menidia. Next base: position 6,860,868 of record CAJRST010014446.1, on the reverse strand, counting down.
AATTTTGCAGCATCCAAGCCATCGTCATCTTCATCTAAAGATGCCTCTGCTGTAAAGGAGCTGAAAGAAACCCAAAGAGCTGCTATTCCTCAATTTATAAGCCCCATTTTTTTACAACCTGATATTTTAAAGTTAATCTATATAAACTTTATAAAAGTCATAAATAGAGCTTTGTAGCTTTATCACTGTTAAATTTCTTTTCAGATGGGGTTTTATAAGTCTCTGATGAACCTGACGCCTTTTGTGAGTAACACAATCACACACTGTTTCTGCCTCATCCTGTAAAAGATGAACCACTTCTGACCTTAGAAATTAAGACTCTGAGACATTCAAATAATTTTAATCTCAGAATGTGAAATATGAATGCCCTTCAACACGAGGAGGTGGTTCGTTTTTGACCAGACTCACTTAGACTCAGAGGTTGCGCCTGTGTGTGCGTGCCGGTATGATTGTCCGTGTGCTGTCGTCCAGAGGACAGAAGATGACGGAACGAGTACCGTGTACATCCAGAACATCTCGCCGGATGAGGTCAGAAATCTCAAAGATACTTTGAGAAAAATTGGCTCTGTGAGAAACTACCTGCCTCTGCTCAACAAGGTGCTCACACACACAGACACACAAATGGTGCTTCAATGAGTTTAAACTGCATGTCTTCATGGTCTTGTCTGTTTTCGTGTAATTTAGGTCTTTGTTGAATTTGAGACCGTCTATGATGCCGATCGGCTGGGAATTTGGTACAGTCTGCTAAGGCGCGGCCATCACCACAAAGTCGACAGGTTGAAATTACCGCGGTGCTCCAAAAGAGCAAAACGTAAGCAAATAGACAAAAATAAATGCTATGACAAACTGTCCACTGCATATTTCCATATAACACTTGCCGGTGCTATGAGAGTTTCACGTTGCTGGACCAATGGATTGATAGGCTTAATTTTTTTGTTATTTCTTTTAATAAAAAAACAAACAAACCCTGAGCTGATGCTGTCTCAGCCATCTTAGCGCGACACAGAAATCATTAGGTTTTAGGTGCAGTTTGGTCATTCTTCTGGCATAAAAAATGAGAAAAAACATCCACATTCATTTTCAAAACATGACTAATTAGGCTTTTCTTTGTGCAGCACCTAAACTGCCAACAAACGCAGTCCCGGACAAAAAGGACCTCATTCCCGGGGCAGAAATATACACCACAAAATTTGGCATTCCTCAGGGCACCACCCCACCATTTTGGATCACCATGACGACCAGTCCCTACCTGTTCCCGACTGTGTCTCCCTGGTTTGACTTTCCAGGTAAGACAAACGGAAAGAAATTCCAGTTATCAAACGTGTGCCGTACACTATTAACGACTGTTCTTTTTTTTTCTTTTAGACTTTATGACAATCCAAAAAATGGATTACATTAAGGTAAGAAGTCTAGTCTTCCGTTAGTGAGGATCTCGGTGGCTGTAGAATTTCCACACGTTTGATCTTCTGCTGTCATGCTCCACAAACTTGATTGTGTTTCTGAACCTTCGGCCCTTTAGCAAGTTCACCATCCGGGCTCTAAGTTCTCCACTATTATGATGACGGGTCTGCCAGAGGGGGACTACACGCACAAGGACATTGCTAAGCTGGTGTGGCGTTACTTTCCCAAGCAGACTCTGAATTCTCTGAACTACAACCTGCTGGTCCTCCCGCTGCAGAGGAGGGTAAGGAGCTGCTTCCCCACCATGTCGCCCTGTCCTTTTTTTGTCTTCCCTTAGCTGGACAACAGCTAGTCTCAATTTATCCAACCCATATGTGTCACTATTGGGTCATGGATTGAATTGGAAGAGTCCAGATGTAGCAACTTTCCCTCTTCCTCTCACCTCTACTTCAGGCCTTTGTGTATTTCTGTGACCGGGACGCATGCTGCAGTTTTGTCCAAGATCACATTAAAAGTCCAGTTTCTGTCAGAGGCTTGAAGCTCAGCATCCACTTCATCTTGGAAGACATGCATCCCGGATCCAGCGAGGTACAGAAACCAGGGGAAGCATTTAAGCATGCGGTGTGGGGAAATGACTCTACAGTATGATAAGCCCGGAGCAAATCCATGTTCCCATCTTGAAAATGTTGCGTTCAGGCTGCACTTACTCCACGAGTTTGGTAGAGCCTGATCAACTGTTGCATTCCACATTATTAGACAAACTTCTGCACAGTTTTAGCACTATTTTTGGGGTTATTTGGTAAATGTCAAACTCCAGAACCACATATCGCATTCACAAAATTCATAAGTCTTCTTTCAGCATATATGCAGTGTTGTGCAGGAAGAACCTGTTCAAATGACATGGTTTAGTCACCTAAAGCTTTCTTCATGTCTGGTTCTATTCTTGTAGGAGGTCATGTACAGAAATCTGATGAAATGGAGCAACACAGTAAGTCATTGATCTGATTTTGAACCACTAAGAGCAGCTTGTTTGGGATGTCCCTTTCCTCAAACACCAGCTGCTGGTCGTTTTTCAGAACGTTCTGGCGGTGGAAAGTCTGGAAGAGCGGCTGCTCTGTGTGGAGATCTCGGAGACGAACGTGGACCTGATCAAGATGGTTGCGAATGAGGTGGCGTCCATTGCCTCTTTCGTCAACTTCCTACCTTTGGCCAACAGGGTACGGCATAACAAACACCTGCATTACTTGCATGTCTAACATTTTCAAGTCTCTTTGTCCACAACTGTCTCTCCTCCCCAGATATGCATTGAGATGTTTGAATCCAGTGGTGTAACAAAGGTGGTGATGGAAATAGTCTCGAGGAAGGATTTAACTACTCACAAATTGTGGTATGTGGATCATTAACTAATGTAGAGACATGGAAATTTCCCCGTGTAAAAATTAAAAAAAGAAGACTGATTCCATCCCCTCCAAGTACTATTATTATGAGGGTTTATTTAAGGGCACAGAAATAACAAAACAGCAAAAATTAGATGACCTCTACAGCAGTTGCTTTGTCTGAACCACTCCTTTTCTCTGACACAGGAGCAAAGTTAAACGTGTTGAGAGGTGAGTATATCACCATGTTCTCTCTAATCTGATGATAAAGGCTCTAAATATTTTCACATTTAATTATTAGTTTAATCTGGAATCCTCTACGAACCAGTGTCACTGCCTTTTCCTTTTAGTCTGAGGACCCTAAAACAGCGTTTACAAGACTCAGGGGAGATCACAATAGACTTAGAAGTGGAGGCTCCCCCTACTAAACCTTCTGATTATGGAGCACAGCCGGCTTCTGCTGAGTCAACTGCCTCTGTTGAGCCCAGCATTTCTAAACCTGAAGTCGCGTCCGAGGATGGAGGAGCCGGGGCACATGTCACAGAAAATGCAGCAGAGGCCATAAACGTGTCAATGTTGCCAACTTCAGAACCTGCCGTGCCACAAGGAAATGGAACAGCCTCTCAGATAAAGCAGCAGGTGGGACTTGTTGAAGGTGATTTATCAAAAGATTTCAAAGATGGTGAACCGCAGGGGCTAAAGAGGATGGAACCCATGGAAACCGAACCTTCTGCCAAGCGCACAGGCAAAAAGCTGATGAATCTTGAGGGGAACACCACAGCCGTCATCAACAAGCCCCTAACAGTGAAAAGTGGAACTCGGCTTCTGCCCTCCAAAACCTCCGATAAAGCACAACCTGCTCTCCAAACCAGCAGCCCTGCTTCTGCTCAGCCAGCTGCCTCAGCCGGACCCAAACCTTCTAAATCCATCACACCAGCACTGAGAGGCACAAGCGACGCATCAGGGAAGAAGACCGCCGAGACAGTGGGAACTCCCTCCACTGCTCCTCAGACGAGTGAGGATAAAGAGAAAACAGAAACGAGAGGCAAAGGGGCAGAAGAACCCGGCGCCGTCTCTGCTCCAAAAGCAGTTCAAACTGGTGGAGAGAGGTCAGCTGAAGTGGGAGCCGGGACGAAGCAAAAGGCTGAAGGAACTGCTACAAAGACAGCATCAGTTATGCACAAAGGGCAAGATGAAGCCGCTGAGGAGGCCAACAAGACAATCGGGAAGAAGCTAATAAAACCCCAACAAAAAGGTAGGCTATGAATTCAAGTATATGTTATTATTATTGTTATTACTAGTATCTGTCAGCAGGCCAATTTCTTTTCAAACTATCAAAAAAAAAGCAAGTGGAAATTTCTCTCTCATTATGATTAGAAGAAAGCTCACTTGAGTTAAAAATCCTCTTTTAAAGATGCTGTGGCTGCTATAAGAACTCCCGCAACTCCAGCACCTAAAGCTGCCAGCAGTGCCTCAGCAGCAGGTCCCAGCCTGCAGCCAGCTCTGACGGCTTCCCCATCAGCCGACGAATCCGCCCTGACTGTTGGAGAGAGGATAGGAAGCCTCCTGGACGCAAATAAACTCTGTAAGAAAAATTGATCAGACTTAGCTTACTATTCATTTTTCCTGTTATAGAAAAATCTCCCTATTTACTGTCTCTAACTCTCATTTTCTTTGCCTATTTTTGACAGATTATCTCAGTATGAAAATGATTTTGTCTCCTAAAGTAAGTTTTAATTTTTTTTTTTTTATTATGTTATCTACAATTTTTACTTATTGCAATAATATAGTTATGATGTAGTAATGTGTGTGTGTGTGTGTGTATATATATATATATATATATATATATATAATGATCAAAACATAAAAGGCTCTTTTACCAACAATGTAGCTTTCAATGCAGCTATCTGGAAGTTAATTTTCCTCAAGAGCATTCTAGAAATAGATGCAGGAGTAGATGTATTCCTGTAGCAGAAATGTTTTTCTTTAAATCAGTAACACAAACTTTTGACTCGCAGCATTAAATCTCTCATAATCCTATCTTCGTACAGTGCATCATCTTGATTTTGTTTTTTTCTTTGTTTGAACAGAACTTTTCAACTCACAGAAGGCTGATCTTAATCACCAATCTGCCAAAATATACTGACGGCTGCTACACGGAGGCTGATATTGCCAACCTGCTCCATCAGTTTGGATTTCATTATTTGGATAAAAACATCTTCGTTATCCCTCAGGCGTGCATGGTGAGCCCCGTGCTACTGGCATTAAGATGCTAATTCACTCACCTCCGGCATGGTGCTTTAACAGTGGTTTTTCGTTTTGTTTTCATTTCAGGCTTTTGTGCTCATGCCAAACTTTGAAAGTGTGCAGCAAGCCTTCAAAGCTTCGAAGAATAATCACATTACCCTCAATGGATTTCCACTTGTCCTGCGTGTTGTGTGCAGCAAAATATTAATGTCACCAGTAAGCATGTTGAAAACAACTCAGTTCATCTGTTTATTTTGAGGAATGGGTTGATGAGATCAGTAAGATGCGTTCTAAACTGAGTTCACTTTGTGTGGACTCATGTCTCATGTTCATCTTTTACCTCCACTTTAACCTGAATTCAGAATAGTGATCAATAAAGAGCTGAGGTGCATTCACTGTAGGGTTTTTACTATCTTTAGCTTTACATATCAGAGACATAAAACTTAGTTATACTTTTATCCTTGGCTGTTTGTGTAAACCGTACTTAAAAAAAAAAAAAGAAAAGGAATGAGTTTCAGACTAAACTAAATTTCAAAACGTAATCTTTCTACAAAATGTTGTGTGAACAAGATGAAAATGAGTGTGAAATGTATTTACAAAAACTAAAGCGGTGGTTTATGTTTGTTTCAGTTTGGGTTTTATAAATGTCTGATGGAGCTGATAAACTTTGTGAGTAACACGCACACGCACTACAATGGGTTTGACCAAACCCGCCCAAGTTTTTAGTCAATGTGTGTATATATGACATCTTCACTTTTGAGTATTTATACTTGACCGTTTAAAACATTTGAGAACCACTCGCTCTGGTTTGACTGATCGTTTTCTGTTCTTCCATCAGCGCGTAATTGATGACGGAGTGAGCATAATTTACATCAACAACATCACGTGGAACGAGACCAGGGAGCTCAGGACGGTTTTGAAAAAAATCGATTCTGTCAGAAACTACCTGCCACTGCTTAACAAGGTCTAAACATGCGCCATGCACAAACGGCTCCAGGCACATGTGTCAACATTTCTGCCCAACACTAACCTGTCCAGTGATTCTTATGCTCTTTAGGTGTTTATTGAGTTTGAGTCGATCCGTGATGCAGATAGGCTGGGAGTTTGGTACAGCCTCCTTAAGCATTGCCCTGCCAATAACGTCTACAGGATGAGATTGCCACACAGTGTCATAGCACCACGTAAGAAATTACCCTTTATCATGTTGGGGTGATAGAGGGCAATACAATGTAGGAGTAATTCTTGTATGAGGACCACAATAATGCATGTCGTTTTTTTTTTACTGATACAATACTGAAAAGCCCAGCTCAAATGTAGAAAGACAGAGTCAAAATTAATACGGTGACAAGTCGGCTCCATATGTGTTCAAACAAACGAGCAAGTCTCTAACAGATTTGAGTGAAGATTACTGACTCTCATGTTGTTGTGCCCAGCACCTCGACTGGCTGCCAAAGCTCTGCCAGACAGCAGTAACATTGTGAGCGGAGTGGTAGCCCCAACCACAACGTTTGGGGTTCCGCAGGGCAGCGCAGCTCCATTTGCTGTCACCTTAAGGATGCATCCTTTTGTGTTTCCTACCCTTTCTCCATGGTTCATCATCCCGAGTAAGTCAAGTGTTGTTTGGAGATTACATTTGACGTGTTGACAATAATCGATGTGACAAAGTAACTGTGGTCCATTCTGGCTCTAGATTTTCTGACAGTCAGGAACAAGATGGACATTTGGGTAAGGGCATCTAAACACTGAGTCAAAAGATGTGTCCAGCAACCAGTTCTCTAGATTTTTATGTAATCTGATATTTAAATGTTTGCATAAAAAATATTCTATTGTTCTTTTAATTAACAATTTTTTAAATCTTGCCCCCTACAGAAAGCCGGCACTTGGGCCTCTAAAGCATTCACAATCATGTTGACGGGTCTCCCGGGAAGAAACTACACACACCAGGATGTCGCTAAACTCGTGTGGCGTTATTTCCCCGAACAGAACCTCCACACTCTCTATTACAGCGTGCTGGTCCTGCCGCTGCAGAAGAGGGTAAGGAGTTGAATCTAAGCCAGGAACCCCCCCCCATACACAATAACTAACGAAACCCTGCACCACTTACATCTTTTATTTGTATTTTTCTGTTCCCTTGCAGGCCTTTGTGTATTTCAACAGCTACAAATCCTGTTACAGTTTTATCGAAGATCAGAGCAGAGCTCCACTTTCTGTTAAAGACTACGTATTGAGCACCCACCTGGTTTTAGAGCAAATGGATGCTGCACTGAGTGAGGTATGCAGGGATTGGATGTCCCACGTTTAAAGCGTCCCATGTCTTTGCCTCGGTGAAGATATGACATGCGCTGTTCCGCTCCGAAAAGTCTTGTGTGGGTGGGGTCACTTTGGAATTATTCTCAGTGATCAGTATTTTTTATGCACATTATTTTTGAAGTGGAGCCTGATTGGGATGTTTTTTACCAGTTATGTATGATTTGTTACTTATGTTATAAGGCCAGTGCCACTCAAAATGTGTTTAAAACGTTTTTAAAAAGTTTACAGTGTTAGTTAATACGAAACGTCATATTTTCGCAACAATCGCTTTATTGTTTTTGCAGGAGATCATGTACAGATCAATGATGAAGTGGAGCAATTCTGTAAGTCCTTCCTAACACCTTCAATAGCAGATACCTCCGATCCCCTTTTTCTCAACATAAACCCGGTTAATTTTCAGCATGTCCCAGAGCTGGAGTCCCTGGCAGAGCGTCTTTTGTGTGTGGAAATATTTGAGACATCCATACCGATCATCACCATGGTCATGAAAGCTGTGGTGTCAATCGCGCCCTTTGTGAGCTTCCTGCCACTCTCCAACAGGGTAATGCAGTTCACAAAATCAATGCATTTTGAGGACTTCATCATCTCTATTCTGGAACGCTCTGTGTAGTAGCCCCAGTCATCTCACTGAAGACCCGCTAAAAAAAAGCATAAAACAAGATCTCTAAAACTCAATTGTTATTCTTGGAAAGCATTAAATGGTCACATTACATTATATCACGTTAATTCATTTAGATGACGTTTATTTAAAACTTTTGTTTGTGGATTTATTTAATCTTTTTGTAATCCTGTCTGTGTCAGATTTGCATTGAGATGGCTGAATCGAGTGGTGTAAGTGAGGTAGTGGAAAAGATCGCTCATGTATCAGCACCTAAAGAATGGTACGCATGTTTAAGTGATGACAATAAGAGTTAAATATGTGCTGACAGGTGTCACTTATATACGTGGTTTATCTGACTCTCCTCCCTTTTGTTTTCTTTACAGGAGTAAAGTTGGACATGTGGAATCGTGAGTATTTCATCTTCACATGACAAAAGCATAACAAGTGAACAGGTAGAATGGCTCTGCGCTATGTGCTTTCCAGAGAAAGACAGAAGATTCTGTGTGTCCAGGGCACAGGTCTGCCAAAGAGAGAGGCTGTTGCCAGGCTTTAAACATAAACTACATTTACAGACAACAAGGTTCAGGTCACAATGATAGTTCCTCAGTGGGAGAAAGGGAGAATTCCTGCTTCTTCCTTACCGGGCACAGCAAACCGCAGGTCCCTCCCTTAACTCCGAGCAGCTGCACCGCCCTGTGAACAATTCAAAATAAATCAGTCTGCTTTTCATCTCATTATTTGTGACAAATTAACATTAGAACCATTCCAATTTGTGAAATGACACCGGTGTTAGTTTCATCTTAAATAGTCTTTTTCTATTTCTCCAAAATGACATTTATTGTTCTCAGTGTTTGTATGTCCTTTTCTGTAAAAATAAAGTGCAGCAGCAACTGTTTGAATCTGCTTTACCTGAACATTTAAGTGTAGGACTTTGTAGCAGTTTGTAAGAGCAACCCAGGTTTGACTTAGACTAACAAAGCAATCACTCTTATTATTTCAGTGTGAAGAGTCTCAAACAGCGCCTTCAAGACTCAAATGAAATCACAATCAACCTTGAGGGGAACACCACAGCCGTCAGCAACAAGCCCCTAACAGTGAAAAGTGGAGCTCAGCTTCTGCCCTCCAAAACCTCCGATAAAGCACAACCTGCTCTCCAAACCAGCAGCCCTGCTTCTGCTCAGCCAGCTGCCTCAGCCGGACCCAAACCTTCTAAATCCATCACACCAGCACTGAGGGGCACAAGCAACACGTCAGGCAAGAAGAACACAGAGACAGTGGGAACTCCCTCCACTGCTCCTCAGGCGAGTGAGGATAAAGAGAAAACAGAAACGAGAGGCAAAGGGGCAGAAGAACCCGGCGCCGTCTCTGCTCCCAAAGCAGTTCAAACTGGTGGAGAGAGGTCAGTTAAAGTGGGAGGAACTGCTACAAAGACAGCATCAATTATGCAAAAAGGGCAAGATGAAGCCGCTGGAATTTTGAACGCTAAAAATGTCAATGAACCCTCTGTAAATCTCAAAGACGCTGACAATATAAGCACATCCTCTCAAATGAAGCAACAGGCAGGACCTGCCAAAGTCCTACAGTCAACAACAACCAGTGCAGCGAAGACCACAGCCAATCAGCCTCCACCCGCTTCAGCTACTCCACCTCAGAGACCGCAGAGCACCACCAAAACTCAGGAGCCCTCGGCGAAAGCTCCCCCACCGGTCCATCAAACTGCCAAGCAAAAGGCAGGATCCACTGCACAGGAACAGAGTAACAAGACTCCCCAGAGTCCACAGCAGCCGGCCGAGGCTGCTCTGAAGGCCAAAGAGCCTCAGCTCTCCACAAACGGGGGACAGAAGGGTAGGTTTGCTTTGAATTGGTTCATTTCATTGCTTAACGTTGACTCGTAACCACTGGGCCGCTCATGAAACCTTGAATTCAGGATAATACAGCACGAGCAGCTTCTGGGTTTTTCTTACACTCATCATTTTTAGTTTGTGATGAGTAAGCTTTTTAGGAGTCAAGAAAAGCCAAACATTTTTCCTTTAGTAAGCAAATAATTTGACATTTTATCATTAATTGGGATGAGAATCTTGAAAACATGCAACCATGCAAATGAATTCTCCTTTGCAGCTTTGGGAGGAGATGGTAAAGTTTCAGCTGTGGCGACTGGACAAACTGCATCCTGCAAAGCCGCAGCTGCTGCTGCAGCTAGTAACAAGAAGCCCCCCGCTGCAGCCGCCAGCACTCCCCTGACTCCAGGGGAGAGGATCAAAAGCCTACTGTCCCCCAAACAATTCAGTAAGAATTCAGAGGCGTATGCACCTGATATGTTTCTTCTGTCTTCACTATATCACAAGCTCTGACTCTTCTCCTTCACAGCTTTTATTTCGAAAAAGAAAATCATGTCCCCAATGGTAAGTCTCCACCATCCAGCTCTGAGCTTCGACTCTTCAGACATGTTCCGGACCAAATCCTCCTGAATAACACAGTGTCTCTAGATGTTCCTCTCAATCTGTCGTCTGTCTGCTTTCTGTCTAGATATTTTCAATAAATGCGAGGCTGTTGCTGATAACAGGCCTGCCAGAGCACAACAGCGGCTTCTACACGGAGGCTGAATTTGTCCGCTGCCTCGGCAAATATAAAGTTCACTGTGATGGCGACACAAACATGATCATTCCTGAGTTGCGTATGGTAAGCAGTCTTTTTTTGAGACTTCCTTAATTTTTTTTTTTTTTTTATTTTTTTTTAAACAAAATTGTCTTATCACACTAATATTGAGGGAAACTAACACAATTTGGATTAACTGGAATCGCCATTGAGAGACCGGCTGAGGACTTAAGGCAGGCAGAACACGCTCTGCCTAGAACAAAGCTATCTCTCTTATGTCGATCTGACTCCCCGAGAGCGGCCTTGGAGCCCCTTATCAGTAACTTTTGTCCTGGATGAAACTGCAGATGGACGCTCTTCCCACCCCACCCCCTCCCTCCTCCCAAGCAGGAGTATCAGCCTCACAAGGACAAATTCCATCAAATGCCTGTGAACTGTAGTTACCTCCCTGCTTGCTTACACTTGCAAACACACACACACAAGTATAGACTTCATGCACCCCCCTTCGACCCACTGCCTCTGTTACCTTTCCCCCTCCCTCCTAACCCCCATCCCCAACCCCCCCATGTGTTCATGATGGGTGTGGGTGTGGATGTCAAAGACCCCCCCCATACAAAACAAGGAATACATTTTTCCGCATGTTTATTATGGCATGTGCTGTAGTAACAATGAGTTGCTTCTTGCTGTCGTAAAGATGAATTGTCACGTTTTAACTTTCAGGCCTTTGTTCTTCTGCAAAGTATGGAGAAAGTTCAAGACTTTTTCACCACAATGAAAAACAAAATGGCCATGGTATTCAAAGGGTCTACACTACGTGTCAGTCTTGTCGGCAATGTCATCCCAAATACTCTGGTAAGACTGAGAAATTCTAACTTTTTAGGAGGCTGATAAAAGTTTGTGGGTCAGAGAGTAATTACTTTCTTTGTCATTGTGTCTGACGTAATTTTTCTATTCTTTTTTCTTAAATTCAGTTTGATTTTTATCGACGACTGATGAGGCTGGTCAAGTATGTAAGTAACACTCACAAACTTCATTACTCTCTAAAGCCCTTAATGTAAAGTTGCTAGAAAGTTGGTGAATCCGACCTATGTTAAGACGCTCGCTGTGATGTTGAAGGTAAAGAAAACAACCCAAAACAAATGCAAGTGCCCATGTTCCAGTAGACCCAAATTTGTAAGCGTTTATTTATATATCAAAATGCTGTCCGATTTGATCGACACATCTAAATATCTGTTTCCAACTAAATGCATTCCTGTATTGTCATGACCAGCTAAAAAGCTGTGCAACTCTGCCCTATTGAAATCTTCCCCTGGTGCCGCTGAATCAGGGGACGAACGACGATGGAACAAGAACTGTCTACATCCAGAACATCACGCCCAGTGAGACCAGTGACCTCCGGAAAGCTTTGTGTAAAATGGGCACGGTAAAAAACTTCCTGCCTCTTCTCAACAAGGTAAAATCTACCAACCTACCGACATGTTAAGAGCACAGGGCAAAGTTGAATAACAAAAAATGACTACATTTGAAGATTTAGATCATGAAATCAGAAGTTCACTCTCAATGGTTTAATTAAAGCTGGGTCCTGATGGCCCTGCATGTGAATTTGAAAGGCTCCTTTGTGTGTTTAGTCCGTCCTGTGTATGTGTGCTTCTCCCAGGTTTTTGTTGAATTTAAGTCGTGCATTGATGCCGATCGGCTCGGAGTCTGGTACAGCCTCCTGAAGCGACAACTTTCCCACAAGGTCTACAGGATGAAGGCTCCGAAGAGCTTACTCCCAACCCAACGTATGTCTCTGAAAGTCCCAGAATGAAATGACCAAACTTTAGCCACAAGCCGCTTTTTAATGAAAAGTCTCTGAGGGCTCTTAAAATCTGGAATATGTCAAACTGATGAGAAATGAGAAGATTTCTGATTTCTTTGCTGTTTGTGCAGCACCAAGGGAGCCTGCGTGGGCTATGCCAGACAGCAGTGATGTTGTTGCTGGGGCCACCCCCCCAACCGCCAAATGTGGTGTTCCAGATGGCAGCTGTCCACCGTTTTGGATCACCATGACAGCTAGTCCTTATATCTTCCCAACCGCGTCTCCTTGGTTCAATATTCCAGGTAAGAAAAGAAAAGAAAATCGGATCATCCTGCTGTATGTTCAAAAAGTAAATAAGGTTGTGAGAAATGACATTTGGTGTCATAAAACCAATCCCTCTCTAGAAGCTGCAAACAGACAGCCATAAACACAATAAGCCACAAAAAACATTGAGGGCCAATGGTTAAGTACTTAAAGGAATAAGTATTCCATATATTTTATAAGTGAAAATAACTCATGAGTGTGTCAGTGAACAATACGGCCTTAAAAGCCCTGAGCTCAATATTTCCCTCTAACAGAAGTGATTAAAATAATTTGGTGCCACTTAGCTTTTTTCTATATTTGTTAAATAACAAATACAACAGAAGTGTTTTTGAAACATTGAGTGTGAACATACTGAATGTCAATAAGTCTTATCAGTTAGTCTTACTAATGTTGGCCTGCTTTCCCCCTAAATGTGACATAAGCTGTGTATTTTATCTCCGAACAAAGCAAAGCGCTATGATCTGTCCAAGCAAAAGATTTTAATACCCTGTGTACACGTGTCATCTGATCAGGGAGGGTATGTGCTGATTGAAGAGTTTAAACAGCTTCTGCTTGTTTTGTTTTTTATCTCCTAGTTTATCAGATAGTTAGTGGAGGGATTCACCTGACGGTAAGCATGTTTTGTTGCTAGCTTTTTATATTGATCTTTTAATTGAATTCATCACGGAAATTCTGTTTTTTGTATTTTTTTTAGATTGTGTCTTACCTGATTTGAAAAGTTCAGCACTTTAACCTTGTGCCCCGCAGAAACCTTTCGTTAAAGGTTCAGAATTCTTCACAATCATGCTGACTGGCTTACCGGATGAGACGTACACACACGAGGACGTGGCCAAGCTGGTGTGGCCTTTTTTCCCCGAGCAGAATCTCCACGCTCTGTACTACAGAGTGATGGTCCTTCCACTGCAGAGGCGGGTGAGGAGCATAGGCCACACACTTACTGAAGGATGATTTAAAGGACTCTAATTTTGTTTACTGATCCATGACAAGCTTTCTTTTCTTATCTAGGCATTTGTGTATTTTAGTCAGTGGGATATGTGCTGCAGATTCATCCAAAATCACCTTCAAAGTCCAGTTTCTGTTAACGGCAGCATCCTCAACATCCACTTGGTCTTGGAGAACATGGACCCTGGAGCCAGTGAGGTATAGCGTCTGAGGGGAAACATGGCCGTCCTCAACTCTCAATATCCAAATCAAAGTTCTTACTTGGCAACAGAATTCTAAATTCTCAAGCATCCCTTTCAAAACATTTCAATGAGATTAGTCACAAACCGTCTCATCGTGCTTTCACAGGAGATCATGTACAGAACTCTGATGAAGTGGAGCAACACTGTTGAGTATTTTTCGGCTCATTTCAACCTGCCACCCAGTGAATATTCTGGTTGGGTTTCTTTTGTGTTTAACATCGTTCTGTTGTTTTCCACAGCATGTTTCAAACCTTGAGTCTTTGAAGGAGAGGCTGCTGTGTGTGGAGGTCTCGGGGGTGGATGTGGTCCTCATCATGGCCGTCATGAAAGAGGTGGCGAGCATGGCCTCCTTTGTCCGCTTTCTGCCGCTTTCCAACAGGGTATGTCAATTCCAGATATATACAACTTTGCTCAACTTTGCTTTTAAAAATGGAGAAAAATTAGCAGTTGAACAGTTTTTCACAAAGGTTTTGGGGTTGGCTTCACCTCGCTGTGACAGATCTACATTGAGATGGCTGAATCCAGCGGCGTGACCAAAGTGGTGGGGAGCATCTCAGCACCCAAATTGTCTGAACAGTGTGAGGCCTGGTACGTGCGGACCTTCTGTCAGGTGGAAACAAATGACCCCGAAAAATTGTAAACTTGGATAATGTTTTGTCTTTTTTTCTTTTGCCATCCCATAGGAAGAAAGTTGGACGTATTGAGCAGTGAGTGTGTCATTTGTGTATTTTTTAAATGCATTTGTTTTTGTACTCAACCTGTGCAAAATAGTAGCAAAAATCCCAATCAGCAGAGTTAATCCAGAGGTGATCATCCTGAACATTGTGCCCAGCAGTCATGGATGGTGGCGGTTTCTGTGAAGTTTCCTGTTATACCTTTTTAGAAAGGTCCCAGTTGTTCCTAACATTTCTGCTTTTAATTTTAGCCTAAAGAGCCGGAAACAACGCCTACAAGACTGTGAACAGATTGCAGTAAACCTCAAACAGGGCACCATAGGTGTCCAGGCCAAGCCCTCTAAAACCAAAAGTAAGCCCTCACAACCACACCCCGCTCCCCAAAGCAGCGCTCCCGCTCCACCGCCGCCAGCGGCCCGAGCAGGAGCGGCCGTCTCCAAAGCTGCCACGTCCAAACTGAGGAGCACCGCTTCAACTGTCTCAGAGGAGACACCAACGTGCCCCCCTCTGACGGCTGCTGGTGGGCTGAAGCCTGCCGAGGACGTCACAGAGCTCCCTCAGATTGACCAGGACAGCTTCAACGCCATTAAAGCCGCTGTTCACCAGTACAGACTCACACGAGAAGGCGCATCACCCAGCAAAGTCCAGGAGGTGATCGTGGTTATCGACCACATGGTAACATGTAGGTCACAATGGTTACAAAGTTGAAGAACTGCCTTACAAAGTTTTCTCTTTTTTAATATGTGCTGTTTAGATTCCCAACCAAAGCACCACCGGCTGCTCTGGAAGCTCTCAGCATGAAGACGCATCACCAAGAAAGGTGAATGTTTGTAAACCTTACAGGAGGTTTACGTCTTAGTGTAAGCATTTGCTATTTTGATTAAAAAGTCTGCTTTGACTGTACAGAGATTGTTCTTTTTCCTTCATCCAGACTTTGGATAGTCAGGCAGCCGTTGCCCCCTCAGACAATTTTGATGAGGAAAATTTAAACCTGGGAGACTTCGTCACTCTGGACGAGATCAGCGAGGACACACAGAGCACAGCAGCTGACGGCAGCTACCCTTCACATGCGCAGCCCTCCTGTGAAAAAGACGAGGTTGCATCATCCGCCGTGTCATCCGCCGCCAAAGACTCAAAGGGTTTGCTCTTGAACGCAGACAGTTCAAAGAATGAAGACACAACGCAAGTGGAGGAAATCGAGCGGCAAATGGAGGACGGCGAGGACAGTGTGGTGAAAGTCTTTATGGTGGTGGACTCTGCAGAGGAGGAGTCTATTCAGGAGACATCAGCCACAGAAAGGTCCAGCAGAAGGAGAACCGCTAGAGAACTCAAAGGGACCCCACCTGACATGGCCACAGCCGTCATCACAAAACCCACCAGAACAGCTCAGAAAGAAAGTGGCAGAGAAGAAAAAGAAGAGACCCCGAAAAGAGGGCGGAACACAGCTGCCAGAGAATTCCCAAGTCAAAAGGGAGCTGCGCCTACAGGAAGTACAGACACTAACGGTGAAAGTGGCATAAATGAGGATAAAGCTTCCCTTGAAACTGTGGATATCGTTGAGGAGGGAGAGACTCAACAGAAGGAGGAGGAAGGGACCACACCCAGGAGAAGAGGCAGACCCAGAAAGAGAAGCAGAGAGCAGACACCTGGTACCACAAACACACACATGAGCAACTTCTACAATAAGAACCAAACTGGCACTAAACTGGCATTAATGATTCTCTTCTCTCACAGTTAGGAGATCTATTAGAGGGAAAAAAGCAGCCGGCTCCGACCTCGAGGCACCACATGTGGAGGAGGAGGAGGAAGAAAATAAAGGTGCAGCAACCTATACCAATATTTCAAAGAGTCACGTCATACGTCATACTGCTCAGTTATCAAGACGACACCATTCTGTGTAGAAGAGTGGACGTTCAATTTAGCCATTCATCAGTCATAGATGCTGAAAACTGTCAGTTTTATTTGAATGAATTCAACTTATTAACAGCTATACATCTGGTCCATTTAAGAAGCTGTGGGGTTTGTTGTTTAGCTCGCAGCAGGATCATCTCCTGCCAGGGCTTTGGTAAGCAATGCCTCTTCTTCCTTCTCAGGCCTGAACAAAAAGAAGATAAAACTTGGACCTGAAACTAAGCACTGTAGCTCTCAGTCACCTGAAGCAGCTGCTGTCTTCACACCGCCGGCGTTCAACCCTAAAACGCCCTGTGGTGAGAAACACACACGCACGGTTACAGGCAGTGCATCCTAGTAGTTTGTGGTGCCTAAGTGGATTCTTTTTTGTAATGTCTGCTCAGTTCCATACCTGAACGACGGCCCCACCGAGGACGCGCACTGCAAAAGCCAGAAACACTACGACAACCTGCAGGTGCCCCTAAACACACACAGATTAAATGTAGAAAACATCAAAAACATCCAACTTTGACTCCCATTGTGTCCCTCTGCTACTTTCTAGAAATATTACCAAAAGGGCCAAAAGAAACCTGCATCAACAGCAAGGTGGACCTAAGCACTGATTCGTCCTTCTTAAGATGTGTTTATTAGGATTGCTCAGTCTGAGCTCGAGTTCCCGAGTTTGACTCCTGACTGGCAGCATTTTTCTGTATTTTTATACCTCATTTAAATTCTTCCATCACTTTATAAGTTACACAGTGATTTGGAAGTATTGGGACAGTGTTATCCTGGGTTTCACCTTTCAGGACATTACGTGTTTTCCGTTTTACCGTTTTCTCTAAAGGCACAAAGTTGTGTGGGGAAAAAGGACGTTGTTGTGTCCTTCATTTTATGTTCATCAGTTCAAAGGCAGCCGCCATTTCTGTTGGTTGTCCTGAGACATTTCCACGTTTTCTGATTTATGAAGTGAAATTAATAAAAGTATACGTTTTAAAGTGTTTTCTGTGGTGCTTGTTTTGTCACCATCATCCTCATCATCCCGTAGATGCTCTGCCTTTAGAAATTAAGGGAACTATAACAGCTACACAGCACTGGAGATATGAAAATGTGCTGAAAATGAATAATGCAATTAATCTGATAAATTGAATTAAATACATAGGATTAATCCTGATTAAAAAAACTCTTCAAACTTTGTATTTGCCTCAACAATTTTCATAATCTGCCTTGTTGTTCTTACCCACGTGTGTCTTTCACTTTTTACCACTACTTCTTCTTCTTCTTTATTAAATGTAACTCTTGGCTAGCTGCGTCCCTACAGGAGAAAGACCGACATCTACTGGACTGGAGGATGGGAGACAATTTCAACTGTGCGTCCTTTCTTACCATTTCATTATTTGTTGAACGATTCAAAGAATTCTTACATCGGTTTTTGTTTGTGTTTCTACGAGCAGTTTTTGTCTGCTGACAGATTCAAATGGTAATGTGTGGTATTTCATTCCATTATAGATTGAATAAACCTTTACCAGGGGGGTACAGAAAAATATATTTTTGTTGGGTAGTTAGTGTATTGAAATAAATAGTTTCTACTTTGTAGCCTGCCTGCATCTTCATTTTTAATCATTAATATTTTGTTCTCTCCTCCACCCTCTGTAATGCTGTTGGTGATCAGGTGCTGCCACCTGTTGGAGTCAGATGTCCATGTCTTAAAAATTCACAGGTGCTGTAATCAAAATGTTGTAGACTATGGAATAGTTTGTTGAGACATCGCTTATTTCTAAGGTTGCTTTGTAATATATCCATAATACAGAAGAACACCTTTTTATGGTTCGATGAATCATGGTTGAGATCATTTGTCAAGTTAAAAGTTTAACAGATTTTTCTAAGTGAATTCATTGTTTCTAAGTTTTTCTTTTCCTTGTTTCTTTTTAGTATTTGATCCCTGTCTTTCTCTCCCATTGTTCCTGTTCTGTATCAGCTCCCCTCCATTCTCCTGTGCTCATTATCCCTAGGGTAATTTGCCCAGATCAGATCAGGTTCTCCGAGTAACAACATTGTATTAATCTTTTTCAACAAAATGCTTCGAAGGCCTTTTCAGCATGGCCAATATGTAAAGTTCAATTTTATAAAACTGCAGATATCTCAACATATATACAGGGACTTCGCGAACAGCTCATTTCCTGCAGCTTCAGACTTCGTCTTCTTCCATCAGCTCTTGAGTTATTTGAGAGGAAATCAGATTGCAGCAGCCCCAGAGTGGAGGGGATGCTTTACAGAATCAATACCCACGGATGATCCATACAGACACGATGGTGGTAGCTTTGTGCAGGCTGTGTCCTCATGTCAGCATATGGCATTGTCAAAGCACACCAAAAACCCAGTAATGACATGTTTACAGTCTATTAAATCAGTTAAAAGGACTGTAACCTTCATTCAGTTGTATTCTAAACTTGAAAACAAGAAACTGGCACATATCTGAGGTTACTATCGTCTCTACAGAAGACAGTTTGATGATGCAAACAGCCCCTAACTGGTTGTGAGGGATACCTTTCCTCTCCACCAGCAGACATTTGCACTGGATCGACCTGATAGAACTCTGCTGATTATTCAGACTTTGTTTTGGAGAGCCATCTTGACCTTTTATGCTAATTTTGTGGTTCAGACAAGAATCAGCCAACAGAGATTAGAAAGGGGAAATGCCTTTAATGGCCCCCTTCGTTATTTGTGAGACCACATTTTTCACTAACTACACTCCGTCTTATCAAAGACAAGTCAACTCAACTGTCCCAGCTCATTTATCAAACTTGGTTTCATACTGTAAAGCTAAAAGAAGCCTATGATGTCATACTTTTCCTATAAAGTAAACAATTTGTATAAAGCAAACAAAAAAAACAAACGTATTTCACTGGGGTCTCAAAAAGCTAATATAGACTACATTTTGGTCTACCCTAGTGACTGATCTACCTCCATATTGTTTTTTTTTTTTTTTAATCTTGCATGACTTCTGGCTTTCCTGCATTACAGCAAATAGTTTGCTTTAAATTCTTGCAAAATACCAAGAGATGTCTTATTGTGACCCCATTGTGGTCAGTAGTTATACAGACATTTGTACGTTTCTAGGTTCAGATATGGTTTGCAGCACAGAAAAGGTGAGTTCCACTATCTTTTTATAATCTCATGTCACTAGGTAACCTGCTTGTTATAAGCACACATGCTCTGTCTAAATGTGTAAATGACCACAGACCAGTCATTGGTCAGACTATTAATAGGAGGGCAACAGAAATCCCCTCATGTCATATTTCAGTCTGCACACAATCCTGAGCAGGAGCAGTTGTTCTCATCGGCCCCTCACAGACTTCAGATGAATCATGTTATTCTTTGCCACTTGTTGAGAACAAGCAAAGTCACTGCACTGACCTGTTTGACTGAGAATCTACTCCAACACAAGGACTATCACAGTCTGTGTTTGACCTTTGTAAGTTAAGTATCTTTGAGCATAAACTAACTCAAAGAGTCATGAGTTCAATCCTTTCCCTCACAGCCTTGTCCCTCATTTTTCTGTTGGTAAAACCTTTATCCATGCAAGACTGGGTTTAAGTCAGTCACATGACTAGTCTGTAAGTAGATTAAAAAAGAAACTTCCTAAAGATTCAAATTCCAGTGCTCATGCAGTGGCCAGCAGAGTCACCTCACAGAGAGAGTGGGCCTGGTTCAATTCCCTATCAGGGTCTGTCTGTTTGAGGTCTGTATGTTCTATCTGTGTATGTGTGTGTTGTCCCAAGGTGTCCTGGCTTCCTTCATGGTGGAGGCTGTTGACACAGCAGACAGTTTGGTATAATAGTATAATAATAGTATG
The DNA here is from genome assembly GCA_907169785.1 of Menidia menidia. Classification (NCBI taxonomy): domain Eukaryota; kingdom Metazoa; phylum Chordata; class Actinopteri; order Atheriniformes; family Atherinopsidae; genus Menidia; species Menidia menidia. The sequence continues at coordinate 6,840,612 of CAJRST010014446.1, read as the reverse complement.
TAATACAATAGCTTATGCCCACCAATCAGTCTGTCTAATTTTTGCTGTTTTCCTTGTTCATTTTATATATCAGTAGTTAGGAGTTTGGCTACTCAACTTATTGTTTTATGAAGTTAGCATTTCCTGAAAATGTTTGAAGACAAAAGAGGAGAACATCACGTATAACTGATTAGTTTTCTCTCATTTCATGGCAGCAGCTCTGCTTAAATCTGCATTGACATGCGTGTTTTGGATCTTGCCACATATGTTTACTTATGTTGGCAGTCTGGATTATGGATGGTGTGCAGGCATGTGTGATGGGAAAGTAAAGGCCACTGTGTGTGTGTCTGTGTGCGTGTAGCCCTTTAAGCGCATTGTGATTGAAGGGACAGTCTGTGTGTGCATGAGTCAGCTGGTGCACTATGCCTCTGCTAGGGTGAGACAGCTGAGAGCTGCGGCTCGACCAGTCCATTTCATTATTGCTCTCATTCCCTATTACCTCTACCTCTTTCATCTCAATGGATCTTTACTGATCTCGCTTCTATCTTTTGGATATATTTGCTCCCATATATGGACAACAGTGCGTCAGTGCTTGGGAACTAATATCTTTTTGTGTGTGTGTGTGTGTGTGTGTGTGTTGGAACAATGCTGCGTGTGTTCATTCTATGTGCTGAGCACCTACAAACACCGGACAACGACATCAGTGATGCCTACTGCAGTGTCACCTATGAAGGTATGCTCTATGGGTGTGTGTTCCAGTGGGTGAAATGAGAAAGAAATGGCAAAGCAAAAATACATGTATTTGTTAACAAGTGGAATTTATCTGCTGCTGCTGTTAATGAGATCCCTTAAACAGGTGGGGGGTTATTACTCGAAAGCCTCCGGAGGTTGTTTTTTCTTGAGGTGGGGCAGGGACAGAAAGAGAAAGAGATGGGTGCTGTTGACAGATCTCCCCTGCAGTCTTAGCATGAGGAAGAATTTGTAGTTTTCAAACACATTCACCTTAGAGTTTTAAAGTTTTAAACACAGTATGATCCCTGCTAACATTGCCACGGCTAGCACGTTAGCAGCAGTGGGAGCAGCAGAGTCTGAGGATCTGAGGGCCAATCCCGAGACACATCCAGACCCGTTTCAGTGTGAAGTAGGACTCATGTCAGCGATACCGCTTATTGGTCCCGTCTTGGGTCTCTTTATTGTACAAGTTTTTATCACATATGAAGTTCCTTTTTTTGCCCCAAACATATCTTCTCCAAAGTGAAAACAAGTGCTTATTATTTTTCACACGACTATATGATGATTAATGTGTGCATTTTGGTGTTGCTGCTCTCTGTTATAGATTCAGATAGGAAAGCTTGGACATTTTATTACAACACATTTGCCTGTTAGTCTGTGAATATACTATTTTATTACCTGTATACACTATATTTAAATAGTTAGAGTAGCTGTAAAACAGTTTTTGGTATTAGCTACATTCATGTGTAAACACTAAAATGTGTCATGAACTCCTGACACTACTTGTGCACAAAAGTGTTTCTGTGTAATGTAGGCCAGTGCCTGCAGTGTGCTCACACACAAACAGGCTCACACTGGTGAATATGGGCCAGAAGGAAGGAATATAAAGTCATGCCAACTCACACTGTTCATAGATATTGCCTTAATACATTGCAACTTGCTCTGCATTTTTATAAATTGCACAAACAATGCTCTAGCGTGTTAGTTTGATCAAAAATGACATGATAAAAGAGATTATTTTCTGATGAGGAAGTTCAACCTGTCTTAAGTTTGCAGCCTTGATCTGACTGTCACTCTAAAGTTGCTGGTGACGCGTTGAAACTATGAAGTGGCCTTCGTTACTGTTTCAGATTCTTTGCACAAAGCAAAGCATGTTGCTATGGTAACCATTGCTTTGGGACCAATTAGAATTGAGTATTCTTTAATATGTGTAAAATAGGCACTATCCCTAAATGTATAGTAAAATGTTAAGAATAGCCAAAACAAACATTATTTTTGATGATTGGTATTTGTTAAGTAAGAATACGCATATTAAGATGCAGTTCATAACAGACTTAATGGAGTGTGTTGTCCACAAGTGCATGCCACAATCCTGTCTCAGCCCTGAAGAAAAAAGGGAAGAAATCTATCATGAGGTAAATATGATGATATCTACTAAAAGTCAGGCTTCAAAGTGACTTGTGATCATGAAGGCACATATACATCCATCCATTTTCGTAATGGCTAATTCCCTGATGGGGTCGTGGGACCTACAGGAGAAACCGAAGAGATTTCATGATGCTGTTCCCATCCATTGCTGCTGTGTGTTGGGATTTAAATATAGCACATTATTTTAGTGTCTTTCTCACAGGATAGTAAATCACCTCTGTTGAAAGCATCTTTTAATTAATTGTCTGCCTTTTAAAAATTAACTCTGCTGTATCATAACTTTTTTTCAAAGCTTATTAAACTTGAAAGCTGTTGAAGAAAAGACTGCACAGGCAGATTTGAAACATTTGTTCCAAGTTTCTTATAAATCTTGTACATTTGGAGCACAACAATTTCTGATTAGATTACTTAAGTGATTTTGTGTCTCTTTAGAAAGATATTTGTGTTTCCTCAGCGTCAAGCTCTACAAAAGGATAACTATTGTAACACTGAAGCACACACCCCCTCTCGGGGTTAACGTACACGATACTGGTCACGCTCTCATTCTAGTTGTTTTTTGGATTTAGTATTTTATGGTCACTCCTGTTTCAATGCTCTTATATCTTGCTCTTTTGCAGCTAAAGACTCTCAGTCTGCTAGCTAAATGCTCTCATTACTACATGATGATAGATGGGGTAAAAATGGAGTTGCAGAGTTGTATTAATTATTTACAGGTTGATGCAGCAGATTAGTCTGATATTACTTTGTTTTTTCATTTGCATATAGATAAACGTTTTTGATTAGTCAAAAGTAGATGTTCTTTATATGTTTTATGATGTGTGCTTGAGAATTATTCCGGGATGGAATAAAAACTACAATAGGACATAATGAAATGCAGACATCAATTTTCTTCTTTACAATTCTTGGTTTTCTTGTAAAATACATACTGCAGAATACACACTGAATAGAACATGAGTGAAAGTGTGTATATGCACACACAGACTTAGGTTTGCAGGGACACTGTCTAATTGAGCAAGCAAAAAGTTTATTATTACGGGTGATTTGAATAAGTTCATTTAAGCTATCCAACACTGTAGACTTAGCCTTTGAAGCTCTTGAATAACATTGCATTAATGATAATAATAACATAATATTTATTTTTCACAAAATTGTGTCTCTTAGTTTTACTAAAAATTAATTTATATTGATATTCAGTTATATGTTGGGTGTTTTTATAATGACAATGACAAACTTAGACTCAAGTCTTGTGACAACAGACTGTCTCAAAAATAAACACAAAACACTGGACTTTATCCCTTCGGGAGTTAATGGATCCTGAAACAAATTCTGAATATTGTTAACTGAAAATATTGATTTTTACAGGTTCTATGAAAAGTCTTTTAAAGGTTGTTTACCCCATGAGAAAAATATTCAAATGGAAAGCAATTTAAGCAGTACCTGTACGCCTGTGTTAGTTTACCTAAAACATCAGATTAAAACTAGTCCACAACATACACAAAAAGACCCAGTAAGATAAAGGTTTTAAAGGAGAGAAAGAGTTGGATTGTGGTAGATAACAATCTGTTAGATATTTGGACAAGAGAGGGAAACAAGCAGGAGACAGCAGAGGAAAGGAGAACAGGAAATGTTGAGATTTCCTTTGGATGAGAGGTGTGTGTTCCTGACATTTTCACGCTTTGCCCTCTTCCCCAAAGGGAGTGTCACAGATAATCGGGGAGAGAGGGAAGTCAGATTGGTCTGTTTTAGAAATGGTGCTGCTACTTTGTAGATCCCAGTTCAGATGCATGCTGTGAGACGAAGCAGGACGACAATCTGGGATTATCAGGCTTCTGGTTTTTTTTCAAGCAGTCCGATATTTTTGTAAAGGTCAAAGAAGAACTTTATACGGATTTCAGTTTTTTTGTCTTCATTTGTTTCCCTGGTCGGTTAGAATTTGGTGGCCTCAGTATCATCACAAAGCTCCTGTAGTAATGTAACTAAGTGTTCCTTCAGCCCTGGATGCCTCTCAGTTGGGTGATCCATACATTTGCGTCTCAATCCGTCTGATCGCATCAGTCGTAAAAGCTGAGCTGGTTTTAAGACTCTGCAGAACTCTGAGCTTTTGATCATGTTACGCTGTGTTCTTCAGCGAGCCAACAATCTGAGGCACTCTGACCCTCTGGCCAGTGTCACATTCAGAGGTAAGAAATCAGTTCACGAAATCAAAGAATCAAAATCAAGTTAAATAGTTTTGAAATGTTCAAGTATTTAGCAGACCAGGAACTGTTTGTTGAAGGACTTCACAAGTATTCATTCCTGGTAAAAGTATAGCTGTTTGGGTCTGGATGAATTTAAGGAATTATCTACATCTTTAAGTGCTGAGGCATTATTTTAGCTTTGTTATTGTAAATTACCTTTATCAATGTCATCCATTCAAAACACATACACTGGTCTAAATGTCACATTATTGGTACTTGAACATGCATTGACAACTCAAAATACAAGCAGTGTATTCAGCATTTTAGAATGAAAACTTTTTTAAAAACTGTTTTGTGCCACTTAAGCTAATTTACATCCCGATAAAAGAATGCCTTTGCTGTCAAATGCGATATGACCATTAAGATTCTGCCAAATTAGCTGTAGCTTCACTGAATTTGTCCAGTTGTGCTGACAACAACTGTAAAATCTGAATATGTGGCTGTGGTTCTGTAATCTCATTATTTTGTTTAATGACATAAATGTCTTTGTTTCTGCTGAATTAGAGAGATTTTAGTTATTTCAAATGACAGAATTGAGGCCTGAGTACAGATTAAACCCCCTTGAGCTCCACTATATCTTTGGGATAACAGCCATGGACTGATCACAATATGGCGACATGTCCAAAGTATTTTTGTTTTTCCACTGATATGTTTTTGTACTGGACACAAGGCAGTGTTTACCTCATTAATGAGGTGAACCATGTTCTTAACTTCCTGCCTTTGTCCGAGCATGGTTTCCTGGTGCCATCACACATGCGTTTCTCTCCTGCCCCTCCCTGGCCTGGACCTGAATCTAATGTGAATGCCACAATCAAACCACAAGCCATCGGCAGTGGAACTTCACCCCAAGGTCCTAAACAATGTCAGGAACTGCTGGCAGCGTTTAGTTACTGCAAAGAGTCACTTCTACGAGTAATCTTTGCACTACGACACTACATGTGTCCATCTGTCCTCACTGAGAGGTTTTGGCATGAAGTCACTTGCCATCTCTTTCTCTCTCTCTCTCTCGCTTTTGATTTTTAGAGAAGCTCTTGATTTGTGCCGTTTCTGTAAAGTGTGGTCGATTACTGCTGTAGAAGTAAACAAACCCAGCATAACCAAACAAATCCTGAACATTATTTTTCTAATAAGATTTATTTTCTTTAAAGGACATTGTTATAGCAAACTTTCATAGAATAAATTAAGATTGTTTTAATTAAGTTTTTTTTTTTTTTTTTTACTTAAAGAGTTTGTAGCAGAGTATGACCAAGAGAGAGCATTTCCTCCCCTCAGGAAAACAGACACCATGCCCATTTATAGCAATTAGGAGTGATTAGAAATGAACAAGGAAGCAGAGGGAGGAGAGTAAGAAGGAACTGTTGTTAATAAATCTGGACTGAGGCATAAACAAAGGGAAACACAGATTAAGGCTGTGCACAGTTGTTGTGGATTGAAAGCTTTCTGGGAAAAAAGAGATTCAGATTATTTGTCTTATGTATTTGACGCAGACATATCAATGTATTTATTGAAAGGGTCATTAGACGTTAACAGTGGGGGGAACACATGCAGAAAAAGGGCCCCATGCTGGGATTAAAATCAGTTCTGTCAAGGAGCTACACTCAATTTCCATTCTAGTTGAGCCACACAGCAACTCAGAAATATCCCTTTTTTGCAAGCAAGGGTACTATGGTTTGTTAAAGTAAATAATGCCATGAATAGTCCCCATTACAGAAAATAGTTTTGACCACTCACTTAGCTGCTGAGTAGTAGGGCCTCCAAGAAATTCTAGAAACAGCATTTTGTTAACTTTCTTTGGCTCAGAGCTTAATTTGTTTGTCTGCACGTGTGTCTGCAGGTGCAGATGTGATTAACTGTCTGAGTTTGTGTGCTGTAGGAAGGATTTCCGGACACAGTGTTGTTATCGAAACAATAACCGTTGTGCTCTATTAAAACAAGGAGTTAAATCCTGCAGCCCTGTCACCTCAGCCCTATATGTAGCCAGGACACACAAACACAACAGTCATGCATCATCCATGTGAGAAATGACACTTTTCTAGGACTGTATTGATAAAACACAAAGGAAATTACAAAGTAAACCTGTGATCAAGTCCCACACACTGACGGACAAACACACACACAAACTCTGTGCAGGTCTAAACTTAGGTTTCCCGTACGTAGTTCTTAGCACTGCGAGTCACAGGCTGTTCTATTCTCAGCTCTTGACAGAAAATATGCCAAGCTCTGAACCCACCAGGAAGTTGAAGCTGGTCCCATTCCTCACAGATGTAAACTGCGATACCAGCCCGAGGGACTTTTACTCTGTTGACACGCAAATCACACACACAAATTGAATGTAACCTCTGGACCTGAATGTGGAAGGGTGGAGATGTTTTTTTTTTAAATATCCTCCAAGAACGGAGGTACACTTACATAGGTATTTTTGTGTGTGTTAATGTACTATTGGCTGGATGGTGACTGTGGGAAAAACAGGAAAGAAAACAGACTCTCTGAAGGTGTGTTAAGTGAGGAATGGTGTTGTGTTTGAGTGTTGTTGTATACATAACAAAAAGAAAAAGAAAAATGTGCTTAAGCTGAGGCAAAATATTTCTGATCTTTAGCTTACATGGGAGGCCATCATAATTGTACTGATTTTAGCCCGTGATATCTCTTTTTGACTTCTTTGGCACCAGACTGCATTTCCATGTCAACACAACTGAATTTCTTAAAGTTTAGCCAAAATATGACTTAGTTTTAGATTGTAACCTCATTTCTTTTGGTTGTTATGTAAGTATGTTAAGTTTTTCATTAAGTTTTTTTTTTTTATTAATTTGGGTTGAAAAAAACTACCACCATGTTATTAATGGTCAGTTTTTAGCCATTCCTTTGAAATTCATAATTCTTTCTTATCTTCTTATTCTTTCTTATGCCAAACAGTGACTGTTAAAAATGTCCTAATCTATATGTATATCTATATTGAGTCCTCTTTTTGATCCAGGCCAAGTAAAAATGATTTTGGCTGTTACTATGAGGGACAATTTAAATTCCCATGTGTTTGCATATAAGCCCCTTATCAGCTGCCGATATATTCTGACACTTCATTGTCTTATGCCGCCTCCCATTTCTTGTCTGAGGCAGGAAATCAGAGCTCAGGACTTTATGTTACAGGAAGCCAAAGATAGATAATACGTGCAACTGTTGTTTAGTTGTTGCACTATTTAAGAACAGTGTTGTCCGAGCACTGCACATGTGTTTTCTTCTCCTGACTTTCCTGGCACCAGTAGTCCCCAAAGGGGTTGACAGTCACATAATAATTCCTGAGGTGTTGTTTTGAGTCAGATTAATGTACAAATACAAGAGAGTGATCCGTTTATGATTGGAGTTTGGGGGGAGCTGCGGCTCAGCTATTGGAAGTCTGATGTCCTGATGAGGACAGCAGCTTCCAAATAGGCTGAACTGATAATAACAGGTCATGAAAATCTGCAAAATATATGACACAGATACTCCATTTGAGTTCACAGATGTCACGTCCATGTGCTTTATTCCAAAGCTGTGATCTTGAGGCCAGGAAATGGATCAACCTACTGTAATTCATGGCTGTGGTCTTTGTCCCAAACCTGTAATAGTTTATAAGCTTCTCATGTGTTTTTGTTTCAGGGTCCAAGAAGAAGACAAAGGTCATCAAAAATAACCCCAACCCTGTTTGGAATGAGGTAAGTCCTCTTCTCAACCGCATATTAGTATAATTTCACATCATAACAAGAAAAAAGGAAGGCATATAAAAGCTTTTCATGTTTCCCTTTCTTGTTGTTTTGCGAAACAAGACTTTTTTTTTTAAAATAGCCATCTAGTTTTGTATATCATTTTACGTTGTTATTGATGATTGTCAGAACAGATTTGTGTACAGAAAATCCTTTACCTGATATGGAGCCATGTAGTACATCGGTTTTGATGGTCAGGAGTTTATTTTAAATGTATTTTGTTTCAGCTGGTGATAATGTCTCAGTCTCAGAGCTCTGTGAATATTTTTAATTTATCATTTTTTGGTGTAAAGTCAAATTTCCAGGCTTTTTTATGAATTCTGAGTTGTCTCCATTAGGGATTTGAATGGGATCTAAAGGGGATTCCTCTGGACTCCGGAGCAGAAATTCACTGTGTTGTCAAAGACCATGAGAAGATGGGAAGAAACAGGTTAACAATACAAATATGCATGCACACATACTCAGAATTTATGTCCCAGAGAATCTGTGAGATAATTAGATAAGTAACTTCTATGTGTGGACGGCTGCATGTCATCCAAAACGTTTCATGCGACTTAAAAGTTCTGACCACAGAATCATCTTGTGCACAGTCCCCAAACAGTATTTCGGTATCCATGTGAATTGTTACCCAACAGAGGAAGAGTGACCACAGATGAATCGTTCCCATAACTGAGCACACAGGAACTGAGATTAGCGCTGCTTCTTTGTCACAGAGACAAGGTGGATGAATCACACTCAGATCAGGGGTCTGGTGTATTGTCTCTTCACTCGGTTATTCTTGAATTCCTTTTCCCCATTAAAATCTAAAAGTGTCTGACATGTTTAAGGGAGGAGGGGAAGGCATGACAGAAGTAGCTTATCCTCTCATTGTTGTGTCTAAAAGTAAAAAAAAAATGCTGTAGTAAGTAACAGAAAACATGTGTGCTCAAGTGAAGTGCCGTGAAATAGTATTTTGTCTCACAGAGACAGTGTGAAAATATCAAATCTCATCATAAAGTTTTTCCTTTCTGGTCCGTCCAGGTTTCTTGGGGAATGCCGACTGTCTCTCCGAGATGTCCTCAACTCTCCCAACTTAGCTGCCTCCTTCACCATCTCTCTGGTGGACACCAAGAGGAACAACACGGGGGTGAGGACATATTCACTTCACTTCCTGAGTGCACCATGAATCAACAACCAATCATGAATTACTATAAGTTTCCCGTCTGGGGCTGAAAATAGAGATGACTGAGTCAAGACAAATCTGCTCTTTTTCCATCCGTGAGTCCGTTGATGTATTTTGGCAAATCATCAGGACAGACATGTCAATGGTTAATCACCAAGAAACGGTATGGTCAGACAGAAGTGATCATGAGACATATTACGTTTCTCTTTAGATAGATAAGAACAAGCAAAAACTACACCTTGATGGGCCTAATCTGAGAAGAACAACCCATGAAGGCAGCTTTCCATCCTCTTTTCCTGAACACAATACAAAGTCTTCCTGCTAGTGTCAGAGTAGACCTGATTGATGGCTCACACACGCATCCATAGGAGCTGGAAAAGTACACAGAGAACAAGGGGTACTTGCACACTGACGTGATAAGATTCTCAAAGTCATACAATGAACAGACATTCTATCATGGTCTCACAATTTCCGAATTTGGTGTGTGACTACGCAGTAAAAAGGGGATTTTATGGCCATTGTACTTATTTTGTTTATAAAACCTGCTCCACAGGCACCAAACCCAGCTGCTGCCATACTTCATACAGTCAAGGAAGCTGGTTGTTATTGTGAAAAAGCGTCTCCTAAAGCACTCTCCACTGCTGCATAAATCTGTATTCAGTAATTGTAGCGATATTGTTCTCCTGATTGAGTACTACTCCACTTCTGCCACTTCCCAATGTGTCTTTCTCCTGAATAAAATGTGTGTGTTCTGTCTCCACCAGGCTACACTGACCCTGCAGGTTTCCTACATCCCTCCTCCGGGTTCAGCTCCGATCTACCACCCGCCTCCCCAGCAAGATTCCATGTCCCATAACAACCCCAATGTGGAGCTTGACACCGTCACAAGTAATATGATTTGTGGAAGAGTTTATCAGCACCTGTCCGCAAAACTCACTGTATCACTCTCACATTCACAAACAGCTCATTCCCCGTGTTGTCCCCTCTGGGGCTATTTTCTGTCCGCCTGAGCAGTGATTTCTCTGGATACTTTGGGTGAGGAAGATACAGAAAGTATGATTATGGTGGAGGCCATAGAGGACCAGGGACCTGATGATGGACGCTCCTCCATGGTGATTGTAGGCCCTCAGGGGCCCCCCGGCCGGGAGTCTCCTACTGCTCAGACCCCTAAGCGCTCACCACCGTCCTACCACACCCATGGAGGGCTGAAGAGACGGAGGAGAGGAGCCGGTGGTCGGCCCAAAGAGCTGCCAAACAAACCTCAGGACATACAGGTTGCTTCTTTCTTCGGGTTATTCCCCAAATAAAACAACGGAATATGATTTAAGATTGATTTTTTTTCCAATTCATTGCATGGGCTTGATTTCCTGAATTGTCCAGATTCGTGTGCGGGTCATCGAGGCTCGACAGTTGCCAGGCATCAACATCAAACCTGTTGTAAAGTTGGCAGTATCCGGGCAAACCAAGCGGACTCGCATTAGAAAGGGCAACAACCCAGTCTTTGATGAGGTAAACAACTCACAAAACAGATATTTCTCTCTGGGTAGTTTTTGGTTCCGATATTTTTCCTGTCCAGCTGCAGCTTGTATTGTTTTCCATCACAGACGTTCTTCTTGAACTTCTTTGAGACCCCTTCAGACCTGTTTGACGAACCACTCTTCATCACTGTGAGTAAAGATTTCAGACTTTGTGCACAACAATGGACATGGATAAGTCAAAAGAATATCACTGCTGCTTAATTCTATGTGACTTTTTTCCCAATTTACTGGAAATCAAAGCTAAATGGGATTAAGATATTTCATTCTGCTTGATTGACAGGTGTGTGATTCTCGCTCTCTGAGAACTGACGCTGTGATCGGCGAATTTAAGGTATGCAAGAGAAACAAATTGAGAGTATAACTATTGTAGTTTAACCTTTGTTGACTTTTTGAAGATATGGTCAGAGAAAATTGGAATGTCAGCTAAATGTGAACCTTTTTGCTGTTTCTCCCAGCTGGATGTTGGTACTGTGTACAATGAGCACAGTGAGTATGTTTTTTGGTGAGAATTAACTGTTGAGTTTGTGAAAAACTGTTCAGGACTAATGCTTTCATGCCTCTTCCGTCTCTTCAGGACATTGCTTCTTGAGGAAATGGTTGCTGCTGTGTGACCCCGATGATCTCTCCGCTGGCGTGCGAGGGTACCTGAAGGTCAGCTTGTTTGTCTTGGCTGCTGGAGACGAGCCACCGGTGAGTCTGACCAATCAACTGGAGAGCTGTGACTGAGGACATGAAAAGCTTTTCCACGACAATAACGTTCAGCTGCTCTACTCCAGATGGATCTGATTTTCCTTGTGTGTTATTGTGGCCATAAATTAATTATTGTATGTTGTCTCTTTCCAGGCTGACAAACGGGAGTGTGTGGAGGAAAAGGAGGACATAGAAGGAAACCTGCTGAGGCCGGCTGGTCTTTCTCTGAGAGGAGCTGTTTTCACACTGCGGATCTTCAGAGCTGAAGACCTGCCACAGAGTAAATCTGCACTGTGTGTGTTCGTTGTCAGTTTGTCTACTTGAAACATGAAAATTGAGATGGTATCCATTTGTTCCTGCAGTGGACGACGCTTTCATGGATGGGATGAGGCAGATTCTGGGCTTTGACACAAACAGGAAGAATTTGGTGGATCCAATGGTGGAGATCCACTTTGCTGGCAAAACGGTACATGTGACTTTTTTTTTATATTCATCATTGGTCGTTTCAACCTGGCAAGATTGTAGTCCAAGCTCAACTTCAAATACAAAAACTACCTTTCTCATGCAATAGTGCATTGTCTTCTTTTTCAGGTCTGCACAAAAATCCTGGAGAAAAATGCCAATCCACAATGGAACCAGAGCCTGGCGCTTCCAATTAGAGTGAGCTACAGAAGTGGAATGTGCAAACTGGTGCTAAAAAACTGGACCGATCGCTGTACTGATTCTTTCCCCTCCTTTTCTTTCATAGTTTCCCTCCATGTGTGAGAAGATGAGGGTCAGAATTGTGGACTGGTGAATCCTAGTTCCTTTATGAAATGTTATTTTAAATATGAACGTGTATTTAGAAATAGGGTTTAAAGCAGTCACACGTGCCAGAGTTATGTTAAAGAGTGAAGGCCTATAAATGTTTCAAATATCAGAGGAAAACTTTATTTTAATTAGTGATTTCAACAGACACATTATAATGTGTTAAAGTCTGCAGTAGATGTAGAACTGTAGAAATGTGAGCCATAAATCCAATCAGAAGACCAATTCTTCTTGTCACAGCTAATTACAGGTTACACAGTTAGAAAGAATTACGTATACACTTGAAAGTGACATTTGCTGAAAGCAAACCACACTGAAGGGGGTGACCTCACTTGACAGATTATATAGCAGTTTATGAAAAAAACATAGCTGTGAAAACACATAAATGTTCTGGGTTCTTCCTCTTTCTCATTACAGGGACAGAGCCAGTCACAATGATGTCATAGGCACTACCCACCTCTGTATGTCGACAATCTCTGCTCCTGGAGGGGAGATAGATGGTAAGTATGTACTGCCCAAAGGAAGCACTTTGAACTGGACTGGTCCTGGCCAGCCAAGTCTCGTTTGGTTCTGTTTTGTCTGCACCAGAGTGGTGGGTTTGATTGTCACACGCATCAAAGTTGTGACCAAACAGGCTTTATCTCACTCAACTGAGATAGAATCTCTGTCTTCTGAATGGTTTGCATCATTAAAAAATATGATTACACAGGAGTTGGCTCCTTTGGATATGGAGCTACAAATTTTTTATTTTTCAGCTTTTTTTTTTTTTTTTTTTACCTTATATGCTCAGGAAATGAGCCCATTTGATCTATAACCTTCTCTCTGAGACATAAGGTGAAAAGCAGTCAGCGAAGACGGCAGCTTTGTGCCTTCAGTTGTACACACTCATGGGTCAGAGACAGTTACTGAGGTGCTTCTCTGTGCAGTTGGTAACTTAACTGTTGGTGTTGGATTATTGGTGCTATGTGTAAATATATTCTATATACGTTTAAAGTGAACGTGTATTTAGATCAGATAGTTTGTGGTAAATAGTGTGTCCAGTTTCTTGGACTGTTGTGGTATTCTGTCACAATGTTGGGGTAGATATAGTGGACATAAGGAAAAAAAGAATACACTAGAGACAAATGTGCTTGCTGTAAACCTAAGATGTTGTGTTCTGTCTGAAGGATTTGGTTTTAGTCGATTTCTCAGAAGATCTTCTAGATAATAAGATCAACATAGTGACTGTGACTGAGTTTCTTTTTGTCTTAACTCTTCCAGCAGTGGGCTTTATTTTAAGGGAGGAAAGAAGGTTTAGTTCTAGGCTTACATTTTTTTAAAGAATGAAATATCATCAAACATTCATACAGATTTAGTTGGCTTCCCTTTGTGTTCTACTCCCTATAAGTTGGTCATCAGTTTTCCTAAACAATCATCTTATGCATCATTGGAAAAGTTTATGTTTCGTGAACATATCAAAGCATGGAGATTGTGTTGCTGTATAAGCATGAAATCTAACCTTAAAGTATTTGAGTGCCAAAAACTGACATTGCCTGGTTTGGGTCTTTGGTGGATCATGCCTGGGTATTGCTCACTGATGGTGGCGTGTATCACATCTTTGTCTGGATCAGGGCAAGGAAGAAGGGCAGATAACTCAAAACTTCAAATAACTGATATAGTAGCAGTGCTTCGTAATACCATACATGGTTAAAGGTATCCAAAAAGGCAACTGGCAACACTCACAAGGCAAGAAAGGCCGTGAATATTTTATAAGAAATACACAGAGAGAGTAAATACTGATTACAGGAGGGCAGAGAGTGAAGATGCTTGAAACAGAACAATATGTTCATGAACAAAATAAGATATACTGTAATGGATAAATAATTGAACCAAACTGATGTGAAACTTAATAGAAAGCGATAATTGCCCAAAGCGAAAGGAAAGCCTTGTTGAAGGAGTAACACAAGCGTTCAGTCCAGAGAGGCCAGCATGTCTGGGTTTTACTCTAGTTGTAGTTTTACAATAACTTAACTTTTAGACGCCTTCTGCTCTGAATTAGTGGTTAAAAATATTTTTCATCATATTTTCAACCTCTTTGTTTCACAGCATTTTTTCTCTTTTGATGAACTATTTAATAGTAATATATATAATTATATAATTGTGTACCTTAATTATGACATGCCTTCAAATGATATAGCTGGTATTGATCATAGCATATAAAACAGACCAGGGTTTTTTGGCATTTGCGACACAAATTTTTTAAACCATGTTTCGCTTTTCATGAACTTCATGAACTCACTCCATAAGTGCTGTATATTATTAACATTTTTCACGTAAATCAGAACCTATGGAGGCCTGCCCTATTCTAAAACAGCCCAGGCTGCACTGATTGGTCAGCTCATCTGGTTTTATTAGACAAATGCGTGCATTGAGACATCAAAATGTTTGTAGTGTTTTTCAGGAAAGAATAACTTATTTAAAAATAGAAAAGAAGAAAAGAAAAAAAAATATTGGCTGATAATGATCCATGACAGCTCCAAGACGCAAAGTGAAGGAGAAATAACATAAAGCTGATTAAACTATATATATTGGTATTGTTTTGTTGCCGTTGCAGTGCATCATGATGAAAATTGACATTTTTAAGTCTTGTTTGAAGTCTTCATAAAACCAGCTGAATGATCATGCACTGAGTGGCATGTTTGTGGAATTCTGCCTCTGTTTGGGTTTGAGTTGCGTTCAAAGACACCTGTTTCCTCTCTGAGTCTGAATTCTTAACCATCCTTCCTCTCTACGCATTCAGATGACTTGACTCCTCGGACCGTCCACTCTGGCAGTATGTCCATCCCTCCTCTCTACATCACCTTCGTTTTGTGTGAAACCATTCAGATTTCAGCTGTATAACGATTCATTTTCTTCTTCTTTTAAAAATCTCAAATCTATTTGAATGACATCCATATATTGGAGAAATTAGAAACTTTATGATCCTTTTCAACCAGTTTACCTTATCTTCCTTATCTGAAAAGAAGTCTTTCCTTATTCATATGTATGAGCTCTATATTTTACGTGCTGATAATAAACTTTCTGTCCATTCTCTGTCATTGCAGTTGATGACAGTCTTGGTTTTCTTCCAACCTTTGGCCCATGTTTTGTCAACCTGTACGGCAGCCTCAGAGAATTCACCGCATTCAACGACCCACATGAGACACTAAACCTGGGAAAAGTAACCTCACACCCTTCATCTTTTTTCAAAGCAAAGTCAGAGTTTTAGTGTCATTTAGATCTACAGAACACAGGTACACAGTTTTACGTGTTACTGATTAACAGTTGCTGGTTCTGGAGTTTCTGGTTCTGTAAAATTGTTCTTCAATGAAAAATTAAATCTGAAGTCATGGATTACGGATGGTTTGTTTTTATCCCAGTTTGTTCCTTTATTAGGAAGAAAATATATGCAGTTGAGCAAAAACTATAAAAGAAACTGAAATGAGCTTTTGTGACAGGGTGAGGGCGTGGCATACAGAGGGAGAGTTCTACTGGAACTAACCACAAAACTGGTGGACAAGCCAGAGCAGAGAACTGAAGACATACCATCAGATGACCTTTTGGTTGTGGAGGTGAGAAAAGAAGGACATGAATACCTGTTTATCTGGACGATGGATGCCATCCCTCTTTTTCAATCTCTCACAGAAGTTTCTCAGGAAAAGGAAGTTCTCCCTATTTGTGGCGTTTTACTCGGCCACGCTCCTTCAGGACGTCGATGATGCCATTCAGTTTGAGGTCAGCATCGGTAACTATGGCAACAAGTTTGACTACACCTGCCTCCCGTTGGCCTCCACCACGCAGTTCAGCAGGGCTGTGTTTGATGGTGAGTCAGACATGTGCTCGGCTTTTTATGTGTTTACGTAGTACCCTTCAAATGTGGAATCCCTTTTTAATCTCTGATCTTAGAATTTAAGACTGATCTAGGTTGTAATATCATCTAAATTTAGAATAAATGCATTGGCGAAATTATTAGGCAATAGTTCTAGCTTTGACTTTCATGTATTTCAGGTTGCCACTACTACTACCTTCCCTGGGGAAATATTAAGCCAGTGGTGGTTTTGGCTTCAGAGTGGGAGGATATTCGACCGAGGATTGAGGCTCTCAACATGCTGCTGGATATCGTGGACAGACTGGTGTGTGATGCTGTACCTGCTTTAGATTGTGTTATGACATCTGGACACTAAAAACTGAGAAACATTTAGCAAACCCAACTCTTGAAAGATCCCTTTGGAGTTTTCAGGAGCTTGTTTTTTATAGCAAATTTAACATTTATTAAATCAAATGTAACTAAATGCTATGGCAAGCATTTTTGTTTTAGCTCCAAGATGTCTTCCATGCAAAACAAATATTCACTTTAACAATGCATTTGTGTTCAGGAGTCAAACTTGCAGCGCGTGCAGCTTGAGGTGAAGTCAGGCGGCGACATGGAGGCGGTGGAGCTCAAAGTGGTGGAAATGTTGGACCAGCTCATCACAGACTGCAGGTAAGTTACTTTTACTGTTGACCCTTTGCGTTTTCTGTTGAATCTACCCATCAGAAAGTCACTGGCACTCATTGCATTCATGTGTTTTGATCCACTCTTTCTTTTCTTTTCTTTTCTTTTTCTTTCTTCACAGTGAGGATTTACCTGCCATCGATCACTGGCAGTGTGCCACGCCCCTGGATCGGTCGTTGAGGCACATTCGAACTCTCCACCTACAGCAGATCGTTGCTGCGGCTCAAGCACTCAAACACGGGCCCGAAACAGACCTGTCCACAGTGTTGGAGCAGGCTGAAGACTGGGCCAACAGACTCAAGCTTCTCACCGAGGAGGTATGTGTGTTGCTTTAAGGCAACAAATACCGTCATTTGAAAAGAATTTTGTCCAAACAATTCAGTGATTGTTTTTATTCATTATAAACAATTTTCATCAGATAAGTGATAAAGTGGCTGATGTACACCTTTGAAGATACTTTTAACCGGCAGGATTGTCAGAAATATTTGCCAAAATAGAATTCCAATGCACAGTTTTTAAGTCTAACAAACTCTTCTTTTGCCTCTGACTTATTCAGCTCCAATTTTTTTAGGACTTGCATCACATTTTGTTGAAATGTTTTTTTTCAAATTCAACTTATAACTGTATTTTTTCCAGTCTGTTAAAATATGCCATCTTTGGTTGCCTTTGTAGAAATAGAAAGTTACCTTTTTTTTTTTTTTGCTGCCATGTTGCCAGTAAAAAAGGCCAATGAAGATCAATTATGCTCTGTCTGTTTCAGCCCCAAAACAGTCTTCCAGACATTGTGATATGGATGCTGCAGGGTGACCGCAGGGTGGCGTACCACCGCATCCCGGCACACACCGTGCTCTTCTCCCAGCAGTACTGTGGGAAACACTGTGGACAGCTGCAGACCGTCTTTCTGAAAGTATATTCAAACCCCCGCACACACACACACACACATAGACTTCTCAGCATGATGCATGGATAACTGTTCAACAACTGTTTGCTTTGCAGTACCCGCAAAGCAGCGGAGCAGAAGCCAAACTTCCCGGTCAGCTGAGGGTCAAAGTGTGGTTTGGGCTGGCTGTCGATGTCAAACACTTCAACCAGTATGCTGAAGGAAAACTGTCCGTGTTTGCAGAAACAGTGAGTCACATGACAACATATGACTTTTTAACTAGTGGGATATTTGATTTCCTGACACAAGTTTACTTAAGGTTACTATAGCTGATTGTAAATGCTGCAGGTATAAGTTTGATTTTTTAACAGAAAAGGCATGTAAATTATATCAATCATGGGATAAAGAAAAAGCCTGGACAGATGCTGAAAGTGGAACCTGATTCTCTGCAGTATGAGAACCAGACTCGCCTTGCTTTGGTGGGCAGCTGGGGTACGACGGGTTTAACCTATCCAAAATTCAGTGATGTCACCGGTCGAGTGAAGCTGCCCAAAGAGAGCTTCAAGCCTTCACCGGGCTGGACTTGGGCTGGAGAATGGTTCATAAGCCCAGAGAGGACGTGAGTGGCTGACATTTTCAAGCACTCTTTTGAATACACATTTCATAGGAAAAGTATTTGATCACTGGTGTGAAAATAAAAAATTGAAGCATTGTGCGCAATTGCAATAGAATAAAGTTGATTGTGAATGTTCAGACTATGTTAAAATAGGTGATGTCCCGAAAAACAAAAGTGGCCAGATTTTCTCTGGTGGTAGGTTCAGGACTTTAGAGTTTCATGCACATTCTTTGGAACCTATTTCTTAGGTTAATTTGAAAATAAATGTTTACTGAAGTTTATTTTTTAACTAGACTTATTTGTGCTGAAAATACCTCAGACTGCTTTTTGATGTGGACGCTGGTCACATGACCTTCACAGAGGAAGTGTTTGAAAACCAGATGAGGTTGCCGGGCGGACAGTGGATCGGCATGCCAGAAGGATACACTGATGTGGTAAGTGTGTGAGTGTTAGTGTACCTATTGTAGCATCATTCATTCAGTAAATCTGACATTTGTGTGTGACAGAATGGGGAGAAAGCTATGCCAAAGGATGAGGTGGAATGTCCTCCTGGTTGGGTTTGGGAGGAGGTGGAGTGGAGTGAGGATCTCAACAGGGCCGTGGACGATCAAGGCAAGCACACAAATGCATTCAAAGTCAGAATAAAGAAATATTGGTGATGAAATAAGGTTGACCCTATAATAAGTCCTGTGCTTGTACGTTTGTGTGCTCAGGCTGGGAGTATGGCATCACTATTCCCCCCGATCGCCGTCCTAAGTCATGGGTGCCGGCAGAGAAGATGTACCACACCAACCGCCGAAGACGATGGATACGGATGAGGAGACGAGACCAGCAGAAAATGGAGGCTCTCAGAAAGGTATCGGGGGGGAGAAGCCAGACTGAACATCCAGAGGGGTTGATGACAAATGAGCACAAAGTTAAGTCTTTTTCTGATTAAATCAATTATTTCTGCCGGGATCTTTGTTTTATATTCTCACTTGTAAAAGGTAAAAGAAGAAGTATCAGTTCCAGTTTCTATTGTCTATTTATCTCCTTCTATAGTTTATCTTTCTTTTTTCAATGTTTTTAAAAAGGCAGCTTTTATGATTAAAAACATAAAACCTTACAGTGAAAATTGTTGCTACTCTTTCCTCACTTTTATCAGACATTTCATTCTCAGCTGAAGTCCCCTCTTCAAACCACTAGATGGTATACAAATTCCACAAATGAGAACAGGTTCAAATGACTTATGTGTTCCAGCTGGGACAAAGGTCTAAAAAAAATGAAAAAGACAGCAAGCCATTTTGCCATAAGACGTGACTGAACTGCTGAAATGTCTGTTGTTTTCACAGCAGCGACCGGACGAGGCGGAGAAAGAGGGCTGGGAGTACGCCTCGCTGTTCGGCTGGAGGTTCCACCTGAAGCCCCGCAAGACAGACAGCTTCAGGAGGCGCAGGTGGAGGTGCCGCATGGAGCCGCTGGAGAAGACGGGGCCGGCGGCCATCTTTGCTCTGGAGTGTTCTCTGGTGAGGTCTCAGTTGAAACCATGTCTAGAGAAAGGTTTTCAGCATCTATCACGCTTGCCATCAGACTTCATGTCTGGCTACCAGTTCAGAGTCACACAGTGCAGCAGTTCATGGTTTGAAATGTTATTTCAAGTTGTTGCTCCACTGAGAAGCACGGTTGGGGGTGCAAAGGCGAACCTGATGGGTGTGAGGTTTCAGCTACATGCAGCCTGTTTATCCACATCTAATGTTGAAATGCATGGATGAATGGACCTGACTTTGGCAATTAGAGCACTCTATTGTTGCCAAATTTGAAGTAAATAATTTCAAAGGTTTAGAATCATATTGATCATCACCCTTTTATTTGAAAACAGAGGGAAGAAAGTAACATGCTTGTGCTTGATAGATTTTTAATGAGAATGTGGTGTACATTTTACCATCATCCTGATGATCTCTACCCTCTTCTTCCTCATACAGAGCAGCATAGAGGACAAACATGACGACAAGTCTGTCACAACAACGTTTGGAGTCAACAGACCAACCATTTCCTGCTTCTTTGACCGTAAGACAGCACACTCTTTTTGCTGCTCGGATTTTCCACCTCGTGGGCCTTTTACTTCTTCCTTTCATTGTACGTTTAATGTGTTTTTTGTGTTTGTGTGTAGGCGGCACCCGCTACCATCTGCGCTGCTACCTGTATCAAGCCAGAGAGCTGCCGGCCATGGACAAAGACAGCTTCTCAGGTAAGAGTTTAGAGCCTGGCTCCCATCCAGCTCAGCTCTGGTAGCTTGTGCCATCTAGTGGCAGAAAACTCTGTTTTGCAATATGCTACATATTGGACATTGGTAGAATGCATGCAAAACCTTTCTATTATTTACCTTTCATCAAACCTTTTATCCAAAACCATGCCACTCAGACGAGGGGCAACAGAGCTCGTACAAAGTAAAAAGAACAATCAGGCCTTGAAATCAAAGGACAGGAATTCTAAATAAACTTATGTATCTATAAAGCCACGGGAGGGGAGAAAGAAAGATGTGGGTGTCCGGAGTTAATAGCATTAGAAATTATGATTTGATTATACAACAGTCTGGCTGTGGCTGTAATCAACAAAGAAATAAGAAGAAGGTTTACCCTTTGATTTAGATAAGTCATGGAAACTCTGGCTACTGTGTGTGTATTAATCAGGAGCTCACCACAGACTCAGACATAAAACCAGCTCTTAAAATCAGAAGGATGGCTAGACGGCATGGAGAAAAATGATAGATGAGAGCTTGCCCAAAGACGGGGTTACAAAGAGGGAACGTCAGAAGGGATACAGACAACAAAGTAGTGATAAATCACTATCTACACTCAGCCTCGTTAGCCGTTAGCTCACTCGAACACACAAAAACTCTCTGTAACGGATGAGTAGAGCTGATGGATGGGCTCCGGTTGTGTGTTAATCTGGTATTACATGACGTTTTCGTGGCCATGATTAAAGACTTCGTCAGCTACCAAATACTGATGGTTTTCATGCTCTCTATTTTTACTTGCTATTCCTCCTCTCGTCTCTTGTTTAAAGCAGCACTCAGTTCATTTATCCCTGTAAGAGAGGCCTCACGAGTTCTCTTTCAAGGTCTGAAGGTATTTTTTTAAATATTTCCCACCTTTATTTTCATCAAAAGTCAATAAGGAAAAAAAGACAAAAGCAAAGCAGATATAAAACCTTGTCACTAACAGGATATATCAGATAACTTTTGGATTCTGTGTGCCTGACTGAATTATGAACATTTCTCTGAATTTGGAGATATTGGACGGTAATTTTATGCTGGAATTATCTTGAAAGGAGAAGCATTTGTGTTTGCAGGCTCTCATCACAGATGCATTTGGACGCCGGTTGCCACAGATAAATACACATCCTGGTCCTGTAATAAATCGAATACATGCACATAACTAACATTCATTTTTTCATGCCGATTTTTTTCCCCACAGTGTAGTTGAAAAGCTTTACAGAGCAGTCTGACAGTAAAGAAAACCCCAAAGAGAATCTCCTTTGCTCTTTACAGGGATACAGCTAAAGTCTAGATGTGTTGATTTGTTATTATATAACACATTATTTCTTTGGAGACTGGGCTGAATGCATACGGATATATACTTTTCTTAGGACCCCCCTATTGTCACTGCGTGCTTCTAGCTCTGCTGCACCCACTGGTGCACTGACTACTGCAATTTCCTGCCTCCCCTCTGCAAACTCACATAAACACACATAGACTCAGATGAACCCCTCCTCTCCGGGCTGTTTGTATGGCTGTCCCTATGAGCAAATAGGCTGTTGGGAATGGACGGTAATTGAATGGGTCACCATGGGTGGTGTGTCTGTACAGTGTGCATGTGCGTATCAGCTACAGGGTTAATTGAGGGCTGGTGGGAAAAAGCATTTTAACTTCTGTTTACTCCGATGCTAATGGCTCCGCAGAGACTCGTTACTCAGCCTGAAACAACAAACCGTTCAGTCCGAGTAACTGTATGTGCGTGTGTGCTTTTATGCATGTGCCACACACACTTTTAGTAGTGCACGTGTTAACACTGAGAAGAGTGGCCATGACCTGGAACAACAAACTTCTCATAGCAGTGTTCCCATCACTCCGTCTCAAGATTGGCATTCCCAAGCCACTGATGTCACTGAGTGGGATGCCAGGACAGTGTGGACATTGGAATACATTGGTATTTTTAGCTATACTTGAGAGGACTCTCATTAAAGTACATTCATTCTGCACAGGAAGAACTTAATCCCCCACTCTATCATCTGATTGCGTAAAATGTTTCACTGAATAGAGATGCGTTGACATCAAATTGAGTATTAAGTATACCTGCGCAAACGCCTCATAATAACTGTCATGCAGGGAGGTGGAAGGCTGATGATTCAGGCTATTGTTGCAGCCACATGACCCGAATAACAAATTTGGGGCTTTAATTAGGTCATGCAACAGGAAAAATGATCCCAAAACAAATTTTCATCAAGATTTCTGAAAACCTTTAAAAACCTGTTACTAGAACTAAACTATATGTGATTCCACAGTTTTGATTACATATTGAATAGTGGGGTCAGATAATTTATACATAGTTTGTGTTACACATTTTTAGTTGTGTTTACCTAAATTCCTGGCCTGATGAGGACAAAATAATTTAATATTTCACTGATTGTTACTTTCATTGTGTCATTGCTGGTCATTCCTGAAGTGTCAGTTTGACCGTATGGGAGGTTTAAAACTTCAGAAGGAGAAGTAGAATATCAAACCTGTGCCTTTTTTTCCCCCTCCCTCTAGACTCCTATGCCATTGTGTCGTTCCTCCATCAGTCCCAGAAAACGGTGACTGTGCGGAACTCCCTCAATCCCACCTGGGACCAGACACTAATCTTCTATGAGATCGAGATTTTTGGGGACCCCGATGCAACATTGGCCAATCCTCCCAATGTCACGGTGGAGCTCTATGATCAGGACACATATGTGAGTGTTGAAATTCTAGCACAGTCAACATTTCATTTGTATGCGTGCATGTCCTCTTGTGTTAGACTAAAGCTGGACAGGCCCTGCTTTCACAGTAGCCATGAACCTTTGATGCTTCACTCGGGTTGCTGTAAAACACTGGCTGTTAATGTTTTTGCTGGGTTTTCAATGTCCAGGGAGCAGATGAGTTCATGGGCCGCTGTGTGTGCCAGCCTTCCCTGACTCCCTCGCCCCGGCTGGCCTGGTTCCCAATTCGCCGAGGAGACAAGAGCGCCGGCGAGTTGCTGGCCGCTTTTGAGCTCTTACGTAGAGAAAAGGTGAGAGGTAGCCCTCTGTCATGATAAAGATTGTGTTTGTCTGGAATGAAAGAAGAGGTTTACCCCACAGCACAACACTTCTAATACACACCATTCTAAACCTCCAAAACAGTGCAACATGAAGCTACTGTTATACATGTTTGTTTTTCTGAAGCTATAACACACTGTTTTGTGTCTGCAGCCAGCAGTTCACCACATTCCAGGACAAGA
This sequence comes from Menidia menidia, assembly GCA_907169785.1. NCBI lineage: Eukaryota > Metazoa > Chordata > Actinopteri > Atheriniformes > Atherinopsidae > Menidia > Menidia menidia. The sequence goes on along the minus strand of CAJRST010014446.1, from coordinate 6,816,795 downwards.
GGTCAGTTTATCTTCTGTCCCACTCTTTCTTTGTTTATTTGGATATTTTCAGTCTTGAAGATGAAACTTGTCTCATCAACAGGGAGACATCTTCAGCGCCACACATGTGCTAGACGAGGTAATATTACACTGACTGCTGCAGAAATCAGATAATCATTTTCAGTGAGTCTGTCATATAGTCAACACTCTATAGTTGACACTCTTCAGAGTGGAGTTGGGAGTAACTACATTTAATTTGGAGGGTTTTTTGTATAATAGATTTTAAAATTTGGTTGGACTCACAAATCAGAACTACAAAAAAGAAAAAAAAAATCTGATCATTTATCTTTTGTGGTGAGTTTTCTCCTTTTCCTTCACTGCCTTTCATCTTTTTGTCTACTTTTCTTCATGGTTGCTCCCTCAGTTGATGTTTCCCGGATTCCTCTCACCAAACCTGGAGCAATGGGTACAATGTCGAAACACACGCAAAATGCCAACCCTGTCCAAAACCGACCTATTTCATGTCTGTGTGCTCTTCCATGGAAACACAAAGATAACCTCATTGTGTATGCATGTCACTGACTGACCGTCATACAGCAGCTCCTCCACTGGCTTCTTTTATGTGGTCTCTTTGTTTTTCCATCCACTAACATGATTTAGTTTCCTGTCCATAGATCTGCAGATGTGTATGGAAGTCCAAAGAAGACATGAACATATATTTAAAGCATATTTCAACAGATATATATATATATATATATATATATATATATATATATATATATATATATATATATATATAT